>CM069165.1:27141584-27476584 GCA_035221665.1 Okamejei kenojei | reverse complement strand
ACACACACACAGGTAGACACACACACACACACACACACACACACACACACACACAGACAACACACACAGGTAGACACACACACACACACACACACACACACACAGGTAGGCACACACACACACACACACACACAGGTATCTTACACACACACACACACACACACACACAGGTAGGTACACACACACAACACACACACACACACACACACAGGTAGACAACACACAGGTCACACACACACACACACACAAGGTAGGTCCACACACAAACACACAGGTAAGGGGTAGTCAATCACACACACAACACACACACACATCACACACAGGTAGACAGACACACACAACACACAGGTAGACACACACACAGGTAGACACACACACACACACAGGTCACACAGGTACACACACACATACACAACACACACACACTGGTAGACACACACAGGTAGACACACACACACACAACACACCACACAGGTAGGACACACATGCACACCCACACACACTGGTAGCACACACACAGGTAGTCACACACACACACACACACACCCACACACTGGTACCACATAACACACACACACACACACACACACACAAGGTACACATACACACAGGTCACACACACACACACGGTTCACAGGTACAACACACACACACAGGTAGACACACACACACACACACACCAGGTACACACACACACACATACACACAGGTCACACACACACAGGTAAACTCCACACAGGTACACACACACACACAACAGATACACACCCACACACACACAGGTACTGGTACACACACACACAGAGTAACACACACACACACACACACACACAACACACAGGTACACACACACACACACACACACACAAAACACTGCTACACACACACATAGGTACACACCACACACACACACAAACACAAAGGTACACACACACAGAACACACACCACACACACAGGTAGACACACACAGGTACACACACACACACATAAACAGGTACACACACACAGGTAACACACACACACACACACACACAACACACATACATCACCACAGGTACACGCACACACAGGTACACACACACACACAGGTACACACACACAGAACTCACAGGTACACCACACACAAGGTAGACACACATGCACCACACACAGGTACACACACACAACAACACACAGGTAGTTAGTAGACACAAACACACAGGTACACTACAGACAACATACACAACACACACACAGGTGTTACACACACCACACACCACACACACACACACAGGTTCACACACACAGTAGTTTCACACAGTAACACACACAACAAGGTTAGACACACACACACACACACATCATAGGTAACACACACACAGGTAGACACACACACACACAGGTAGACACATACACACTACAGGTAGTCACACACAGGTAACACACACAACACACACAGGTAGTCACACACACACAGGTAGCACACCACAACACACCACAACCACAGGTATACACACAGGTAGACACTACACACACACAGGTAGTCACATACACCCACACTCAGGTAGTACACACACACAGGTGTACACACAGGTAGACACACACACACACACAAAGGTAAGACACACACAACACAGAGTATACAACACTATGAAGGTAGTCACACACACAGGTAGTCACACACACACACCACCACAGGTTACCCACACACAACAGGTAGACACACACACACACACACCACTAGGTAGACACACACACACACACACACACAGGTAGTCACAAGGTAGTCACCACACAGGTAAGACACACACAGGTAACACAACAGGTAGACACACACACAAGGTAGAAAAAACCACACACACACCAGGGACACACAAACCTCACACACACAAAACACACACACACAGGTAGACACAACACATTAAGGTAGTCACACATGCAGGTAGACACACAGGTAGATAGACACACACATGAAGTCACACACACAGGTAGTCACACACACAGGTACACACACACAGGTACACACACACACAGTAGACACACACACACAGGTAGACACACACACACACACAGGTAGACACACACACAGGTACACACAAACACACACACACAGGTAGACACACACATACAGGTAGACACACATGCAGGTAGACACACAGGTAGATAGACACACACAGAGTCACACAGACAGATCATAGTTCTGGGATCAATGCTCATTGCAGATTAGTGCAAACACCTTGACCGATTCTCTGAGTCAATACAGGTGCATCACCGATTTTCCAGCACCCGTGGTTCCAAAGCCTTGCCGGATTATCCGTTTTGCCGGACCAACAGAGGTCATGGCCTCCGAGAGGTGTCCAAAGGTACCGGAACGGTCTGCCTAGGCTGCTGGGTGGCCGAGATATCAGCCCGCAAAGCTGGCCTCGGCAGTCGGCGATGAGAACAAATCTGCCGGCTCTGGCCCGGCTGGAGTTCCAGAGCCCCCGCCGCAGTGGGGGAAATTTGTCCGGCCGATCGAAAGTCCATCCGTGGAAGTCTCGATGAGGTCGAGATCGGCCGCCCCACCCGGTCTAGGCGCCGCATCTTTGGAGTGACTTCCAGAGATTTCAAATGCACTTTGTCTCGATTAAAGGAGGTGCTGTAAAATCAGTGGTGGACTGGCACCAAGTGGTTACTGCATTGTCACAGGTCTCTTGTTAAAGTAAAAATATCCTCACCACCCTCTCACGAGGACGGAAGATCAAAATGAAAGTCCTGGCTAGGACAAGCTTGGAGGGATATGGACCAAGCACAGACAGGTGGGACTAGTGTAGCTGGGACATGTTGGTCAATGTGGGCAAGTTGGGCCAAAGGACCTGTTTCCACACTATCACTCAACGACCTGGATGATTGGGCTAACATATGATGAGCGTTTGACGGCGCTGGGCCTCTACTCACTGGAGTTTAGAAGGATGAGGGAGGACCTCATTGAAACTCACTGAATAGTGAAAGGTCTGGATAGAATGGATGTGGAGCTTCCACTAATGGGAGAGTCTAGGACCAGATGCACAGCCTCAGAATTAAAGGACGTACCTTATCGAAAGAAGAGGAGGGTGGTGAATCTGCGGAATTCATTGCCACAGACAGCTGTGGAGGCCACGCTCTTCGAACACACGATCAAAACTACTTAAGATGTCTGCTACTGAGGTGCACATACTCAAAGGATACTGGGAAGGATGAAGATGAGGAGGACAATGGAGGACCCAGCGTGGGGGGACCGCTGTGAGGAACGGTGGGAGAACAAAGGGGGACCCGATATGGGTGTGGGGGAGAGGATGGGGGGGGGGGGGGGCACTCTAGTTTTAGAATCCTCTGCCCTGGGTATAAGCCTGTGGGTCCAGGCAGCGGGCAGTTGATGGCCGCACAGGGGTCGGCTGACTGCCTCTTTTCCGGGGTTACGTCTGTGCCGCTGGCCCCTGGAGAGGGAACACACGGTGTCCACGGGGACGCTGGAGGCTTTCCGTGAACGCTGGCCGCCGTGGGAGGTCGATTGTGTTACAGACAAGGATGGCGGGATTTTAATTTGAATTTTTGTCTCGTTTGTAAACTGCAGATACAGGCAGCTTTTGATATGAATGGTATACTACTTTGTATGTTGATTTTGTTTTTTGGAATAAAGTATTTGTTTAATTTAAAAATTGTTTTAAAATTGGTTTAAGCCTGTGTTTGTTCCAGTGAGGCCGCTGTGCACACAGCAGCCAGCCAACAGTCGCTTGTCTTTTTTTGCGTACCTTGTGTGTTTGTGATGTCGGCAGACCAATTTCCCTCCCGGGATGAATAAAGTTTTGTCGTATCGCATCGAACCAAACACAGTGTAAATTGGTTGCATAGTATTTATTTCTCATTCATGTATATTTTTGAGCACATCGCAATTTGCCCCTTCTTCCATCAGCTCTTGCTTCCTTCCACACATTTGCCTTCACTATCAGCCGACTCGCCAAACCAGGCCGACTTACAGATAACTCAAGAGGCACCACCCTCTCTGGTATTCCTGAGGAGCTGCAGAAGCAGGCAGGGGCTTGGGCAGAAGCTTTGGTCAGCAGGTCAAACCATGACACTAGGCCTTTGAAGCTGATTCTTGCCATGGTAACTGTGGTGACTATACTCTGTGTGCACCAGTTACAATTCCCAGCTTCCAGAGAGAATTATCTGAGAGAATTAATCACTGGCTGTAGATAAGTATAAGCCCCACCAACGCAAGATAATCGCTTACAACTCAAAATAACGAGGAAAGAGTTTGCATCTGACACATCCTATCTTCTGTCACATAGGCACAGTTGGATAAAGGTGGCAAAGGGGTGATTGCCCCGTTAGATTGGCACGCGCATAGAACTTTACAAAAATATATTTAAAACATATAAGGAACGCAAACTGTTCAATGCCCTTGAAGCAATGAGTTGACTTTTGTTTCTACCGGGCATCTTGTTGATTGTGATGATGCCAGGTTGAGAACTTCATGCGTGGGAAAGGGGGAGGCGTTGAGGGAGATGATTGTAGTGATAGTCACAGTGGGCTCTGGACAGTGGAAGCCGAACAGGGGCAGGGTGGAAACTCGTCACTGACGAGGAGGAGAGAATGAACTCTCCTTCCAATGTCAAGTCAAAGGGAGGACCTTGAAGCGGAGGGGCAGGGCTTTGGGAAGGCGGGTGTTGGTCCCACACTAGAACTGTGGGTCAGGTCTCCACCCTGCGCCATTATCTCAAACCTCAGCTGATGAAATACACCGTTGAATATGCTGACGAAACAGGATTACATTTACAAGCCGATACAAAAGGAAATAAAACAATGAATGAAAGATGGGGATGCTTCTGTGTTTGGACGGGTGGAAGTGTTTCCGAGAGACCACCGTCTAAATCCCGGCACCCCATGCTCTCAGTCATTCGAGCCGCAGAGTTGCAGCAACAATTTCTTGTAATCCCCAGAGCAGTCGTCCTGGTGACAAAGAAAAATGAGGAACGGTTAATATCAACAAAGTACACGTGACAATAAACTAAAATGAACCGAACTAGTCCTTCCTTGGCCTTTGGACAGGTTAAAAGCTGAAAAGTCATAATTACCGATATAAATGAGTACAGCGACTGCCCATACATCTTCTTGAATTCAGCCCTTATGTCCAGCATGTCGACCTCACAGCGAGACACCATGATACGAATCAAGGTCTTGTCATCTGTGCCCAGACCCTGCAGATGGTCAGAGGAGAAGACGACACTTCAACATGAGATTCAGCAACCTGGCCTCCCCATCACTTTGACCCACCGACCAGCGTCACCCCGCACACCAACGTTATCCTACACACACTAGGGACAATTTACTATTTTCAACGAAGCCAATTAAGCTACAAACCTGTACGTCTTTGGGCTGTGGGAGGAAACCGATGCGCTCGGAAGAAAACCCACGCGGTCACATGGAGAGCGTGCAAACTCCGTACAGACAGCACCCGTGGTCAGAATCAAACCCGGTTCTCTGGCGCTGTGTGGCAGCAACTCTACCACTGTGCCCCCGTGCCGCCCTATGGGTGCGTTACATTGTTAATTGCCTAAGTACTCCCCTCCTGATACCTGGCTCCCGCGAAGGCCACACTATAACATTACACAAGCAACAATAGTCGTTGAATCTCACCTTCATGCACTTGTACAGCCTCTCAGCAAAATAAGTCGGGATACTTCTCAGGCACTTCACTGCAACATAAACGTAGGTTGGAGATTAGTCATTGCCAAGGTGCAACACTCACAAGTAGCCAACATCCCTTTGACAGTTACGGGATTACAGACCAAAGCATTAGCAGGACATGTAGAAAAGACCAAGGGGTTATTTTGAGACGGTGTGGAGAATTCCTAAAGGCATTAGCATAGGCTGGCGGGCTCAATGTATTAACGAGATAAGGGAGTCATTGTCCAAGGTTGAAGGCTTCAACTGGTGCTGATCTGTAGTAACAGGGGACACGAGTCTTCATCGTTCTTCACATTTGGTTGCAGATGGAATTACACAAAAGTGCTCTCAGTGCTACTCACGTGGAGAACGTACAAACTCCGTGCAGACCCGTAGTCAGGATTGTAACTTCAGCATTGTGAGGCAGCAGCTCTACCGTGATAATAATACTTCACTGCCCACTTCAAAAATAAGGTCATAAGTGATTGGCGCAGAATTAGGCCATTCGGCCCATCAAGTTTACGCTGCCATTCAATCATAGCTGATCTATCTCTCTCTCCTAACCCCATTCTCCTGCCTTCTCCCTTTAACCCCTGACAGTGGTGAAAACATCAGTACATTATACAAGATGTCACAATGCCCTCCATAATGTTTGGGACAAAGACCCATCATTTATTTATTAGCCTCTGTACTACACAATTTGAGATTTGTAATAGGAAAAAAATCACATGTGGTTAAAGTGCACATTGTCAGATTTTAATAAAGGCCATTTTTATACATTTTTGGTTTCACCATGTAGAAATTACAGCAGTGTTTATAGCTAGTCCCCCCATTTCAGGGCACCATAATGTTTGGGACACAGCAATGTCATGAAAGTAGTCATGTTTAGTATTTTGTTGCATATCCTTTGCATGCAATGACTGCTTGAAGTCTGCGATTCATGGACATCAGCATTTGCTGGGTGTCTTCTCTGGTGATGCTCTGCCAGGCCTGTATTGCAGCCATCTTTAGCTTATTCTTGTTTTGGGGGCTAGTCCCCTTCAGTTTTCTCTTCAGCATATAAAAGGCATGCTCAATTGGGTTCAGATCGGGTGATTGACTTGGCCACTCAAGAATTTACATTTTTTTAGCTTTGAATAACTCCTTTGTTGCTTTAGCAGTATGTTTGGGATCATTGTCTTGCTGTAGAATGAACCGCCAGCCAATGAGTTTTGAGGCTTCAACTTGAGCAGATAGGATGTGTCTATACACTTCAGAATTCATTATGCTCAGATAATACAAGAGTTCGTTCTTGCACACAGAAAATCCTCGACAGCTTGAGGTTTCTGAACTTCGAGACCCTGGAGTTTGGCTTCACCTAACGTCAGGCTGACAAGTTGCCTCATAACGCTAAGATTTAGTTTAGTTTAGTTTAGAGATACAGAGTGGACAAAGACCCTTCGGCCCACCAAGTCCGCACCGACCAGCGATCCCCGCACACTAACACTATCCTACACACACTAGGGACAATTTACATTTATACCGGGTCAATTGACCTACAAACCTTTACGTCTTTGGAATGTGGGAGGAAACCGAAGATCTTGGATAAATCCCACGCAGTCACCCACTCTGTGCAGACAGCGCCTCTAATCGGGATCGAACCCGCGACTCTGGCACTGAAAGCGCTGTGAGGCAGCAACTCTACCGCTGCCGCACTTGGAGTGCATTTGTGGAAAGCACCGCAGTTTAAGGGCTTTGCCACCAGATGGCGGTGCTTGGCTGGTCACAGAAACCCATGTTTGAAGTGGAGAGGGGACACAAAAGGCTGGAGAAACTCAGCGGGTGCAGCAGCATCTAAGGGGCGAAGGAGATAGGCGACGCTTCGGGTCGAGACTGGTCAGGGATCAGGGAAACGAGAGATATAGACGGTGATGTGGAGAGATAAAGAGGGTCTGAAGAAGGGTCTCGACCCGAAACGTCGCCTATCTCCTTCGCTCCTTAGATGCTGCTGCACCCGCTGAGTTTCTCCAGATTTTTGTGTACCAACAATGAATGAAAGATATGCAAAAAAGTATCGATGATAAAGGGAACAAGCCATTGTAAGCTGTTTGTGGTGTGAAAATGAGAAGCTGGTGCGACTAGGGTGGGGGAGGGAGATAGAGATAGATGGAATGCCAGGGCCCGAGGGCTGAGCGGGAGGTGGGAAGGGGAGGAGACAGCAAGGGTTAACAGAATTGAGAAAATTCAATGTTCAAGCCCAGTGGATGCAGACTCCCCAAGCGGAATATGAGGTGCTGTTCCTCCAACTTGCGGTGTTGCTCACTCTGGCCATGGAGGAGGCCCAGGACCGAGAGGTCGGATACGGAATGGGAGGGGGAGTTGAAGTGCTGAGCACCGGGAGGTCGGGTTGGTTAACGCGGACCGAGCGGAGGTGTTCGGCGAAACGATCGCCAAGCCTCCGCTTGGTCAGATGGGTTGAGCTAAAAGAACATAGGACAGGAACAGGCCTTTCGGCCCATAATGTCTGTGCCACACATAATGTCAAGCTGAGCCAATCTCCTCCGCCTGCACGTCATCCATATCCCTCCATTCCTTGCATATCCATGTTCCTACCTAAAACATTCCCACCACCCTCTTGTCTAATAAAACTTGCCCCACACATCTCCTTTAAATTTCCCCCTCTCACTTTATAGCTATGCCCTCTATTGCCCTTTATAGCTACGCCCTCTATTGTCGGAAGTTGCCACCGGGGCAATTTTACATTGCGCTTGCGTAGATAGACAAAAAGCCGGAGTAACTCAGCGGGTCAGCGTTACTCCTCCCACTATATTTGACCAGACACAAGAAACTGCAGATGCCGGAATCTTGAGCAAAACACAAAGTGCTGGAGGAACTCGGGAGATCAGGCGGCATCTGTGGAGGGAAGTGGACATTGGACAGGTGACGCTTCGGTCGGGTCTAAAGTAGGGTCTCGACCCGAAACGCCACCTATTCCTTCGCTCCACAGATGCTGCCTCACCCGCTGAGTTTCTCTAGCATTTTTGTCTACGTCCCATCCTGAAATGTTGTCCGTCCATTCCCTCCACAGATGCTGCCTGACCCTCTGAGTTTCTCCAGCACTCTGTGTTTGGCATTGTATTTTACTGTGTTGCCCAGCCATTGAACGTCCTCTCCATACCCCCTCCCCAAGCTAACAGCTTCAAGGAGAGCGAGTGAAGGGAATACTGTGTATCACTGATAGAGAGGTCCTCACCTACTGCCACCATGCCTCTCTCGAGGTTACCAGACATCTCACGGGCAATGGTCTTTTCGAGATCGTACTTACACACCTGCCGATATTCCTCAAAAACTGAAATACAAAAAAAACATTTCATTCACAAAATGTTCTCAAACTACATTAACCAATTCAACCTCTGTCTTAATAAGCTTCCTACAGGGTTTATATTGAAAGTGCTTAGCGCTCCAAACCAAGCGAGCTCTAGGTTTAATCTGACTGTTGCGAGTGTGTGTGCACGCAAGCCTGGGCGTGTGTGGAAGCACGCCTGTTCGTGTGCGCGCAAGTACATGATCAAAGGCTCGATGGGCCTTCATTGTCAGCACAGTGACACTAGAGTGCACAACCCACAGATGTCACCGTATTGTGGCGCCATTCACAAAGGCAAAGAAAACGGCCACAGTCCAGTCCACAAGTTGGAAGTACAGGAGCCCCCCCGATCCAGGTAACCCGTAGGTGGCTGCTGCAGACCTGCATCCCCATATGTATCTGTGTACGTGTGTGTGCGCTTGCATGCATTTTTGCTCGTGCGCGCGTGTGTGCGCGCTTGCATGCGTTCTTGCGTGTGTGTGTGCGCGCTTGCATGCGTTCTTGCGCGCGCGCGTGTGTGTGTGAAAGCGCATGTGCACGTATGGCAGCAAGGTGGCGCTGTGGTATCGTTGCTGCCTTACAGCGCCAGAGACGTGGGTTCGATCCTAACTACGGGTGTTGTCTGTATGGAGTTTCTACATTCTCCCTGTGACCGCGTGGGTTTTCTCCGGTTGCTATGTGCCACACTCCAAAGGCATACGGGTTTGTAGGTTAATTGTCTTCTGTAAATTGTCCCTAGTGTGTGTAGGATACTGCCAGTGGACTGAGCGATCACTGGTCAGCGCAGACTTGGTGGACCAAAGCGCCTGTTTGCATGCTTAAGTAAAGTCTAAAGTAAAGTCTAAAAGGTTAAAATCTAAAGTGCTGAATGTGCACAAGTGCATGTATGCGTGCATGCAAGTGCTTGGACAGTATATGAACAAATGTGTATGTGTGTACAAGTGCACGAGAGAGTGAGGTCATACAAGTGTGAGTGAGAGGGAGTGAGTTGGTATTTCAAGGTACTCTCTAACTTTGTGGCTTTCAAAGAGTTTTCACAAGACCCGTCATTGCCGCTGCCGTTGATGAAGATCAGTACCTGCTTTCAGATGGGATCTATTCCTTGCGCACAGGATAGCATTAAACTTGGACTCATCAGTCCCCATGCGCCCTTCTCCAGCGTTGTACAGGTCCTGAGGGAAAGGAACGACAAGACAATTGAGCCTTCATCACTTCACGTTTAAACAGATGGACAAATTCTTGATTCAAACGGGTGTTTGAAGGCAGCAAAATGGGGTTAGGAGGCAGAGATCAGCCATGATTGAGGGCTTGGTATAAAATGTATAAAGATTAAATTGTTCCTCGTGTGTGTGTGTGTACGATACGATATGATAAAACTTTATTGTCAGAGTGAAATTTGTTTTGCATCACAGAAGCTCCATTTACAGCATCACAAAAAAAGACAAGAGGGGGGAATGAAGACACGCATCAAGAGAGGATATCAAAAAACCCACCTCCGACAAGACATTGCAATAACAGAAGACAACATTTATGGTGTGTGGGTACACAAAAGGCTGGAGAAACTCAGCGGGTGCAGCAGCATCTAAGGAGCGAAGGAGATAGGCGACGTTTCGGGTCGAGACCCTACTTCAGTATGGTGTGTGTGTGTGTGTTTCGCTGTTGGTGACATGTTGGGAGTGGGGTGGTGTTGCAACTACACCTGTCTGTCTGTGGTGTGAAAGGAGATTGGGGAGGGGTTGCAGGATACACATTGACTCCAACCACTGCCCCTAACTTGTGGCCCACGTAAAAACGTGTGTGTGTGTGCGAGTGTTTATACACAGTGGCTTGCAAAAGTATTCATACCCCTTGAACGTATCCATATTTTGTCACATTACAACCACAAACGTCAATGTAAACAAGCATCATTAGTTTAGAGACACAGCGCAGAAACAGACCCTTCGGCCCACCGAGTCCGCACCCACCAGCGATCCTTGGTCAGCTCTCTCTCTCTCTCTCTCTCTCTCACACTCATACTAACACACACACACACAGGTCAGAAAACCCTCGCAGGTCAGAATCTGAATCAGATTTTATTCGCCAAGTACGTTTTGCAACATACGAGGAATTTCACTGGCCAATTTCACAGGGGGAACGTACAAACTCCGTACAGACAGCGCCCGTAGTCAGGATGAAACCCGGGTCTCTGGTGCTGTGAGGCAGCAACTCTACCGCATGCTGAAGGTTACTTGGGGGAGGAAGGGTGGATGGAGAATGGGCCAAAGGAGAAATGGTTGATGGACACCGATAATTAGAAGTGCGTGCAACAAGGGAAACACGGTTATAATGGGTGACTTCAATCTGCATATAGATTGGGTGAATCAAATGGGCAGGGGTGCCAAGGAAGACGATTTCTTGGAATGTATGCGGGATAGTTTTCTGAACCAACGAGAGAGCAGGCTATTCTAGACTGGGTATTGAGTAATGAGGAAGGGTTAGTTAGCAGCCTTGTTGTGCGTGGCCCCTTGGGCAAGAGTGACCATAATATGGTCGAGTTCTTCATTAGGATGGAGAGTGACATAATTAAGTCAGAAACAAGGGTTCTGAACTTAAACAAAGGTAACTTTGAAGGTATGAGCCGTGAATTGGCCAAGATGGACTGGCAGGTGAGTCTTAAAGGGTTGACAGTGGATGTGCAATGGAAGGTATTTAAAGACTTGCATGGATGAAGTACAAAAATTGTTCATACCAGTTTGGCAAAGGAATAAATCAGGGAAGGTGGTGCATCCGTGGATAACGATGGGAAATCAGGGATAGTATAAAAACTAAAGATGAGGCATACAAATTGGCCAAAAAAAGCAGCCTACCAGAGGACTGGGAGAAATTCAGAAACCAGCAGAGGAGGACAAAGGGCTTAATTAGGAAAGGGAAAATAGATTACGAAAGGAAACTGGCAGGGAACATAAAAACTGACTGCAAAAGTTTGTATATGTGAAGAGAAAGAGACTAGTTAGAACAAATGTTGGTCCCTTGCAGTCAGAAGCAGGTGAATTGATCATGGGGAACAAGGACATGGCAGACCAATTGAATAACTACTTTGGTTCTGTCTTCACTAAGGAAGACATAAATAATATGCCGGAAATAGCAGTGGACCGGAGGTCAAATAAGATGGCGGAACTGAGTGAAATCCAGGTTAGCCAGGAAGTGGTGTTGGGAAAATTGAATGGATTAAAGGCGGATAACTCCCCAGGGCCAGATGGTCTGCATCCCAGAGTGCTCAAGGAGGTAGCCACGGAAATAGTGGATGCATTAGTGATAATTTTTCAAAACTCTCTTAGATTCTGGAGTAGTTCCTGAGGATTGGAGGATAGCTAATGTAACCCCACTTTTTAAAAAAGGAGGGAGAGAGAAAACGGGGAATTATAGACCAGTTAGTCTAATATCGGTAGTGGGAAAACTGCTAGAGTCAGTTATTAAAGATGGGATAGCAGCGCATTTGGAAAGTGGTGAAATCATTGGACAAAGTCAGCATGGATTTACAAAAGGTAAATCATGTCTGACGAATCTTATAGAAATTTTCGAGGATGTAACTAGTGGAGTGGATAAGGGAGAGCCAGTGGATGTGTTCTATCTGGATATCAGAAGACTTTCGGTCAGGTCCCACAAAAGAGATTAGTATATAAACTTAAAGCACAAGGTATTGGTGGTTCAATAATGATGTGGATAGAGAACTGGCTGGCAGACAGGAAGCAAAGGGTAGGAGTGAACGTGTCCTTTTCAGAATGGCAGGCAGTGAGTAGTGGGGTGCCGCAAGGCTCAGTGCTGGGACCCCAGCTATTTACAATATATATTAATGATTTGGACGAGGGAATTGAATGCAACATCTCCAAATTTGCAGATGACACCAAGCTGGGGGGTATAGTTAGGTGTGAGGAGGATGTTAGGAGGCTGCAGGGTGATTTGGATAGGCTGAGTGAATGGGCAGATGCATGGCAGATGCAGTATAATGTGGATAAATGTGAGGTTATCCACTTTAGTGGCAAAAACATGTGGGTAGACTATTATCTGAATGGTGGCAGATTAGGAAAAGGGGAGATGTAACGAGACCTGGGTGTCATGGTACACCAGTCATTGAAAGTAGGCATGCAGGTGCAGCAGGCAGTGAAGAAAGCAAATGGTATGTTAGCATTCATAGCAAAAGGATTTGAGTATAGGAGCAGGGAGGTTCTACTGCAGTTGTACAAGGTTTTGGTGAGACCACACCTGGAGTATTGCGTACAGTTTTGGTCTCCAAATCTGAGGAAAGACATTCTTGCCATAGAGGGAGTACAGAGAAGGTTCACCAGACTGATTCCTGGGATGTCGGGACTTTCATATGAAGAAAGACTGGATAGACTCGGCTTGTACTCACTGGAATTTAGAAGATTGAGGGGGGATCTTATAGAAACTCACAAAATTCTTAAGGGGTTGGACAAGCTAGATGCAGGAAGATTGTTCTCGATGTCGGGGGAGTCCAGAACAAGTGGTCACAGTCTAAGGATAAGGGGGAATTCCTTTAGGACCGAGAAGAGGAAAACATTCTTTACACAGAGAGTGGTGAGTCTCTGGAATTCTCTGCCACAAAAGGTCGTTGAGGCCAGTTCATTGGCTATATTCAAGAGGGAGTTGGATGTGGCTCTTGTGGCTAAAGGGATCAGGTATGGGGAGAAGGCAGGTACGGGATACTGAGTTGGATGATCAGCCATGATCATATTGAATGGTGGTGCAGGCTCGAAGGGCCGAATGGCCTACTCCTGTACCTATTTTTCTACGTTTCTATGCTTCTATAATTATTTGCCACAGAAAGCCGTGGAGGCCGTGTCAGTTGATATTTTTAAGGCGGAGACAGATAGATTCTTGTTTAGTGCGGGCATCAGAGGTTATGGGGAGAAGGCAGGAGAATGGGGTCAGGAGGGAGAGATAGCTCAGCCATGATTGAATGGTGGAGTAGACTTGATGGGCCGAATGGCCTAATTCTACTGCTAGCACTTATGACCTTATTAGAATCCAAGCAATAGGCGGGCATCAGCCATGCTCAGCTTGAGACAACCCACACCAACATGGTTGGCAGCCAAGGGCAGAGTTGCAACGACTTCAGAGGAAGCAGGGAATGCGACCAACTCTCACACGGCTGCTTCCAACTCTGCAATCATCACTTCCCCAAACCAATCTCTCTAAACAGCAGCAAAGTGACGGTCTCTCCACTTGCAAACAGTTTCCATGTGATGGTTTAGCAGAGGTACATGGCAACATGGCGCATGACGAGTCATAGTCCTACAGCACAGAAACAGGCCCTTCGGCCCAACTGGCCCACACCGACCAACATGTCCCATCTACACTAGTCCCAGCTGCCTGTGCTTGGCCCAAATCTTTATAGGACACAGGTTTAAGGTGAGAGAGGCAAAGTCTGAAGGAGATGTTTAAGAAGGAAATGCAGATGCTGGAAAATCGAAGAATTTTGAAAATGTCTGAAGGAGGGTCTTGACCCGAAACGTTGCCTATTTCCTTCGCTCCATAGATGCTGCCTCACCCGCTGAGTTTCTCCAGCATTTTAGTCTAAGTCTAAGGAGATGTTTACTTAAGTTTTGTTTTGAGATACAGCGCGGAAACAGGCCCTTCGGCCCACCGAGTCCATGCCGACCAGCGATCCCCGCACACTAGGGACAATTTACACATACACTAAGCCAATTAACCTAAATACCAGTACGTCTTTAGAGTGTGGGAGGAATCTGAAAATCTCGGAGAAAACCCACACGGTCACGGGGAATACGTACAAACTCCATACAGACAGCACCCGTAGTCGGGATGGAACCCGGGTCTCTCCGGAGCGGCAAGCGCTGTGGGGCAGCTCTACCGCTGCGCCACCGTGCCATGCGGGGCAAGTCTTTTTTTACACCCAGACGGTATTGGGAGCCAGGATTGCACTGGTGATAGAGGCAGATAGCGCTATTCAAGAAGCTTTTGAACAGGTACACGGATCTGCAGGGAACGTCGGGATATGGATCACATCAACGGAGGAGATTAGTTTAACTTGGCATCACGGAAGTTGTGGGCCGAAGGGCCTGTTCCTGTGTGGTACTGGTTTTAATTTCTATACACCACAGTAAGAAATATCTACCTTAAAACACGCACGCACACATTAAGTATTTAAAATATGCAGTCTAGCTTGGAGGCTTTTTTGGAATTTTCCACTTATTAACAAATGCATTCAAACCGGCCCAGAAGTAATAGCACCTGGCAAAAGGCTTTGATTGTTTGGGGACTGGGGTGTGGCTATGATTCACATTTAGGGTGATGGTTTTCAGATCGACATTCTGCATCTAAACCGTGGGGTTGTGCGAACTGAAAGGTCAGCGTTTTTAAATGCACCCCTCCTGGTTTTAAACAATGACGGGTGTACTTTGAGCTGGGTCCATTAGATGAGGCAGGCAGCCCTCCTGATGTAGTGAGCAGTGGGGGCTGGGCTAAGGGCAGGCCTCTGCTGGGCCTTAGTGCAGTGCGGTGTGTTCTGGGAGTGTCTGCCAGCATTCTCTGGCACACTTCCCATCTCAAGGCTCTGCTCTAACCCAAGACAGAGAGGCTCGCTGGCTCTCCAGAAAGCCGGAGACCTCATTAAGAAAGAAAGGAGTTGCGATTCTAAACTGCAAATGTAGGCAATGTAGCAGCCAGCAAAGTCCCGCAAAGAGCAATGTGCTAGTAATTAAACGATGTGATAAATATCGCCCAAGACTCGGGTAATACTTGGCCTCTGCTCCAGTTCTAAGTGGTGCCGTGGAATTTTTTACCCCCCGCTGAGGTAGATGAGGCATTTGTTTTACCTCACAACAGGCAGTGGGACCCGCAAGGCCACGCTCCCTCAGTACTGCCCTCTCATGCCAGCAGGAGTGGGACAAGGACGTCTCAGGAGTGGGACACAGACGGAATATTCTTTGATTCAGTGTCTCCGACCCTTCCTTCCGCTGTCCTTTTAGGCACAGAGTCTGGAGTGTGGGAGGAAACCGGAGCACCCGGAGAAAACCCACGCAGGTCACGGGGAGAACGTGCAAACTCCGTACAGACAGCACCTGTAGTCAGGATCGGCCCCGGGTCTCTGGCGCTGTGAGGCAGCAACTCTACCGCTGCGCCACCGTGCCCCCCCGTACTCTTGTGTAGTTGGATGAGCAAATCCCTGTGGAGATGCCCTTTTTGTCTTGTACTGACGGGTGCAGTAAACAATGTGAGACTGAAGGCGTTCGTTCCCCAGCTCGTCTGTCACTGGCCAGTCAGTCAGTGGGAACAGCTGTGGCAGCACACGGCAATGTAATATTGTCAAGATCAGTGGGGACCACTGGAATATTTCAGAGTTGACGTCAATCATTCAGTGCAAAAACAACCTCACCCTAGCGATAAAACCAGCAAACATTAGAATGAAGGCTGATGCTGACAACTGCCTTACAGCGCCAGAGCCCCGGGTCCGATCCTGACTACGGGTGCTGTCTGTACGGAGTTTATATGCTCTCTCCGTGAGGTGGGTTTTCTCCGGGATCTTCCTCCCACTCCCTCCAAAGCTGTACAGGTTTGTAGGTTAATTGGCTTTGTGTAAATGTAAAATTGTCCCTAGTGTGCGCAGGGTGGTGTTGATATGTGGGAATGGCTGGTCGGGGCGGACTCGGTGGGCCGAAGGGCCTGTTTCCGCGCTGTATCTCTAAACTAAACCTGAAACCTCACCAATCCATGTTCTCCAGAGACTCTATCTGACCTGCTGAGTTACTCCAGTACGTTGAAGCATTAGAATAAGCTTCACCATACAGTAATCACAGCCAAAAATATCTGCAGAGCAGATTGGCCACATTCCAAAGAGCTCTCCATTTACAGAGCAGTCACTGATAAACAAGTCTCACGCTGCAATGCCAGCGGGGACATTTAACGTTCAAAGTAAAAACCTAGGCTTGTACTATTTTGGCCTTGATCTGCTTTAAACATTGCCCTCGCTACCTAGAGCAGTGCAATAGGGATATCTCCAAGGATCTGCTGTTTATGGCGATCATATTATAACAAGCTTGGATTTCAAGGACACAATCTCTCTCTCTCTCTATAATCTCTCATACTTTCAGTCTCTGTATTTGTGTCCTCTCTCTCGCCCCCTCCCCCTCCCTCTCTCCCTTTAATATCTCATACCTTCAGACTCTGTATTTGTGTCCTCTCTCTCTCCCCCTCTCCCTCTTTCTCCCCCCCTTCTCCCTCTTTCTCTCCTCCCTCTCTCTCTCTCTCTCTCTGCCTCTCTCTCTGCCCCTCCCCCCCTCTCTCTCTCTCACAATCTCTCCGTCCAAATCCCTGTCTTACTGCCTTATCTTGGCCATAATATTAAAAGAGTTCAATGGAGGAACAGTGGCGTACAGTAGAGTTGCTGCCTCACAGCGCCAGAGACCCAGATTTGATCCTGACTGCCGGTGCTGTCTATACTGAGTTTGTACATTCTCCCCGTGACTGCGTGGGTTTTCTCCGGGTGCTCCGGTTTCCACCCGCACTCCAACGACGTACAGGTCTGTAGGTTAATTGGCCTCTCTACACTGCCCCTAATGTGTAGGACAGTGTAAGTGTACGGGGCGATCGCTGGTCTGCGATGGGCCGTCAAGCCCGTTTCCTCGCCCTATCTCTAAAGTGTAAAGTCAATTGAAAACACAAAAAGTGTTAGATAAGGAGACAAGAGGAGGAGTAAAACGTAAAACCAGAGGGAGGGATGTGGGGGGAGAAGGATTTAGAAAAAATAGGTCACGCTGATCAAAGCTGGCTGGCATTTTTGAAGAGGTAATTAACAGAGGGAAGGGGAGGATGTGTTTAAACATCATATACATGGAACTACAGTACATGGAGCATCTGAAGAACTGTGTGGGAAGGAACTGTAGATGCTGGTTTAAACCAAAAATGGACACAAAAAGCTGGAGTAACTCAGCGGGTCAGGCAGCATCTCTGGAGAGAAGGGGTAAGTGACGTTTCGAGTTGAACTCCAGGCTGCCCTGAACATCACAATATTGTCCTCAACAATTGGCAAAGCGATGGGTTGCAGAAAACATCCTCACCTGCGCGTCCTTTTTAACCAGCGTTAGATCCACGTGTTGGCTTTCATCTCGGTTACCCTGGAGATCAGACGGAAAGAAGGATGAGTGATTGGGTTTACTTGTGGTCCGTTGTGTCCATGAAGTAGACACCTCCAGCGAGAGACATCGAGAAATATCGGACAGTGCCCGCGTTACGGAAGGACGGTTCAGAAGCCTGGTGGCAGAGGTGACCACGCTGATCCCGAGTGGTGGTGTGCGCTTTCAAGCTTCTGTACCTTCTGCCGGACAGTAAGTAAGTTTATTGGCCAAGTATTCACATACAAGGAATTTGCCTTGGTGCTCCGCCCACAAGTAACAACATGACATACAGTGACAGTTACGAACGACTCAGAAAACACTAAACATTAATAATAATAAAACATTAATGATAAAACACCATTGATCAAGCATGCGAACCAACAAAATACCAGATCAAAGGGAGGCTACAGATTTTTGGCTGTTGAGTAGAGCAACTACTCGTGGATAAAAACTGTTTTTATGTCTGGCTGTGGCAGCTTTGACAGTCCGGAGTCGCCTTCCAGAGGGAAGTGATTCAAAGAGTTTGTGGCCAGGGTGAGAGGGGTCAGAGATGATCTTGCCGCTCGCTTCCTGGCCCTTGCAGTGGACAGTTCGTC
The DNA here is from genome assembly GCA_035221665.1 of Okamejei kenojei. Taxonomy (NCBI): domain Eukaryota; kingdom Metazoa; phylum Chordata; class Chondrichthyes; order Rajiformes; family Rajidae; genus Okamejei; species Okamejei kenojei. The sequence goes on along the minus strand of CM069165.1, from coordinate 27,457,843 downwards.
AATGGGGGGAAGGTTGCAGCCAATAACCTTCTCTGCTGATCGGACGATTCGCTGCAGCCTCCGGGTGTCGTGCTTGGTGGCTGAGCCAAACCAGACCATGATGGAGAAGGTGAGGACGGACTCTACGATGGCCGTGTAGAATTGGACCATCATTGCCTGTGGAGCGGGGAGAAGAAGGAATGACCAGGAATGGGACAAGTCTTTGATTATGTTGGCTGCTTTTCCGAGTCAACGTGGTGTAGACGGAGTCATTGCCATTGGTGGAGAGTCTGGTCTGTGTGATGGACTGGGCTACATCCACAACTCTCTGAAATTCCTTGCAGTCTTGGGCAGAGCTGCCCCCAAACCAAGCTGTGATGCAACCTGTAAGCTTTCTGTGGTGCATCTGTAAACATCTGTCAGTAACTTGTTCTAATGCTTATTGCACCCAACACCTATTCTACTTGCGTTTGGCTTGGATTGTATTTATGTCCAACATTATCCAAGTTCAGTTTCATTATCCAAGTTTAGTTTATTGTCATGTGTACCGAGGTACAGGGAAAAGCTTTTGTTGTGTCCTAACCAGTCAGCGGAAAGACAATACATGATTACATTGGAGCCATTTACATTGTATAGATACATGATAAGGGATCTAATCAGAATGGATAGGTACCGGTGACAGCAAGCAAGAATGCCATTGTCTTATCTGGGACATGTGATAATTAAACACTCTTGACTCTTGTATGAACATCAGTATCAGCTTGCGATCCATGCCTTGGTGTGTTAAAGGCTTTTCTCAAGCAGAAGCTGACGGTGTAAGCTGAAGGAAGAACACATGAAGCTCCCCGACCCCCACAGTTACCTGAACAAGGGAGACCAGCAGTCGCTCAAAGTGTCCAGACGTGTCACTCTTAATATCCTGCTCCAAAGTCTTCTTAAATTCTGCAAAACAACCACGGTGTTCAGCGTTCTAGTGTCTTTGTTCTTTATAGAAACATAGAAAAATAATGCAGGAGTAGGCCATTCGGCCCTTCGAGGCTGCACCGCCATTCAATATGATCATGGCTGAAGATCAAAAATTAGTACCCCCTTCCTGCTTTTTCCTCATAGCCCTCGATTCCTTTACATCTAAGTGCTTATGACTGAGATGGCAGATAAACCATCCACCGATTCCAACACACCCATCTATACACCTGTTAAGGGCGTAGAGCCTCAACTACCCAGCCTCAACGACCTCCTCTGGCAGCTTGTTCCATACACCCATAAAGTTACCCCTCAGATTCCTATTAAATATTTTCTCCTTCACCTTAAACCTGTGTCCTCTGGTCCTCGATTCACCTACTCTGGGCAAGTGCATCTACCCAATCTTTTCCTCTCATGATTTTATACTCCCCCTATAAGATCACCCCTCGTCCTCCTGCACTCCAGTGAATAGAGGGAACATGGATCCTAGCAATGATCCAAGCAAAGGCTCCTTTTTTTTAGCAACACCTCCAACATGCTGCGTAAGTGTATACTAGCCAGCTGTGTACCTCCGACATGCTGCGTATGTGTATACTAGGCAGCTGTGTACCTCCGACATGCTGCGTAAGTGTATACTAGCCAGCTGTGTACCTCCGACATGCTGCGTATGTGTATACTAGGCAGCTGTGTACCTCCGACATGCTGCGTATGTGTATACTAGCCAGCTGTGTACCTCCGACATACTGCGTATGTGTATACTAGCCAGCCGTGTACCTCCGACATGCTGCGTATGTGTATACTAGCCAGCTGTGTACCTCCGACATGCTGCGTAAGTATATACTAGCCAGCTGTGTACCTCCGACATGCTGCGTAAGTATATACTAGGCAGCTGTGTACCTCCGACATGCTGCGTATGTGTATACTAGCCAGCTGTGTACCTCCGACATGCTGCGTATGTGTATACTAGCCAGCTGTGTACCTCCGACATGCTGCGTATGTGTATACTAGCCAGCTGTGTACCTCCGACATGCTGCGTATGTGTATACTAGCCAGCTGTGTACCTCCGACATGCTGCGTATGTGTATACTAGGCAGCTGTGTACCTCCGACATGCTGCGTATGTGTATACTAGCCAGCTGTGCTGAACACCACTCACAACTCACCTGCTTTGTACAACTTGTTGATCTCATGGATTTCAGCATTTGAGCGGGAAGCCAGGATCTCAATCAGACACTGCTCATCAGTACCAGCTCCCTGCAGAAAAAGAGTAGCAGCAATTACCCTCACAGAAACCACAAACTGCAAAATCAATTCTCTATTGTGCGCAGCGGTAGAGCTGCTGCCTCACAGCGCCAGAGACCCTGGTTCGATCCTGACTACGGGTGCTGTCGGTACAGAGTTTGTACGTTCTCCCCGTGACCTGCGTGGGTTTTTCCCCCCAAGATCTTCGGTTTCCTCCCACACTCTGGACGTACAGGTTTGTTGGTTAATTGGCTTGATATAATTGTAAATTGTCCCTAGCTTGTGTAGGGTAGTGTTAATATGCAGGGACCGCTGGTCGGCGTGGACTCGGTGGGCCGAAGGGCCTGTTTCCGCGCTGCATCTCCAAACTAAATGAAACGAATCATGAAAACCAGCATCTGCAGTTCCTTCCTAAACTAATCAATAGGCTGAATTGAAATACAACATCGCTCCTTCATTATTCCATGATCTATCTCCTGGGACTTCCTGCATCGTGATTTTGTCTTATAATTACCTCTCCAAGAACAAAGAGCCATAGAAACATAGAAATTAGGTGCAGGAGGAGGCCATTCGGCCCTTCGAGCCTGCACCGCCATTCAATATGATCATGGCTGATCATCCAACTCAGTATCCCGTACCTGCCTTCTCTCCATACCCCCTGATACCCTTAGCCACAAGGGCCACATCTAACTCCCTCTTAAATATAGCCAATGAACTGGCCTCAACTACCCTCTGTGGCAGAGAGTTCCAGAGACTCACCACTCTCAGTGTGAAAAAAGTCTTTCTCATCTCGGTCTTAAAGGATTTCCCCCTTATCCTTAAGCTGTGACCCCTTGTCCTGGACCTCCCCAACATCGGGAACAATCTTCCTGCATCTAGCCTGTCCAACTCCTTATGAATTTTGTAAGTTTCTATATGATCCCCTCTCAATCTCCTATATTCTAGAGAGTATAAACTGAGTCTATCCAGTCTTTCTTCATAAGACAGTCCTGACATCCCAGGAATCAGTCTGATGAACCTTCTCTGCACTCTATGGCAATAATGTCCTTCCTCAGATTTGGAGACCAAAACTGTATGCAATACTCCAGGTGTGGTCTCACCAAGACCCTATACAACTGAAGTAGAACCTCCCTGCTCCTATACTCAAATCCTTTTGCTATGAAAGCTAACATACCATTCGCTTTCTTCACTGCCTGCTGCACCTGCATGCCTACTTTCAATGACTGGTGGACCATGACACCCAGGTCTCGCTGCATCTCCCCTTTTCCTAATCGGCCACCATTTAGATAATAGTCTGCTTTCCTGTTTTTGCCACCAAAGTGGATAACCTCACATTTATCCACATTATACTGCATCTGCCAAACATTTGCCCACTCACCCAGCCTATCCAAGTCACCTTGCAATCTCCTAGCATCCTCCTCACACCGAACACTACCCCCCAGCTTAGTGTCATCCGCAAACTTGGAGATATTGCCTTCAATTCCCTCATCCAGATCATTAATATATATTGTAAATAGCTGGGGTCCCAGCACTGAGCCTTGCGGTACCCCACTAGTCACTGCCTGCCATTGTGAAAAGGACCCGTTTACTCCTACTCTTTGCTTCCTGTCTGCCAGCCAGTTCTCTATCCACATCAATACTGAACCCCCAATGCCGTATGCTTTAAGTTTCTATACTAATCTCTTATGTGGGACCTTCTGGAAGTCCAGATACACCACATCCACTGGTTCTCCCCTATCCACGCAACTAGTTACATCCTCGAAAAATTCCACAAGATTCGTCAGACATGATTTACCTTTTGTAAATCCATGCTGACTTTGTCCAATGACTTCACCACTTTCCAAATGCGCTGCTATCCCATCTTTAATAACTGACTCTAGCAGTTTCCCCACTACCGATGTTAGATTAACTGGTCTGTAATTCCCCGTTTTCTCTCTCCCTCCCTTCTTAAAAAGAGGGGTTACGTTAGCTACCCGCCGATCCTCAGGAACTACTCCAGAATCTAAGGAGTTTTGAAAAATTATCACTAACGCATCCACTATTTCCGGAGCTACTTCCTTAAGTACTCTGGGATGCAGCCTATCTGGCCCTGGGGATTTATCGGCCTTTAATCCATTCAATTTACCCAACACCAGTTCCCGACTAACCTGGATTTCACTCAGTTCCTCCATGTGGATAAATGCTGCCTTTCCACCCACAATAGTAATAAAAATGTTAGGCTGATTTGTAAATATTAAAATGCAACCTTTGATTATTGAGAGCATGATAGAATACCGCTTTTAATATTACTGAGAGAACATAGAAAATAGGTGCAGGAGGAGGCCATTCGGCCCTTCGAGCCAGCACTGCCATTCATTGTGATCATGGCTGATCGTCCCCAATCAATAACCCGTGCCTGCCTTCTCCCCATATCCCTTGACTCCACTAGCCCCTAGAGCTCTATCTAACTCTCTCTTAAGTCCATCCAGTGACTTGGCCTCCACTGCCCTCTGTGGCAGGGAATTCCGCAAATTCACAACTCTCTGGGTGAAAAAGTTTTTTCTCACCTCAGTCTTAAATGGCCTCCCCTTTAAAGTTAAAAAAAAAAGTTTTCAAAAAAGATTCCCCAGAACAGAAGGTCCTAGTCCTAGACCTTCTGCACAACTCGCGGCCTTAACTCTATCGTATTGTATTTTTAATTATTACACTGTTTATGTTATCCAGGGATTTTCTTTCCCCCAACAAAAAGGTGCCAGTTCACATATAGTTGCAGTGAGTTGTTGACGCAGCCCAGACTATCACACAAACCAACCTCCCTTCCATTGACTCCATCTACACCTCACATTGCTTCGACAAGACCAGCAGCATCATCAAGGACCAGTCTCACCCCGGTCACTCCCTCCTCTCCCCTCTCCCATCAGGCAAGATGTATACACACGTTTGAAAACTCTGCCTCCAGATTCAGGGAGTTTCTTCCTGGCTGTTATCAGGCAACTGAACCATCCTCTCATCAGCTAGAGTGCGGTCCTGACCTCCCATCGATCTTATTCGAGCTATTTTTAATTTGACTTTATCGGGTTTCAATGTTAATCCTTGCATCTTTAATCTGTGCACATGATTGTATTGATGTATAGCCTTTGACTGGATAGTACACAACTAATAGCACACCGACCATCGAACACCCGTTCACACTAGTTCTATGTTATTCCACTTTCTCATTCACTCCCTACACACTAGGTGCAATTTTACAGAGTGCCAATTAACCTACAAACCCGCGTGTCATTGGGATGTGGGAGGAGACCGGGGCACCTGGTGAGAACGTGCAAACTCCACACAGGGATTGACCCCGGCCTCTGGCGCTGTCAGGCAGCGACTCTACCCACTGCGTCACTGTTCCGGTGTGGGGGATTTTGTGTCGAGCATTGGCATCTGTCTGCAAGCCAGCTCCTGATGAAGGGTCTCAACCCGAAACGTCACCCAGTCCTTGGTTCCCCAGAGATGCTGCCTCCTTTGTTCCCGCGGAGTTACTGTAGCCCTTATGTGTCTATCTTTGGTGCAACCCAGCATCTGCAGTTCCTTCCTCCCTCCACGTTTTGTGTTCACCAACCTTGATGGCTTCTTTCAGCTCCGTGGCATCGAAGAGCAAGGATGGTTTCAGCAGGGCCAGCACCGTCTTCTCGAAATTGCCCGACAGCTCGGACTTCAACTCCTTGATCAAATCCTGCAGCAGGGAGATGAGAGGTCACACACACTCAATCACAGCAAGATCACAAACACAGCCATCAGCTCAAGAGCGTTTCATTGTCACACTCGCACGTGCTGACAATGGACGAATAAAATTCTTACTTGCAGCAGCATAACACTCTGTAAACCCAATACACACAATTAATGAAATAAACAGATATACAATAAATTAATAACCAAAATGCCCAAAGTCCTTATTGTAACGAAATCTTTTTGCTCCTTGAAGGAAGTAGAGGCATTGATGGGTCTTTAAGTGAAGAAAGGTCTGATCGGAAACATTTGCCTGTCCTATCTCTCCACAGATACTTCCTGACCTACTGAGTTCCTCCAGCATTCTCTGCTTTCCTCAAGAATCCAACATCTACAGTTTCTTGTGTCTTCATGTAAAGACCCACACCAAGGTATTTTTTAAGGATTTTTTAATAAAATAAATATATGTATTTCCAAAAACACGTTAGATGCAATGAGGTGCTTTTGCATTCAGAGCCCAGTCTGAAGAAGTGTCCCGACCTGAAACATCACCTACCCATGTTCTCCAGAGACGTTGCCTGACCATCTGAGTTACTTCAGAACTTTGTGTCTCTTTTGGCAAACCTGTATAAGCAGTTCCTTGTGTTTCTCTTTTGGGAACAGAACATGTACTTGAGAAGGTGGACAAAAATGCTGCAGAAACTCAGCGGGTGAGGCAGCATCTATGGAGCGACGGAATAGGCAGCGTTTCGGGTCGAGACCCTTCACATCTACTTGAGAAGATGCAATCATGCAGGACTGAAGATGGCTACCACAACGGTGAGAGCAACAGTGGGATCTCTGATCTGTATACTAGTTTGTTGTTTGTTTTTATGTGTATGTACGTATGTGCATGCAACTGACTCCTGAACTCTTTTTCCCTCGTTTGTAATATGTTTGCAGAGTACTGGGTTTACAGAGGGTCTGAAGAAGGGTCTTGACCCGAAACGTCATCCATTCCTTCTCTCCAGAGACCCCTCTCCAGCTTTTAGTGTCCACTAGGTTTACAGATGCAGTTGCGATGCTGCAAGAAATAATTTAATTGTTCGACCTGGGACAAATGACAATAAAACACTCTTGACTTGCTCTTGATATTAGTGAAGAGCAAGCAGAGACAGCAGGGTGCCTTAGTGCCTGCACAATGCTGGATGGACTAAGGTACTTGCCTTTCCGTAGGCAGTTTTAAAGGACAGGACAATCTGCATCCTCTGCTTGTTTGACCGCTGGGCAACGACGTCAATGATGGCTTGTTCATTCGTGCCTGGGAACAGAGGAAGGGCCAAGTTCAGCTCCATGGAGCATTTTGAACCATTCGCAAAAACTATAAACAACAATCCTAACCCTAACTCCTCAAACAGCTAGGGTCACGCTGCACTCATGAGAGTCCCAGAGCGTGGACGCAGGCCGCTCGGCCCAACTAGCCCATGACGACCGACATGCCCCATCTTCACTAGTTCCATCTGCCTGCATTTAGCCCATATCCCTTTAAACCTGTCCTATCCATGTACCTGTCTAAATGTTCAAGAAGGAACTGCAGATGCTGGAAAATCGAAGGTAGACAAAAATGCTGGAGGAACTCAGCGGGTGAGGCAGCATCTATGGAGCGAAGGGATAGGTGACGTTGCGGGTCGAGACCCGGAAAGCATCTATGGAGCGAAGGAATGGGCGACGTTAGATCGACCCGAAACGTCACCTATTCCTTCGCTCCATAGATGCTGCCTCACCCGCTGAGTTTCTTCAGCATTTTTGTCTACATGTCCAAATGGGTTTTTTTAAGTTGTGATATTACCTGGCTCCAACTGCATTCAGAAACCTCCAAAATAAGAAACTTTTGTCAGGCCGCATTTGGGGTATTGTGAGCAGTTCCGGTCGCCCCCATTGCAGGGAGGATATGGAGGGTTTAGAGAGAGTGCAGAGGAGGTTTACCAGAGTGATGCCTGGATTAGAGGGACAGTTTGGACAGATTGGGCTCTTTTTTTCTGGAACGTTAGAGGTTGCAGTGATTGAAAAAAAAAAGTTTTTTAATTACACAAAGCATCAATAGCATGGACAGTCAGAACCTGTTCCCAAGGTGGGAACTAGAGGGGGTTTTAAGGTGAGAGGGGCAAAGCACCTTGTGGTCATTCCTTCCGAAGAGTCCACCTGGGAATATACTGGAAGTTGGACAATTTATACGTATATCAAGCCAATTAACCTACAAACCTGTACGTCTTTGGAGGTTAATTGGGAGGAAACCGAAGATCTCGGAGAAAACCCACGCAGGTCACGGGGAGAACGTACAAACTCCGTACAGACAGCACCTCTACCGCTGCGACACTGTGACTGCAGCAGTTTAAATGTTTAAACGGAGATGTGAGGATTGTTCACTTTTATACCGAGAGTGGTGAGTGCCTGGAATACATTGCCTGGGGTGGTGGTGGAGGCAGTTAAAGGCGTTTAAGAGAGGTTTAAATGGGTAGATGGATATACTGGGAGTAGAGGGATATGGAATACGTGCAGGCAGATAAAGATTGGTCTTGGCATTATGTTTAGTGTAGTTTAGAGATACAGCATGGAAACAGGCCATTTGGCCCACCGAGTCCGTGCCGACCAGCGATCCCCATACATTGACACTATCCTACACGCACTAGGGACAATTTTTTTACAAAAATACCAAGCCAATTAGCCCACAAACCTGCACGTCTTTGGAGTGAGGGAAGAAACGAAGACCTCGTAGAAACCCACGCAGGTCAATGGGGAGAACGTGCAAACTCCACACTGGCAGCACCCGTAGTCGGGATCGAACCCGGGTCTCTGGTGCTGTAAGTCAGCAGCTCTACCGCTGCGCCACCGTGCCACCCTCGATGTTGATGGTGGGCTGAAGGGCCCGTTCCGGTGCCCGCACTGTCCCATGTTCGAGCGCAGTGCCGCGCTTTAGAATTTACTCACCGAAGCCCTTCATGGCTTTCCTCAGAACCTCCGCATCCCTCAGGGCGTCAAAGCCCGCGGCTTCTCGGACGGTTCCCCGTTTGACAGGCTAAACACAAAAACATGAACGCCACATCATTAGATCAGCTCAGAGGAGAAGAGCGTGTCTTCAAGTCCACGACAAGCCCCAACAGTTCTCCAATGAAGACAGATACAAAATGCTGGAGTAGCTCAGCGGGACAGGCAGCATCTCTGGAGAGAAGGAATGGGCGACGGTTCGGGTCCAGAGATGCTGCCTGTCCCGCTGAGTTACTCCAGCATTTTGTGTCCATCTTCGATTTAAACCGGCATCTGCAGTTCCTTCCTGCACATGTGGTTCTCCAGTGAAGATGATGCGTAAGCAAGGTTGCTGAGCCCAGGGGCTGGTTGTCGCGCCTCATTGTCTGAGCTGCTATGTGACACAGGACCCACCAGCACTGCTGACCGGCTGCCATCACCTCGTTTCAGGGATGGACTATAAACGCCAGCATCACCAGCGACATCTTTATCCCATCGATAAATAAATGAAAAACTCCTGGCCCATTAACCCTTGGTATCCACAAACAGATTTAGCATCTCAGATTCACTGACAACTTTATCAGTAGCAGCTAATGCAGCACAAGAATATATGGGTTCAGTTCGGAACAGATCAAATAACCCAATTACCAACTAAAGCTTTTAAAGGATTGAATTCTGCATATCAGAAATTGGGCTGTACCTTGGAGCAGCGGTAGAGTTGCTGCCTTCCAGCGCCAGAGACCCAGGTTTGATCTCCCTCTGCCTCAGAGGGCAGTGGAGGCCAGTTCTCTGGATACTTTTAAGAGAGATCTAGATAGGGCTCTTAAAGATAGCAGAGTCAGGGGATAGGGGGAGAAGGCAGGAATGGGGTAGATTGGGGATCAGCCATAATCACAATGAATGGCGGTGCTGGCTCGAAGGGCCGAATGGCCTACTCCTGCACCTATTGTCTATTGATCCTGACTATGGGTGCTTGTCTGTACAGAGTTTGTATATTCTCCTCTTGACTGCGTGGGTTTTCTGTGGGAGCTCCGGGTTCCTCCCACATCCCAAAAACGTACTTGTTTATCGGTTAATTGGCTTGATATTATTGTAAATTGTTCCTAGTATGTGTGGGATAGTGTTAATGTGCGGGGATCGCTGGTTAACACGGACTCGTTGGGCTGAAGGGCCTGTTTCCGTGTTGTATCTCTGAACTAAACTAAAGGAGAACATTTTAGTGCTTACATTTAACATTAGTAAACTACTGCAGTTCTGGTATAATGATGACACTTGTACCCAAATTATACATTGGAGTGAATTTACAAAAATCCGTTTATGACAACCATGCTGGACTCTTTTAGTTATTTCTATTTGAGTTTGTAAGGGATGACATCATTGTGTGTTTTGCTCTTGTGGCGTGAGAAGATTTCTATGCTTTTCCAGGCATCCCTCAGTTCCTAAATGCTTTCTCTTCTGACCAAAGTGCAGACTGAGGAGCTGAGACGGCCTTGGGTGACAGAAGCAAAGGGAGGTGGGTGCCTGGAATGAGCTGCCGGAGGAAGTAGTTAATGCAGGGACTGTTGCAACATTTAAGAAGCAATTAGTCAGGGACATGGATAGGACAGGTTTAGACGCAGGCCAAACACAGGCGGGGATTAGTGTAGATGGGACATGTTGGCTGCTGTGGGCAAGTTGGGCCCAAATGAGCCCGTTTCTATGCTGTATGACTCCATCACACCAACGCCACATGCTCCTGTCATGCAAGGCTAGTGCTGGGCGGGTCACCTTGTAGAATGGCATCTTAACATCTGTTACAAACAGATACTGCTAGGAAAGGCAAACTGCAGGGTAGCAGATAGTGGAGACAGAGTGGGGCGGCTGACCAACTTCTTACTCCGAGAACATTATGTTGATTAGTACGGGTGTCAGAGGTTATGGGGAGAAGGCAGGAGAACGGGGTTAGGAGGGAGAGATAGATCAGCCATGATTGAATGGCGGAGTAGACTTGATGGGTCGAATGGCCTAATCCTACTCCATCACTTATGACCTTGCTCCCTGTGTCCAGTCTCTCCTGTCCTTCAATGCTTGTTCCCTGAAGAATTTTTAGTGTTTAGTTTAGAGATACAGCGCAGAAACAGGCCCTTCGGCCCACCGGGTCCGCACCGACCAGCGATCCCCGCACACTAACACTGTCCTACACACACTGGGGACAATTTACAATAATATCAAACCAATTAACCTACAAACCCGCACCTCTTGGGAGCGTGGGAGGAAACCGGAGATCCCGGAGAAAACCCATGCAATTCACGGGGAGAACGTCCAAACTCCGTACAGACAGCACCCGTAGTCAGGATCGAACCCGGGTCTCTGGCGCTGTAAGGCAGCAACTCTACCGCTGTGCCACCACTGAAGTGCTCAAGATTAAAAACCGAAATGGCGGAGAGGGGAGAAAATCTCTGCTTTTGTGTTTGAAGAAAAGGGTAATCATTCCTTTTACAAATGTGCGTGTAAGTACTATCTGTAATTTACTTCAATATTGCAACTTTTAAAAGAAACTTGGGTAGATATATGGATAGGAATGATTTAGAGGGCTCTGGGCTAATGCAGGCAAAAGGGACTGGTCCAGTGCACCAAATGGTCAGCATGGGCCGAAGGGCCTCTTTGTACGTCGGACACGAAGCCTTGATTTTTCCAACATGTTCATACCAGTAATTTCTGGGACTTATAGGCAAATTGTTCCTGATGTTGGGGGAGTCCAGAACCAGGGGTCACACAGTTTAAGAATAAGGGTCGGCCATTTAGGACTGAGATGGGGAAAAACTTTTTCACCCAGGGAGTTGTGAATCCGTGGAATTCTCTGCCGCAGAAGGCAGTGGAGGCCAATTCACTGGATGTTTTCAAGAGAGAGTTAGATTTAGCTCTTAGGGCTAACGGAATCAAAGTATATGGGGAGAAAGCAGGAACGGGGTACTGATTCTGGTTGATCAGGCATGATCATATGGAATGGCGGTGCTGGCTCGAAGGGCCGAATGGCCGACTCCTCCACCTCTTTTCTATGTTGCTGTTTCTAAATTACCTGACACTTCTCATGTTACACTCCTGCCTCACTGTCCCTTCTACAGCCCAGCGGATAAACAAATACTCAACTGTGCAAATAATCCCAGCTGCGGAGCAGAATCATTTACATGATCAGCATAATTTACCATCTCATTCAGACCAAAGGTCGTTCCTTCAAATACTGTCTCTCCATTTCTATACTTATCATTGAGTGCTAGAAAGGGCAGGGCTACTGACAATGAACAGAGCAGGTGCGACTAATTGGCCGGGTGTGGTGCTGGCAAAGGGGCCGAATGGCCTGCCCCTATTTCCACCTCTTGTTGTCTTCTGGGGTAGTTCTTGCAAAGAGCTAGTACAGGAGTGATGGGCAGAACGACCGCCCTGCGCGCTGTATCATTCTGTTTAAACATGGAACAGATATGATTCAATCCATTTACGACAGTGCTGTTTCAGAGCCTGTGGATATGTGGGCAATGGAGAGACTCTTTTACAATAGACAATGGGTGCAGGAGTAGGCCATTTGGCCCTTTGAGCCAGCACCACCATTCAATGTGATCATAGCTGATCATCCCCAATCAGTACCCCGTTCCTGCCTTCTCCCCATATCCCCTGACTCCGCTATCTTTAAGATATTGATCAGCTGCTGGCAGAGGAGATTAGTTTCATTTGAATTTTGAGTTTAGTTTACTGTCACATGCACCGAGGTACAGTGAAAAGCTTTTGTTGCGTGCTAACCACTCAGCGGAAACTACATACACGATTATAGTCGGGCAGTCCAATATGGCATCATGCTCAGCACAAACAACGTGGGCCGAACGGCCTGTTCCTGTGCTGTACTCTTTAGTGTATGTGAATCATAGTAGGTCACTATGTACAGAAATGAACGGGCATGCATTGGTTACTGTACTCTCTTGGATTTTAGGCATGCTTCCTAGATACCCACAAATGCAAAGTCCTGCAGCTGCTGAAAACAAAGAACGAGAACCATAAATGCAAGAATCGCTCGGCAACCGTGGAGCGAGAAACAAAGTTCACGGTTGAAGTTGAAGGCCCTTCAGTTCTGACGGTCAGTCACCAGTGTTAACCACATATCTCTTCACATCTGCGCTGTATGACTCTGGGACTCAGAGCATGTATAGACAGGGAAACTGTTGCTACTGTAGACTGACAAACCTTCATCCAAAATACTGAGTTTTATCACTGCAGTCGTTGTCTACTCTGTTGCGTATTTCCAACATTTTTTTTTGCTTTTATTTCACATTTTCAGCATCTGCAGTGTTTTGCTCTGGATAACCTCCTTATATTAAAGCAGCCTTCAAAATCAGACCTAGGAACGATATCTTACACACCAATACGCACATGCCGACACACAGGAGAACACATTGCAGATGGAACCAAGGCCATCTTGTATCATCTCAAACCATTCCGTTAATGCAGCGACATTCTCCATTAGAAGATGGACACAAAATGCTGGAGTAATTCAGCGGGACAGGCAGCATCTCTGGAAAGAAGAATGGGTGACATCTCGGGTCGAGACCTTTCTTCAGACTGAAGAGGGATCTCGACCCGTAAAGTCACCCATTCCTTCTCTCCAGAGATGCTGCCTGTCCCACTGAGTTACTCCAGCATTGTGTCTATCTTCGGTGTAAAACAGCATCAGCAGTTCATTCCCACACATCTTGCATTAGGTGTCACTAACACCTGACATGCATGAAGCAGTCTCAGAGTAAACCAGAACATCACACAACTTTTGTTGCATGCAGCCTATTGTCTCATTGTTCATTGAAGGCGTTTTAAGAGTCAACACTTTGATATTGTGCAAAGTTGTGTCATCTGGACTTCCTTTGTGTTGTCGGCTTTAGGTTTTCAATCTGATTACATTCCACTGCCAATTTTTGACCATTTGAAAACTCTTGTTACACACATGCACACACACGCACATGCAGAGACACACAGACACACGCACACACAGACTGGAAGAAGGGTCTCGACCCCAAACGTCGCCTATCTCCTTCGCTCCTTAGATGCTGCTGCACCCGCTGAGTTTCTCCAGCCTTTTGTGTACCCATGCACACACAGACGCAGACACACACGCTCCCCAGCAGACCTCTGCCTGCACCTTCTACATGAATATCAGCACCCAGAGGGAACATCTGGACTGGAGTGAACCACCTTCTCCCCACCTCTGTACACATTCATACGGCAGCTCTGCAGAGAAGAGCAACCTTCCACATAGAGTATTGGAAGATCCACAGGCTCACTCAGCCTACCGGGATGCAGCACAGCACAGCACAGCATGCAGTTATTGGGAGAATCAACTCAGACACATCCAGAAACTTACCTCAAATTCTGAATCAACCTGGGGTAAAACACCAAGGAACAATTTTAACAGAATATTAATATTAAACCCTATCTTGCATCATCTCAAGCCATTCTATTAATGCAGAGACATCTTGCGTTAGGTGCCACCTAATGGAGCAGTCTCAGAGTAAACCAGAACATCACACAACTTGTTACATGCAGTTTATTGTCTCTTGTTCTCAACTTCTATTCATTGAAGGTTCCAAGATGTTTTGAGATTCAACAGTTGAGATATTGTGGGATGTTGTGTCATTGGAACCATTCATTGTGTTGTCAGCTTCAGATTTTCAATCTGATTCCATTCACTGTCAATTTTTGACCCTTTGAAAACCCAGTTTCTCACACACAGACACAGACACACAAGTTACACAAACATGCACACACACAGTCTCACACACACTTGCTTCGTAGATACCCACAAATGCAAAGTCCTGCAGCTGCTGAAAACAAAGAACGAGAACCAAAAATGCAAGAATCGCTCGGCAACTGTGGAGCGAGAAACAAAGTTCACGGTTGAAGTTGAAGGCCCTTCAGTTCTGACAGTCAGTCACCAGTGTTAACCACATATCTCTTCACATCTGCGCTGTATGACTCTGTGACTCAGAGCATGTATAGACAGGGAAACTGTTGCTACTGTAGACTGACAAACCTTCATCCAAAATACTGAGTTTTATCACCACAGTCGTTGTCTACTCTGTTGCGTATTTCCAACATTTTTTTTGCTTTTATTTCACATTTTCAGCATCTGCAGTGTTTTGCTCTGGATAACCTCCTTATATTATAGCAGCCTTCAAAATCGAACTTAGGAACGATATCTCACACACCAATTTGCACATGCAGCCACACAGGAGAACACATTGCAGATGGAACCAAGGCCATCTTGTATCATCTCAAGCCATTCCATTAATGCAGAGACATTCTCCATTAGAAGATACAAGACACAGAATGCTGGAGTAAGTAATTCAGCAGGACAGGCAGCATCTCTGGAAAGAAGAATAGGTGACATCTCGGGTTGAGACCTTTCTTCAGACTGAAGAGGGATCTCGACCCGTAAATTCACCCATTCCTTCTCTCCAGAGATGCTGCCTGTCCCACTGAGTTACTCCAGCATTGTGTCTATCTTTGGTGTAAATCAGCATCTGCAGTTCATTCCCACACATCTTGCATTAGGTGTCACTAACACCTGACATGCATGAAGCAGTCTCACAGTAAACCAGAACATCACACAACTTGTTGCATGCAGCCTATTGCCTCATTGAAAGCGTTTTAAGATTCAACACTTGAGATATTGTGGAAAGTTGTGTCATCTGGACGTCCTTTGTGTTGTCGGCTTTAGGTTTTCAATCTGATTACATTCCACTGTCAATTTTTGACCCTTTGAAAACTCTAGTTACACACATGCACACACACGCTCATGCAGAGACACACGCACACACGGGCGCACGCAAACACAGAGGCAGACACACACGCTCCCCAGCAGACTTCTGCCTGCACCTTCTACATGAATATCAGCACCCAGAGGGAACATCTGGACTGCAGTGAACCACCTCCTCCCCACCTCTGTACACATTCATACGGCAGCTCTGCAGAGAAGAGCAACCTTCCACATAGAGTATTGGAAGATCCACAGGCTCACTCAGCCTACCGGGATGCACAGCACAGCATGCAGTTATTGGGAGAATCAACTCAGACACATCCAGAAACTTACCTCAAATTCTGAATCAACCTGGGGTAAAACACCAAGGAACAATTTTAACAGAATATTAATATTAAACCCTATCTTGCATCATCTCAAGCCATTCTATTAATGCAGAGACATCTTGCGTTAGGTGCCACCTAATGGAGCAGTCTCAGAGTAAACCAGAACATCACACAACTTGTTACATGCAGTTTATTGTCTCTTGTTCTCAACTTCTATTCATTGAAGGTTCTAAGATGTTTTGAGTTTCAACAGTTGAGATATTGTGGGATGTTGTGTCATTGGAACCAATCATTGTGTTGTCAGCTTCAGGTTTTCAATCTGATTCCATTCACTGTTCATTTTTTACCCTTTGTAATCTCTAGTTTCTCACACACAGACACAGAAGTTACACAGACACACACATAGTCTCACACACACAGACGCAGAGTCTCACACACACAGTCTCACACACAGACAGGCTCGCAGGCACATAGGTACAGGTGTACAGGCACATGTGTACGGGCACACACACACTCGCGCACGTGCACACTCACAGGAGGCAGACTTCTGCCTGCACAATCACTTTGAATATCAGCACCCAGAGGGAACATCTGGACTGCAGTGAACCACCTCCTCCCCATCTCTGTACACATTCATACGGCAGCTCTGTAGAGAAGAGCAACCTTCCACATAACATATTGGAAGATCCACAGTCTCACTCAGCCTACTGGGATGCAGCACAGCACAGCATGCAGTTATTGGGAGAATCAACTCAAGAGACATCCAGAAACTTACCTCAAATTCTGAATAAACCTGGGGTAAAACACCAAGGAACAATTTTACAGAATATTAATATTAACAGAGGACATAGGTTTAAGGTGGAGGGGGAAAGGTTTAATAGGAATCCGAGGGGTGACATTTCCATACAAAGGCTGGTGGGTGTATGGAACGAGCTGCCAGAGGAGGTAGTTGAGGCTGGGACTATCACAAAGTTTAAGAAATATTTAGACGGATAGGACAGGTTCAGAGGGATATGGCTCAAACGCAGGCAGGTGGGACTTGGTGGTCGTGTGGGCAAGTTGGGCCAAAGGCCCTGTTTCCATCCTGTACGAGTCTAATGCTAATATGATTAATGTGTGAGAAACCACTTTAAATCCCCCTAATTATCAGTGAGTTTGATGAACACCAGTCTTACTCCTTCAAATCCTCAGAGCTCACTCATCCTCTAGCCCTACCTTAAACAACAAGTAGAGTTGCCAACTGTCCCGTATTAGCCGGGACATCCCGGTTCTTGGGCTAAATCGGTTTGTCCCGTAATTGACTGCCACTACTCGGGGCAAGGGGACTGTCGGGTCGGAGCGCAGCGTCTGGCCCCGCCTCACCCATCCCTCGGTCGATCATCGGTTCATGAGTTGTCTCGTATTTTTTCTCGTATTTTGACTTTTTGTCCCTTATTTGGGGGTGAGATAGTTGGCGACCCTAAACCCAAGAGAGATGAACTACCAACGCGTGAGGTATTTCCCCCCCTCTCCCCCCCTATGCTCTCAGCACCTCTACTCCAGTTTGAAAATTATTAAGTGTTATTGAGTATTATTTTTAAACCAAGTGAAGATGGTAAACCATTCTTTCCTTGGAAGACCTACACTGATATTCAACAAGGAGCAAACCACCCATTTAGGAAATCACCACACACTTTGGGTGAGGCTGAAGAGATAATTGTGGAAGCAAATTACATAGGGGTTAATATGTAAGGCACATTTCATGTACTCAATGCTTCGATTTGGACATGTGCAGTTTTACCAACAGAAACCCAAGGACAACCCAAGGCTTTAGTGAAGTCAGAGGGTGGTGAATCTGTGGAATTCTTTGCCACAGAAGGCTGTGGAGGCCAAGTCAGTGGATATTTTTAAGGCAGAGATAGATAGATTCTTGATTAGTACGGGAGTCAGAGGTTATGGGGAGAAGGCAGGAGAATGGGGTTAGGAGGGAGAGATAGATCAGCCAAGATTGAATGGCGGAGTAGACTTGATGGGCCGAATGGCCTAATTCTACTCTTATCACTTATGACCTTATTGCTCAATACTGACCCAAATATGGTACCAAATTGTACAGGGGTTAATATGTGAGGTACATTACATGTGCCCTTCCTTCCTACCGCCACCCAGTACTTTGACCCTCTTGTCCCCCCCATCCACCACTCCAAAATGTCTTTGTTACTTTAAACAAGTAAATGTAACAACTTGACACATTAATAACTAACATTGCGCGGACTGTATTAGGATCGAGCACGGTGTGCGAGCCTTACCTTCACTGGTGCTACAGACGGGGTGACAGTGGAGCTGGGAGTAGCAGAATATCCTTGGGATGGATTGGATGGGTAACCAGGAGTGGATCCTGATGGGTAGCCTCCCGGAGCAGGGCCAGAGGGGTAACCCGCAGCAGGGCCCGACCCAAAACCTGGAGCTGGACCCGACGGATATCCTGGAGCTGGACCCGACGGATATCCCGAAGCTGGACCCGACGGATATCCAGGGGTGGGGCCCGATTGGAATCCAGGGGCGGAACCGGGATATCCAGGATTGTAGGGTGGCGCTCCGGGCTGACTGGGTTGGCCCGGGTACATTCCATAGGGCTGTTGGTTTGGTGGTGCCCCAAACCCGATGTTGGGTTGAATTGCACCAAAGCCACCAATGGTGTTCGATATGGTTTGAGCCTGCAACAGAAACAGAAGGCAAAACCACAGGGTAAAGATAGTTGGTTGGTTCACCTGGAGTGTTGCTCCAGGTGAACAGAAAACTCAGAACACACAACAGTACAGCACGGGAATCATCTGCTGACAATCACACTATCGTAGATGGAAGGTAGATAAAAATGCTGGAGAAATTCAGCGGATGAGGCAACATCTATGGAGCGAGGAGTAGGTGACGTTCCAGGTCGAGACCCTTCTTCAGACCCGAAACGTCACCTACTCCTTCGCTCCATAGATGCTGCCTCACCCGCTGAGTTTCTCCAGCATTTTTATCTACTTTTGATTTTCCCAGCATCTGCAGTTCCTGCTTAACTATTGTAGATGGAGCTCACTTCTACACGAATTGGCCTTGAATTCCCTACACTATAACATTTAGAACATGGAGCAGCACCGGGCGGTCACGGTGGCGCGGCGGTAGAGTTGCTGCCTCACAGCGCCGGAGACCCGGGTTCGATGCCGACTACGGGTGCTGTCTGTACGGAGTTTGTACGTTCTCCCCGTGACCTGCGTGGGTTTTCTCCGAGATCTTCGGTTTCCTCCCACACCCCAAAGACGTACAGGTTTGTGGGTTAATTGGCTTGGGAAATGTTAAAAAAAAAAAAAAAAAAAAAATTTAATTGTCCCTAGTGGGTGTAGGATGGTGTTAATGTGCGGGGATCGCTGGTCGGCGCGGATCGGGTGGGCCGAAGGGCCTGTTTCCGAGCTGTATCTCTAAACTAAACTAAACGCAGAAAAAGGCACTTCAGCCCACAATGTTCATGCCGAACATAATGGCAAACTAAACTAATCTCTGCTTGCACGCCATCCATCTCCCTTCCCTTATACAAGTGCCCATCTAAAAGCCTCGCAAATGTCACTGTCCTATCTGCTTCCGCCACCATCCCAGGCAGCACATTCCAGGCATCCACCGGCTACCCTGTAAAAAAAAAAAATTCTTGCTCCACACATCTCCTTTAAACTGTTCCCCTCTCACCTTAAATTTACGCTCCAGTAACAGAGGAGAAGCTGGTGGTGGTGAGTCTGGTAGTGCGCACTTTCAAGCTTCTCTACCTTCTGCCCGATGGGAGGGGGCAGAAAGAAGAATGACCGGGGTGGGACAAGTCTTTGATTATGTCGGCTGCTTTTTCGAGGCATTGTGAAGTGTACAAAGGAGCCAATGGTGGGAAGTGCGATCTGTGTCTGATGGCCTGGGCTACGTTTGCAACTCTGAACCTTCGTGCGGTCTTGGGTAGAGAAGTTCCCAAACCAAGATGTGGTGCAATCCCACAGTATGCTTTCTATGGTGTAACCGTAAAGGGTTGCGAGAGGATTAGAGCCATGTCAAATGTCCTCATTTTGTAAGGAAGTTGGTGTTCCTCTTTGCTTCTCACTTCAATCTGGTTGTTGTACGACAGATCGTGAGTAATATTCACACCAAGGAACTTGAAGCTTACAAAACGCGCAAGAAGGAACTGCGGACGTTGGTTTACACCGAACATAGACACAAAATGGTGGAGTAACTCAGGAGCTCAGGCAGCATCTCTGGAAAAAAGGAACAGGTGATGTTTCGGGTTGGAACCCTTCCTAAAGGGCCTGTCCCACTTTCATGACCCAATTCACGACCTTTTTTTACTTGTGGACATTTTTCATCAGGTTAGAAAAAACGCCCCGACCTACTTGATGCCACAAGTACCTACGACCTTGTGACGACCATGCTGCGAGTATGAGTCAAGGGCAAACTCGGCAGAGGTGGTGAATTAGGTCGTGAACGTGGGACAGGCCCAACAGACTCCTGTTCAACAGACATCTGATGAAGGGTCTCGACCAGAAATGTCACACATTTGTTTTTCTCCAGAGATGCTGCCTGACCTGCTGAGTTACTCCAGCATTTTTTTGTGTAACTTGAAGCGCTCAATCATTTTCACGTTGGCACCGTAGATGCTGGTTGGAGCATGTATCTCATCACACTTCCTGAAGTCGATAATCAGCTCCTTGGTCTTGCTGACATGGAGCTGCTGTCAGGCAGAGCTTGCTGTCCGACTAACAACACCCTCGCACATTCAAGCCCCACAGCCGAGCACAAATTCACACGCTCTTCTTCGATATCTCTCTCACCTCCCTGCACCTCTGCCCCTTCTCCCTACCCCCTCCCATCTCCTCCTACCCCCTCCTCTCTCTTAAACCCCACCAGCCCCTCCATTGACCATCTTCGCATGGCCAGTGACACAGCTATTCCAATTTGCTGGCCCAATATGGTACCCATTTAGGGCTACACTGCAAGGGCCAGGAAGCGAGCGGGCAAGATCATCTCTGACCCCTCTCACCCTGGCCACACACTCTTTGAATCACTTCCCTCTGGAAGGCGACTCCGGACTGTCAAAGCCACCACAGCCAGACATAAAAACAGTTTCTTCCCTCGAGCAGTAGCTCTACTCAACAGCCAAAAATCCGTAGCCTCTTCTTACTCTGGTTCTTCATCTTCACATGTTTAAGTTATAATGTTTTATTTTTAATTGTCTGCTGTATATCGTGTTTTTACCCTTGCGAGCGGAGCACCAAGGCAAATTCCTTGCATGTATACATACTTGGCCAATAACGTTATCGGATTCTGATAAGCTGGAAATATAAACACTACTCCGAATGACTCGTGAAGATTAAAAACTGAAATCGCACAAGACTGCCTCCCCTTAATGCCTGATTTATTTTCCGTGTTACTCTCTGGCTCACCTGAAAAGGAAATCTGAGAGGTGACATAAAAGCTGACTCTAAGGTGTCGAGGGAATAGACACCTTACACCATGACATGGTGCTTCAAAAGAGAAGAGAAAGCACACAGAAATATTGAACAAAAGGTGCCTAATCTGCAGGGAGATTCTAACGGTAAACAAATGGTCCTTGGCATAAAAGCGTTATAAGTAGCTATCTATCACGGCAACAGTAGAAGCAGATTGTTACAATTCATTCAAATACCAGTGAGATTATTTGACTTCTCTATCCCACAGGACAAAGGAAGAGGCATTTATTTTTCAAACCATGCTGAACCACAGAGGAAACTGAATCAGTTTGCTGTGGCAATAATTACAACACGGTTACTAAAGGGCCTGTCCCACTGTACGAGCTAATTCAAGAGCTCTCCCGAGTTTTAAAGAAAATCGAACTCTTGGTAAGCACGTAGAATGTACGTAGCGGATACGTCGGAGCTCGGGATGTCTCTTAGCGGCTCGTAACGCTAACGGCAGGTGCTCGGGAAACGTGCTAAGCTCGGGAAGACTCGTGAAGATTTTTCAACATGTTGAAAAATGCCCACGAGAGCCCCGAGTACCTACGAGCGGCCATTACCGTAAATCTCCGAGTTCGAATCAGGGGAAACTCGGGAGAACTCTTGAATTAACTCGTACAGTGGGACAGCCCCAAAACAATGTGAAGGAAGGAACTGCAGATGCCGGTTTACACCGAAGATAGACACAAAATGCTGGAGTACCTCAGCGGGTCAGGCAGCATCTCTGGAGAGAAGGAATATGCGACGTTTCGGGTCGAGAACCTTCTCTAGTCGCATCAGACTCTTTCTCAAGTGTGAGGAAGGGTCCTAACCCAAAACGTCACCTATTCCTTTTCTCCAGAGGTGCTGCCCGACCCGCTGAGGTACTCCAGCATTTTGTGGCCATGGTTAACATTGACCCTGGGTCTGTGCCACAGTGCCAGTCAGAACAAGTTTATCAAAGTGACTTGACTTGACTATAAAAGTGCACTCACCATTCCTTCCATATAGGAGGGATTTGGTAAGTTGTTAAGAAATTCCATTCCAATTGGGGGACCACCCCAAGGATTACCACCTGAAATCACACAAGAAGCAAAGAGATGAGCAGATGAGGAAACATTTATTTACTCAGTGGGTGGTGAATCTGTGGAATTCTTTGCCACTGAAGGCTGTGGAGGCCAAGTCAGTGGATATTTTTAAGGCAGAGATAAATAGATTCTTGATTAGTACGGGGGTCAGTTATGGGGAGGAGAATGGGGTTAGGAGGGAGAGATAGATCAGCCATGATTGAATGGCGAAGTTCGACTTGATGGGCCGAATGGCCTAATTCTACTCCTATTCCTCAGGACATGATGACCTTAAGAAGCAAGTGGTGTTTCAGTCCCAGAACCTACTGGTCACAACTGTAGCCAAGGTCACAAACAGAGCCAACTGCTCAAACTGCGGACAAGATGATCTCTGGGACCCGGGGCATGACGTGGGTTGAACAAATGAAGCTAGCTAGTTACAGTTTTTATCAAAGATGAACCATTTCTGATTCAACTAATTTCCCCAGTGGTTGGCCGAGCCTTGGCCAAATCAAAGATCCCAGTCTGTAGAAAGATCCGGACTGTAGCTAGGATGATACAGTACCATGGAACCATTGCACCCAACGAGTCTTCTGTCCATTCCCTCTTCCAGGTGCTGCTTGTCAGCACAGACTCGATGGGCCAAAGGGCCTGTTTCCACACTGTATCTCCAAAACAAACTATGATGGTGCAGGCAGAGGAGATTAGTTTAAACTCGGCATGGATATTGTGGGCTGAAGGGCCTGGCGATGTGTTGGTCTATGTTTTTCACAGGGGATTTATCCTATCGTGCCAACTCGTATTGCTTTCCACAGCGTGGCTTGAGGGGGGTTCAGGTGAAGAGACACTTGGCCATTCAATCGGGACACCAATGTAACGGCCCCAGTGTATCACACAATGTATAAAATTCCATCTCCAAGAATGGAGTTGAGTTTCGGGGTGGAGTGTCCCATTACTGCACGTGACTGTAAACAAATTCCTGCACCAGGGACGGCCCCAAACCAAACGCCCTCGCTTCCAGGAAGCATCTCACTCTCAAAGGACTAATCGACAGACAGAAATATCTTGGAATTCTGCACTGCGGTAACATGGAGTTGCTCCTGCACTCTCAATTAAAACGATCAAAGGCAAACGTCTGACTGAGTGGCGAAAGACTTGGGATTTTAATGCTGAACTGCACTTTAGGAAATTATGTTCGAGAAAACACTGAAGTCAGGGAAAACCCGAGAGCTGCAGTTTTAATGAAAGAGGGCGTAACTAATGCAGAGCGATGACCACGGCCTTAGACTGGCTGGAGTCCAGCACTTCCCGCTGGGGGTAGGGAAGGTGGGGCTTAGTGGCTATTTCCGGGCAATCTATTCTTATGTTCATTGCGTTGGTGGGAGTGTGCGGATTGGGTGCATGCCCTCACGTTTAGAAGAATGGACTGTACACAATTCTCACAGGGGTCGACAAGACAAAGGGCGACACGGTGGCGCAGCAGGTAGAGCTGCTGCCTCACAGCGCCAGAGACCCCGGTTCGATCCTGACTATGGGTGCTGTCTGTACGGAGTTTGTACGTTCTCCCTGTGACCGGGTGGGTTTTCTCCGGATGCTCCGGTTTCATCCCACATTCCAAAGACGTACAGGTTAATTGGCTTCGGTGAAAATTTAAAATTGTCCCCAGTATGTGTTCTGGGATGGCACAGATTCTGAACTAAACTAAACCTAGGCCAGGGATATCCAATAATCTATGGAGCACAGAGTCAAACTAATGGGTCAGCTATTTATCTGCTTACCAAGTCTGTGCCGACCAAAGATCGTCCCGTAAACTATTATACAAACTAGGGACAATTTACATTTTTACTGAAGCCGGAGAAAACTCACATGGTCCCAGAGAAAAACGTGCAAACCCCAAACAGACAGCACCCATAGTCAGGATTGAACCTGGGTCTCTGGCGCTGTACCCCTGCGCCACCGTGCCGTGATCTCAGGAAGGAAGTCCTGTCAGTCGTGTCAGCGCTGCCTGGGTCCTCTCTGGAGACGGTGTGGTATTGAACCCTACCTTGTGTTGGCGGAAACATTCCTGGCATCTGCGGGTACCCCCCCTGTGCCGGTGGGTAACCCCCTGGAGCGGGCGGGTAGCCCCCTTGAGCCGGCGGATATCCTGGGTAGCTCATCCTCTGTAAACCTGCAGAGAAAAGAAAATTGGTATCTATGAGCATGGTGAGTTTAGACTGTAGAGAGACACAGCGTGGAAACAGTCCATTTGGCCCACCACATCCATTCTGACCCGTGGGAGCCCATCCTGTTTTAATCCCATCTGCAAGCACTTGGCCCATGTCATTGTATGCCAAGGTGATTCAAGAGGTCATCTAGACATTTCGTAAATGCCATCACTCCTCCCACTCTCTCAGACTGTGTATTCCAGGACTTGCCACAGCCCTGGGGGGAAAAAGATCACCCTCAAATCACCGATAAATCTCTTACCCCTTAACCTTAATCTGTCGTCTTCTTATACCTACGTCCGACATGGGGCAAGATTTCCTGCAGCCTACCTAACTCTACTGCAGCAAGTTGGGGATATTGCCTGGTCCATCACGTACTGACCTCCCCATCATCAAAGGGATCAAAAGGAAGCAGCTACTATCATCTGAAGGAGATTGGCTAACTTCATCAGAGACCCACACGCTCTCATCTCACTGCTACCATCAGGATGAATGTGCAGGAGCCTGAGAACCGTGACCTCCAGCTTCAAGAACAGCTTCTTCCCCTCAACCATTAGGCTTTTAAACCGCAGTGTACACAAGCCTAACCACGAGCCTACCTCAGCAACAATCTATTGCAGACTTTATACAGCTTGCACCAGTATGGTCTTGTTACGGAGCTGCAGGTCTAAAAGACATACGACAGAAGAAGAAGACCTCCACAGCCTTCGGTGGCAATGAATTCCACAGATTCACACAGGAGGAAACTGAAAGGCCGAGGGAAAACTCATGCGGTCACGGGGAGAGCGTGCAAACTCCGTACAGACAGCACCCATAGCCAGGATTGAACCCAGGTCTCTAGCGCTGTGAGGCATAAACTCGACTGCTGTGCCCCCATGCTGTTATCGGGCTCTGGTTAGATATTCAAAGTAAAGAGGACAATCCATCGTTAATAACATTCCACGTCACTTCCTTGGACTACAGCCTGCTATTGACATGAGATGGAAACTTGGGAAAACTCTAGATTTTCCTACTGAGCAGGGAAAGTGAAGGGTCGGAAAAATCTTTATTAAAGCCCGCTCACCTGGACAACCGGCTTCTTTGTGCAAAGAACACTCTTCCACAGGGTGAAAGCACATCGGCCAAAGTACACATGGACACCGACAGCCACTAGCATTTGTTTAGAATGATGTAAAGATAAACTAATGTTTATACACTTGGCACATACGGGGATACACACAAATACTCACGCTTAGATACCGACACAGACACAAACACTTACACACTCACACAAACACTCAGTCACACACTCACGCACAGACACAAACACTCATACACAAACACACACAGACACACTCACTCACAGTCACACTCACGCACACTCACACACACACACAAATACTCACGCTCAGACGCAGACACACACAGACGCGCACACACACAAACACTCATACACAAACACACACACAAACACACTCAGTCACACTCTCACGCACACACAAACATTCAGACACAGACAGACACAAACACGCAGACACAAACACTCACTCACAAACACACACTCACGCACACACAAACATTCAGACACACACACACAGACACAACACAACACACACACACACACACAAACACTCACTAACGCACAAACATTCAGACACACACACAGACAGACACAAACACACACACACAGACACAAACACTCACACACAGACACTCACACACAAACACTCAGACAGACACAGACACTCACACACACACTAACACTTCCACACTCACCCACATATATATCAAACACATATATATCAAACTTGTCAAAAGCAAATAACAGCTGTGACGGAGTTGGTGCGGTCAAGGGTTTAACAGTGGGAGGGCTGGGATGGCAGGAGGTAGATCAAGTAAAGAGGGCCGCATTATCATTATATTTTGGCGCACAATCACTGGATGCGTTGTCAAGTCCCCACACCTCCCGAGGTTAACATTGGACCTGTACGTGTCTGTTTCTCTTGTAAATCTTGGTCCGTTATTAATTACACTTGATGACCTCATCCATCTAAGCACCAGAGCTAACAACCGCTTTGGAGTCAATCGGAACAAAATGAGTTTTTAACATCAACTAGCAACGTGAACTCAGTCTTCACAGAGCTGCCTGACTCACTGAGTATTTCTAACATTTTCTGTTTTTTAATTAATTCAACACTGTGCCGCTGTGGTAGAGCTGTTACCTCACAGCGCCGGAGACCCGGGTTTGATCCTGACTACGGGTGCTGTCTCTAGGGAGTTTGCACGTTCTCCCTGACGTGACCGCGTGGGTTTCCTCCTGGTGCTCCGGTTTCCTCCCACATCCCAAAGGCGTGCAGGTTCGAAGGGTTAAATGGCTTTTGTATATTGCCCCTAGTGTGTAGGGAGTGGATCAGAAAATGGAACTGGTATGAACAGGTGATAGATGTTTGGTGCATCTCAGTTTTAAAATGACCAGCCTCTTGTAACTATGTCCATTATTCAAGTTCCCCCCATTGGTGAAAACATCCCAACATCCAGCTTAAACCCCCCCCCCCCCCTAAATTCTAATATATTTGAATAAAATCATCCTCATTCCTCTAAACTTCACAGAATACTGGCCCAAACTATTTAATCTCTGTTGAGTCGGACAATTTATCCATCCCAGGCAGACAGAAAATGCTGGAGTTCAGCGGGACAGGCAGCATCTTGGGTGAGGTTTTTGGGTTGAGAAACTTCTCAGACTGTTTGCTCCAGGAATTGTTCTGGTGAATCTCCCAAGAACTTTCTCCAATGTTACGCCAACTTTTTTTTTTCCGGGTTAACTTACTTTATTTAGTTAATTACTAAGTCGCATGTACCAAGGTATGGTGAAAATATTTTTGTTTCCGGTTATCCAGTCAGTGAAAAGTGATATACATGATTACAATCAGGCTGTCCAGATACAGGATATATACGTTTAGCACAGGTAAAGGCTAGTAAAGGCCAGAGTCTGAAGAAGGGTCTCGACCCGAAACGTACCCATGCCTTCTCTCAGGATGCAGTTACCCCAGCTTTTTGTGTCTAAAAACTAGTATCTGCAGTTTCCTTCTTACACATATACTAAGGAGGATGGTTGTGGAGTTTATCTCCCTTCAGTCCAGAATGCAGTTAGCAGACTCTGCCCGAACCAACAGAAAGGTCAGGTATATTAGATTGCAAATTAAATGGGAGTTTCCACATTCCGGTTAACTGTTTAATGACCGAGCAAAGCCACTAATTTTAGCAGAATCGACTGTAGTAACTACTGTAGTCAGGGATGTTTTCCAGGGATGTTTAATCCACTTTGCAATTATCACGGCAAAATCACATTGTAACAGAATGTGTAGGAAGGAAACTGCAGATAGAAACAAAATGCTGGGAAACTCAGTGGGACAGGCAGCATCTCTGGAGAGACTGAAGCACCTGAAACGTCACCCATTCCTTCTCTCCAGAGATGCTGCCTGTCATGTTTTGTGTCTATCTTCGGTGTAAATCAATCTGCAGTTCCTTCCTAACAAGGAATGCGGGTTTAAACTGAAGAGTGTCTGGAAACTACCAGATACAAAAGCATATGACTTTTAAAAGAGAGCCACGCATGTGGGCAGCACAGTGGTGAAGCTGGAAGAACCGCTGCCTCACAATACCAGAGACCCAGGTTCGACCCTGTGACCGAGCAGGTTTCCCCGCCACCCTTGGGGTAATTCATAGAGGGTCAATTAACCTGCAAACCCACACGTCTTTGGGATGTGGGAGGAAACCGGAGCACCCGGAGGAAACCCACGCAGTCACAGGGAGTACGTGCAGACTCCACGCAGACAGCACCCGATGACAAGGTTGAATCCAGGTCTCTGGGGCTATGCAGCAGCAGCTTTACTAGCTGCACCACTGTGCCACCCATTAAGATACTGGTGTTTAAAGGCCAACCCATGTTAAAAGAAGCTATGGAGACACGAAAGGCTGCAGATGCCAGAATCTGGCGCAAAGATCGAACTGCTGGACGGACTGTGGCAGCATGCGATGGTCGATGTCTCGGGTCAAGGACCTGCATCATTTAAATTATCCCCTCCCCAAAACAAGGAGTGGAAGCAAGTGCGAAAACGCACACCTCCAGATTCAGGGACAGTTTCTTCCCAGCTGTTATCAGGCAGCTGAATCATCCTACCACAACCAGAGAGCAGTGCTGAACTACTGGGGTACACAAAATGCTGGAGAAACTCAGCGGGTGCAGCAGCATCTATGGAGCGAAGGAGATAGGAAACGTTTCGGGCCGAAACCCTTCTTCAGACAGTCCTTAACTACTATCTATCTCATTGGTGACCTTCGGACTACTCTTGATCAGACGTTGCTGGCTTTACCTTGCACTAAATGTCATTCCGTTTATCATGTATCTGTACACTGTAAACGGCTCGATTGCAATCACGTATTGTCTCTCTGCTGACTGGTTAGCACGCAACATCGGCGGTCACTCGAAACAAAGTATGACCGTCCTCTCCTCTCCATAGGGTGGTCCACTTGTGGGTCTGCAGACGTCTGTAGAGGCTGATCCGCGACTCACACACCTTGCTGCAACTTGGGCAGTGGAGACTGGCGGTGGTTGGTAGTTGTCGAGCCCCCTTCTCTCTCTCCTTACGATGCAGTCGCTTTGTCTCTGCGACACGGCGTAGTTCCGTTTCGTGACGTGCAGCTCCGTCCTGAATGGATTTCCTCCAGGAGCGCCTGTCCAGTGCAACGTGCTCCCAGTTCCTCGATGTGAAGTGGAATTTCTTCAGACTGTTCTTGATGTTGTCTTTGAAGCGTTTCTTTGGCCCGCCGGGGGGCTCGCCGACCTTCCTTCAATTTGGAGTAGCACGCAACAAAAGCTTTTGACTGTACCTCGGTAGACGTGACAATAAACCAAACTGAAGCAAAGATAGACACCTAAAGCAGGAGTAACTTCCATCTTCAGTTTAAACCAGCAATTGCAGTTCTTTCCTACATATTTGAGCTGAAGCAAGTCATTTTTTTGCCAAAACACTGCCCAAGCTCCCTGTAGCACCAAAGTAACCGGCTAGACTGGTTCCAACATATTTACCGATTGACTCACTGGATATTTCTGCTGAATCTACATCAAACAAAGAACTGCAGACACTGGGTTTTATACCAAAGATAGACACAAAGTGCTGGAGTAACTTAGCGGGTCAGGCAGCATCTCCGGAGGAAAAGGATGGGTGAGGTATCGGGTCGAAACCCTTCTTCAGACTGAAAGTGGGGGTGAAGAACTGAAGGGGAGGAAATGCCAGGATCAATCAGGTGGCACGCTGCCACAGCGGTAGAGTTGCTGCCTGATTGCGCCGGAGACCCAGGTTCAATCCTGACGACGGGTGCTGTCAGTGAGGAGTTTGCACGTTCTCCCCATGAGTTTCCAACGGGTGCTCTGGTTTCCTCTCACACTCAAAAGCTGTGCAGGTGTCAGGTAAAAAGGTTACGGCAGAGATAGATAGATTCTTGATTTGTGCGGGTGTCAGGAGTTATGGGGAGAAGGCAGGAGAATGGGGTTAGGAGGGAGAGATAGATCAGCCATGATTGAATGGCAGAGTACACTTGATGGGCTGAATGGCGTAATTCTGCTCCTATCACTTAGGACCTGATGATCAGGGACAGCAACAAATCACCTCTAAAAAGGGAGGGTGCCAAGGTAGGCCCATAGTTGGCACGGGAAGTTGATCGATCCGGAGAGCATTGGGAATCACAGAGGGATGGGGAACAGTGAGAGAGAAGGTCTTGCAGAACTCCTGGAGAGAGGAAGAACTTTGCGTGGTTAACAGAATGGATCACATGTCTGGTTCACCAGGATTTAGTTTAATCGCCCTCGTTAATCATTAATCTCCGACTTTCCATGGGTAAGTTTGAACAAGTCCCAAACTAAAGCTCACAGTCCAAGCAAAACCTTTCACTACAAATCCACTGCAGCTTTACTGCCTCATTAATTGGGCGGAATTCCTTTTGGATCCACAGTATTGAGCAAGGAGCCCCAGGAATGGCTTCTCTGGGATCCTGTTTCACCTACACAAAGGCACACATTGTTTTAAAAAGATTTCTATGCCACCAGTCACAACTTCAGAATGTCCAGAGAGTCATTCAAAGGCAAAGAGATGCTGCTAAATAATGTAGGGTATACCCTTGCTTTCCCTCTCTCTTCCCATTCCTCCCCCTTCCCATTTCCCCAACTACACTTTATCTCTGTGTGCTGTGTTGTTGCCTTCTCCCAGCTAACCATGATCCATTCCACACTTGTCCTTGATCTCCATCCCCTTTGTCTTGTTTTCACACCTTACATTTCCTTCTCTATGTATCTAACTCTATCCTGACTTCAGTCTGAAGAAGGATCTCGACCCAAAACGTCACCTATTCCTTCTATCCAGAGATGCTGCCTGACCCGCTGAGTTACTCCAGTATTTGGTGCCTATCTTCGGTGTGAACCAGCGTCTACAGTTACAAGGACAGGCAGGCTTTCTCTGGAAGGACCGGGTTGGAGAATAGTTAAGTGACATGGTAATAACTGTAGAAGTAACAACTGGTATTTACACAGATAACTCATTATTTTGGCTTGTTGCCAAAATAACAGAGGTGTATAAATATTCACATATCCTAGAGTCCAATTCATGAAGGGGGTTCTTTGAATAAAGGCTCGATGCTGAGAGTGAGGCACAGGCCGACATCGCTCGAGCCCAAAACGACACAAGCATCAGGTAACAGCGGCTGTTGACAAAACACAGGAACTTTGCATGGGGAGGCGATGTTTGTTTGTCTTTCGTTAAACAATTTATCCTCAGCTGAAGGCACGGTGGCGCAGCGGTAGAGTTGCTGCCTCACAGCGCCAGGGTCACGGGTTCGATCCTGACTACGGGTGCTGTCTGTGCGGAGTTAGTATGCTCACCCCTGTGTCCTCTGGCTTCCTGACCCCCCCCCCACTCCCCCAGCTCTCCCCAATCTTCGAACATCCCCAATCTCTTCCACTCGTCACGTAACT
This sequence comes from Okamejei kenojei, assembly GCA_035221665.1. NCBI lineage: Eukaryota > Metazoa > Chordata > Chondrichthyes > Rajiformes > Rajidae > Okamejei > Okamejei kenojei. Next base: position 27,426,118 of record CM069165.1, on the reverse strand, counting down.
TTCATGTTTTATGTATTTTGTGTTTTAGAACTGCTGCCAGAACAATTCCCCCTGGGATAAATAAAGTTCTATCCTATCGTATAACGTGCATTGAAAACAGAAAGGCAGGGGAAGGGGACCTCTTCTTTTTCCTGAACCCACACACAGACACCTTCCATACGAAGATTTCCCCTGAACACAGCTGCAATATACACAGTCTACCATTGGCCCTACCAGCTTCAATGTCATCCTGCTTAGTTTTACTGTTCATATCCCCTCGTCCACAGCCAACAATGAACCATTGTGGGTTCCACTATTTCCACAGCCAACAATGAACCATTGTGGGCTCCACCTTTTCCACAGCCAACAATGAACCATTGTGGGCTCCACCTTTTCCACAGCCAACAATGAACCATTGTGGGCTCCACCTTTTCCACAGCCAACAATGAACCATTGTGGGCTCCACCTTTTCTACAGCCAACAATGGACCATTGTGGGCTCCACCTTTCCTTGATAATTGGTGCTGGCTCTGATTTGTTCTTTGCATGGCATTAAAAAATTGAAACCGGCCTTTCTTAAATACTCCTGTCTGCAATGTTTTAAGCTTCCCATTGTGAAAGCTGCCGTGCACAAATTGGGACTGGGGTCAACGAAAATATGGTACGTTGGCATTGCCATGTGATGCCTGGCACTGGGCAAGCTGATCTCCACTGACCTAGGTTGAGAGATAAACATGCAGTGCACAGCACAAACCCAAATACCTTCCACACAGCCAACAAACTCCAGGTGATAACTAACAATCACAAATACTGGTTCATACCAAAGACAGACATGAAATGCTGGAGTAACTCAGTAGGTCAGGCAGCATCGCTGGAGAAAACAGGGAGATAAAACACTCAGTGTCTCCATGTGCACAACAACAGGCCAACGTTGCGCGTACAATCACAACTGTGAATGTGACAGTGTTTGGGTGGAACACTTGCGATATCAGGAGCTGTGGATATCTCCAGCAATGAAAGGTTATTTGACCGATCTTGTGCCTGTCTGATAAACACCTTCAGTTCCGTGCTCATATCTCCATTCACCACGTGGCAAAGGTTGGAAAATTGCTCAGCTTTTTGGCTGTTTAAGGGAAACATAATTAAACCAAACATCCGACTAACACAGCCTGACTAACTCAGTCTGCACAGAACATCTACAGAATGAACCGACTGCTAACACAGCCTTGGAAACAACACACAAGCAAAATCCCGAACTGGAGGGTATTCTACAGTGCCTTCCAGCGCTAGAGACCGAGTTCGATCCTGACCATGGGTGCTGTCTGCACGGAGTTCGTACGTTCTCCCCGTGACCGCGTGGGTTTTCTCCGGGTGCTCCGGTTTCCTCCCACATCCCAAAGACGTTTCCAGGTTAATTGGGTAATTTGTCTCTAGTGTGTCAGACAGAACTAGCGTACGGGAGATTGTTGGTCAGGGCGGACTCGGTGGGCCGAAGGGCCTGTTTTCAGGTTGTATCTCTAAGCTAAAAACTAAACTAAACCGCAAACTGGATCTTGAGTTAAGGGATAAAATAACCGTGGAGGGCAAACGAGAAGCAAGAGAGGATCTTAAAGCACAGAGGACACCAGAGAGATCATTGGTGACCATGCAGATTTGAGGCCTGGTTCCAACTAAGAGGGAGAAGACAGACACAAAAAGCTGGAGTAACTCAGCGGGACGGGCAGCATCTCTGGAGAGAAGGATTGGGTGACGTTTCGGGGCGAGACAACTTCTGCTGAGTTACTCCAGCTTTTGGGTGTTTATATTTGGCTTAAACCAGCATTTGTGGTCCTGTTCAACACGAGAAAGGGAGAGGAGCTGAAGGCAAGAACTGTTGACTCTTGGCAAAGCTTACAAAACAAAGATAGATTCTCAAGTTACAAATCAAACAAAAACATTCCACTATGACTAAAGACTGAAAGTCACACAGTGTAGATAGCTAGACATGTTTCCCAGGGATAAATATTAAACTCTAAAGGGCTGGGTTTAAGGTGGCAGTGGGAATGTTTAGTGATGTGTGAGGCAGGTTGTTCTTTTGATGCACAGACCTGCCTACACCGTAATTTAATTTTGTTTCCTCCCTAAGCATTTCCCAGTCCTGACGAAAGAAAGAAAGAGATGCTACCTGTCCTGCTGAGTTACTCCAGCATTTTGCGTCCATCTTCAGAGAAAATGATCAGTCAGATCGAGGAGGAAGCTTTGCAATTACACATTTGGCTCGACCGACCTTCTCGTTAAAACAATGATGAAATGTCAGAGAGAAGAGGGCTTAGCTTTAAAGTGAAAAGGACAACTTGTTTTATACACACAGAGGATGGTGGGTGCCTGGAACACATTGCCAGGGATGGTGGTGGAGGCAGATATGTGTGGTGTCCGAGAGACTTTTGGAAATGCAGAGAATGGAGACACATGGATCATGTGAAGGCAGATAAGTGGTGGCCTTGAATCATGTTGGTCACAGATTGTGAGGCTGATATCCTGTCGGGAACTCAGTACCATTTCGTGCACAAGCCAACTCCATATTCATCCCATGTGAAAATTACCACTCTAATGGTTCTAATGCTATTGGTTGGGAGATAAATATTCAACAGAACATTGTGGAGAACTCTGTGTAAAATCAAACTTGAATTTCCAGAGCTTCATGGTATTAATACTTGTCCCGAAGGGTATTAATACTAGCCCAAAAGGGTATTAATACTCACCAGGAAAGGTACCAAACTAACCAGAAGGGTATTAATACTAATGGGAAGGTTATTAATACCAGGTGAAAAGCTATTAGTACAACGCAATCAGCTGCATCTGGATACATTACACCCCAAAACTTCTAGCCTCTAAATGGGATGCTCAGTCAAATGATCTCTTCACTCATGCTATTTTTTTTAAGCTATCTAATAATCTAAAGAGTATAACCTTCAAAATAGATATTTCTCCTGGCATTTCTAGTGCCCTGGATTTCTCACTTTTAATGTCCGGGCATCGCAGATTCTGGGAGTTCAGGAGACCCTGGGGCCATCACGACACATGCACAATGGTGTCACTTACCCTGTGGCCAAGCCACAAGAAGCCCCCGGCTTCCAGGAGACCCCCTCCTCCCTGAGCGACTCCCACCTGCTGCACGTTGCTCAACACCTCCCTGCAACGCTTTGCCCTCAGGAGAGGAGGATTCAGCTGTGGAGTATAGGTACGACTACAATCTACAGGCCTGGATAGAGTGGATGTGGAGAGGATGTCTCCACTAGTGCAGGGGTCGGCAACCTACGGCCCACGGGCCGGATCCGGCCCGTAACCCGAAATCATCCGGCCTGCGGGCGTATTTTCTATCCAATTCGTTTTCGCAACCTGGGAACTGCAGCCAGTCCAGGGGATGAGGGTGCACGCAGGTGACCTGGTCCCGGGGCACGGAGGCAACCTACGCGCTACTGCCAGTCCCGGATCAGGCAGGCGAGCCGACCTGGGGACTGCAGAAAACTAATTGAAAAACACGTGAAAACTAATGCGATAAACAACACCGTGTCAAACTATGGCGATAGGTGTGGCCCGCCATCCGCTCACACACATGGGTCCCGGCCCCTATGCAGAACAAGGTTGCCGACCCCTGCACTGGTGGGTGTGTGTAGGACCAGAGCCCAGAACAAAAGGAAGGCAGACATAAATGCTGGAGAAACACAGCGGGTGAGGCAGCATCTATGGAGCGAAGGAATGGGTGACATTTCGGGCCGAGGTCCTACTTCAGAAAAAGGACGTATTTTTAGAAAGGAGGAGTTTCTTTAGTCAGAGGGTGGTGAATCTGTGGAATCAGTTGCCAGAGAAGACTGTGGAGGCCAAGTCATTGGATATTTTCAAGGCGGAGATTGATAGAGTCTTAATTAGTACGGGTGTCAGGGGTTATGGGGAGAAGGCAGGAGAATGGGGTTGAGAGGGAGAGATAGAACAGCCATGATTGAATGACGGAGTAGACTTGATGGGCCGAATGGCCTAATTCTGCTCCTAGAACTTATGAACTGTAAAAGAGACAGAGGGGGGAAAAGCCACCACCTTTGACACGTGAAAGCGTTCGGTGAAGTACACGCTAGAAATAAACTCTAAGCCCTTTCCATTTAACTTTATTTCCATGTCTTTTAAAAATAGCATTATTGGCAAAACTCCCAGTAACATCACCGGAATAGGTCACATGAAAGCTAATATTTGCATATGGTATTAACTTCCTCATAGATTTCATTGGACTGAGCATCTGAGGATCAACGATAAAGGGCTTGAACAAACAGACATAGAAACACTGAAAATAGGTGCAGGAGTAGGACATTCGGCCCTTCGAGCCAGCATCGCTGTTCAATATTTGTTGTTTATTTGTTGTTTATTTATTTGAACCATGTTTTAAAAGAAGACAAACGATCAATTTATAATACCATACAGTGCTGGGAGGGAAGAGAAGCTCGGAGGGCTTATACAAAGTCCGCTCCCATCTGAAAATGAGCGTTAATGGCAAATCAGGGGGTAGGAGAAAAAAGACAATAATAAACAATAATACAGTTTAAGAATGAACATTAAAAATATGAAATTAAAAATATGAAAATAAATAAAATAATAAGGTATAGTATGAGATAAGAGTCAACAGAAGTAGTTTGAGCTCATAAATAGCATTACAAAAAGCTGGAGGTCAGAACTCAGGACATGATGAGAAACTTTTTAAGCTCAATCTTAAAGGTGGCTAAGGAGGTGTGAGACTTTAATGACAGAGGCAGGGTATTCCAAAATTTAGGACCTTTAAAAGTAATGCAATGTTGGGGTTTGGATGTTCGACAAAACGGAAGATGAAGATCATTTATTCTTCTGGTTGGGTAATGTGAATATATAGAAGAAAGGGTGAAAAGATCATGAAGGGAAACAGGCAAATCATGTTTACATTTAAGATATTTGAAAATAAAAATACATATTTGGAATGCATTCAGTTTATCTACAGACAAAATTGAGTACTTCTTGAAGAGAGGGGCAGAAGGTTCTTGTGAATTTGAATGAGAAATTAATCTCATAAATTTCTTCTGTATGATGAGTAGCTTAGAAAGATTGGAAGGATAGGTAGAACCCCAAACAATATTACAATAATTGAAATAAGGAAAAATCAAACTGTAATAGATTGTTAGATGGGAAGACGGGTGAATAAATGCACAAACCTTTCTCAGAATACCAAGCATTTTCATTGATCTTCTACAGACAATATTGATATGTTCTTTCCAAGTTAAATTTTGATCAATGGTTACTCTTAAAAATGTTGTATATGTTACTTCAGGAATTTAATGTCCATTGATAAACATTTTAGATTTGTCTTTGTGAAAAATTTTATTTTTATTCCAGAAGATCATGTAATTGTTTTTTTTGATATTGAGAGAGAGCCTGTTCACTTCAAACCACTTAGAGACATGAGACATTTCTTCATTAACTAATTCAACCAATGATTTTAGATCACCATGTGAACCTATAAGATTGGTGTCATCGGCAAGCAGGATAGGAAGAAGTACTCTACAGGTATAGGATAAGTCATTTATATAGATCACGAATAGTAAAGGACCAAGGATGGAGCCTTGTGGTACCCCACAGTGAATTATCCATTCTTTGGATGAGCTTCCATTTAGATAGACAGATTGCACTCTATTTGCTAAATAGTATAACCATAGAAGCGTTACATCCTTTACCTCATATCTATTGAGTTTAGAGATTAAGATTGAATGGTTGACTGTATCAAATGCCTTGGATAGATCTAGAAAGACACCAAGAGCAAATTTATTTTCATCTAGAGCAGTAGAGATGTTATTAATAAGTTGTAATATTGCATGCTCCGTAGAGTACCTCTTCCTAAAGCCATATTGATGGCTATACAAAATATTATTCCCAGTTAGATGGCTTAGGATTCTCGTGTACACTAGTCTTTCTATGATTTTTGAGAGACAGGGGAGAATAGATATTGGGCGGTAATTACCAAATTCTTTAGGGTCACCTGATTTATAGATAGGTATGACTTTGGCAATCTTTAAATCTTGAGGAATGACACCAGATTGGAGAGATAAAGAAAATATGTGCTAGTGGCTCAGTAATATGATCAATAACTTTTTTTAAGAGAATATGATCACAGAAACATAGAAAATAGGTGCAGGAGTAGGCTATTCGGCCCTTCGAGCCAGCACCGCCATTCAATATGATCATGGCTGATCATCCAACTCAGTATCCCGTACCTGCCTTCTCTCCATACCCCCTGATCCCTTTAGCCACAAGGGCCACATCTAACTCCCTCTTAAATATAGTCAATTAAGTGGCCTCAACTACCTTCTGTGGCAGAGAATTCCACAGATTCACCACACTCTGTGTGAAAAATGTTTTTCTCATCTCGGTCCTAAAAGATTTCCCCCTTATCCTTAAACTGTGACCCCTTGTTCTGGACTTCCCCAACATCGGGAACAATCTTCCTGCATCTAGGCTGTCCAACCCCTTAAGAATTTTGTATGTTTCTATAAGATCCCCCCTCAATCTTCTAAATTCTAGCGAGTACAAGCCGAGTCTATCCAGTCTTTCTTCATATGGAAGTCCTGTCATCCCAGGAATCAGTCTGGTGAACCTTCTCATGGCTGATCATCTAAAATCAGTACCCCGTTCCTGCTTTCTCCCCATATCCCTTGATTCCATCATCCCTAAGAGCCAAATCTAACTCTCCCTTGAAAACATCCAGTGAATCGGCCTCCACTGCCCTCTGTGGCAGAGAATTCCGCAGATTCACAACTCTCTGGGTGAAAAGATTTTTGCTCATTTCATTCCTAAATGCCCTACCCTTTATTCTTAAACTGTGACCCCTGGTTCTGAACTCCCCCAGCATCAGGAACATTTTTCCTGCATCTAGCCTGGCCAATCCTTTAAGAATTTGATATGTAGATGTGGAATCTACATAACCTGTTTATTGTGCAGCCATTTGAATCACTTGAATATCAAAGACCCAGTGGCAAAACCAGTCTCTCTGGACTCCTAGTAAGCATTCATCCTTCACAAGATTTTAATTTACTGATGGAAGATACAGCATGATAAACGGGCCCTCGGACAAATGATTCCACGTCGACCATCGATCACCCGTTCACACTAGTTCAACCGTATCCCACTTTCTCGTCCACTCCCTACACACTAGGGACAAATTACATAGGGTCAATTAACCTACAAATCTGCACGTCTTTGGGATGTGGGAGGAAATCGGAGCTCCCGGAGAAAGCCCGCACAGATCACGGGGAGGATGTGCAAACTCCACACAGACACAGCACCCAAGGTCAGGATCGAACCAAAGTCTCTTGGTGCTGTGAAGCAGCGACACTACCCGCTGCTCCATCGCGCCGCACATTATTTCTTAAAACGCGTTATTTGGTCATGTTAGGCATTCTGATGTATGGAAACCCGATGGATGTATGGATGAAAATGGCTGCTGTTTTCCAACATTATATCAATAGTCAATACTTAAAAACTGTTAAAAATTTGTTACAAGGAACTTCGCAAAAGACAGGGTGGTACAATGTCACGGCAGTAAAGTTACTGCCTCACAGCGCCAGAGACCCGGGTTCGATCCTGACCTCGGGTACTATCTGAGCGGAGTTTGCACGTTCTCCCCCGTGACCGTGTGGGTTTTCTCCAGGTGCTCTGGTTTCCTCCCACACTCCAAAACCATGCAGGTTTATCAGAATTGGCTTCAGTAAAAAAATTGTAAATGAACTCTAGCGCGAAGGATAGTGCTAGTGCACACGGTGATAGCAGGTTGACAGCACGGACTCAGTGGGCCGAAGGGCCCGTTTCCATGCTATATCTCTAAACTAAACTAAATCTAAACTTAAGCATTGCCCTGTACAAAAATCTTGCAATGTTGGAAAATAGTTGCTATTTCACAACATTGCGACAGTAATCCAACTTTAAAGCTGTTTTGTGTGAGAAAGAACTGCAGATGCTGGATAAAATCGAAGGTAGACACAAAATGCTGGAGTAACTCAGCGGGTGAGGCAGCATCTCTGGGGAGAAGGAATGGGTGACGTTTGGGGTCCAGACCCCACTTTGGACTGGTTTAAAACAGCTCTGGTTGGTATGAGGAACTTTAGAAGGGATGCAGTGACTTTAACTGGGTCTGGTGTTCCAGGGCAACAAACGAGCTGTTATATTTCAATGTATTTTTTCAAGCTGTTAAGCAAACAAAAAAATCATCGGCTAAGAGGAAAATATGATTGCAAGGAGCATGAACCTTCTCAGAGTGTGTTCAGATCAACTCTGGGCGTGTTGCGACAGAGACTGGACTACACACACACACACACACACACAGTCTAATCCATGTAATTAACAGGAAGTCACAAAGTTAATTATTTTTCACGAGGTTGAAACGTGCTACTAGCTCTCTACAAAAATTAAAAACACTTCAACGGAGGTGCCCAGGACACAGTCATACAGCCCAACTCGTCCATCCAAAGCGACTCCGCAGAAAGCAGGAATTGCAGATGCTGGTTTACACAACAGGACACAAAGTGCTGGAGTAACTCAGCGGGTCTGGGGCAGCCCATTCCTTCTGTCCAGAGATACTTACTGCCTGGCCCCGGCTGAGTTACCCCAGCATTTTGTGTGCGAGTTGGATTTGAACCCAGCATCTGCAGTTGCGACATATTTTCCCCGCTGCTCCAGCTGGTCATGGGGAATGGGGAAGGGCGGTGGGGTGGGAATCGGTCCAAGCTTCAGGCAAAACACGAATTAAAGGGAGCAGACTTTAAACTGCGAGTCACCCCGACCTACCTGCTCAATAAATGTCCGCACCGACCCGAGTCTTCTCCTTGTTCTTCTCCCCCTCTCTTATTTCTATCTATCTATCTCTCTCTTCCTCTCTTTCTCTCTATATCTCTTCCTCCTTCTCCGGCTAGAGGGAGGCGTGTGTCGACACGAATGACCACTTACACAGCCCAACGTCGAGGAAGCGGAAATCTGCAATTATCCTTTTAGAAAAAACATTCTCTTCCGTGTAAAAGTGCAGTGCGAAGATTATTTGGTGCAGAGTGAAGTTAAAAACAGAGATCCTACAGCGGATCTTTGGTTAAAAATCATTTGGAAGTTGACTGACGTTAGAATAAAGTCCAACGCCGACTCCTAACTTCGCTTTCAGGGAGGTGCAATTTAAAAACGAAACAACATGTAGGAAATAAGCCTGGCAGCGAGGAGTAGTCATAAAATGGGAATGCAGGGTGACTTGGACAGGTTGGGGAGTGGGCATATGCTTGGCAGATGAAGGTTAATGCGGATAAATGGTAGCAAAAACAGGAAGGCAGATTATTATCTAAATGGCGTCAAGTTGGGAAAAGGGGAAGTACAACGGGATCTGGGGGTCCTTGCACATCAGTCTATGAAAGTAAGCATGCAGGTACAGCAGGCAGTGAAGAAAGTGAATGGCATGTTGGCCTTTAGAACAAGAGGAATCGAATATAGGAGCAAAGAGGTCCTTCTGCAGTTGTACAGAGCCCTAGTGAGACCACACCTGGAGTATTTATTGTGTTCAAGAAGGAACTGCAGATGCTGGAAAATCGAAGGTAGACAAAAATGCTGGAGAAACTCAGCGGGTGCGGCAGCATCTATGGAGCGAAGGAAATGGGCAACGTTTCGGGCCGAAACCCTTCTTCAGACCTGGAGTATTGTGTGTAGTTTTGGTCCCCTAATTTGAGGAAGGACATTCTTGCTATTGAAGGAGTGCAGCGTAGGTTTACAAAGTTAATTGGGATGGCGGGACTGTCATATGCTGAGAGAATGGAGCAGCTGGGCTTGTACACTCTGGCGTTTAGAAGGATGAGAGGGAATCTCATTGAAACATACAAGATTGTTAAGGGTTTGGACACACTAGAGGCAGGAAACATGTTCCCGATGTTGGGGGAGTCCAGAACCAGGGGCCACAGTTTAAGAATAAGGAGTAAGCCATTTAGAACGGATACGAGGGAACACTTTTTCTCACAGAGAGTGGTGAGTCTGTGGAATTCTCTGCCTCAGAGGGGGGTGGGGGCAGGTTCTCTGGATGCGGCATCTTAAAAATAGCGGAGTTAGGGGATATGGAGAGAAGGCAGGAACGGGGTACTGATTGGGGATGATCAGCCATGATCACATTGAATGGCGGTGCTGGCTCGAAGAGCCGAATGGCCTCCTCCTGCACCTATTGTCTAAAGTCATTCAGCGTGGAAACAGGCCCTTCGGCCCAACTTGTCCATGCCGACCAACATGTCCCATCTACACTAGTACCATCTGCCTGCGTTTGGCCCGTGTCCCTCTAAACCCGCCCTATCCGTGGGCCTGTCCAAATGTTTCTTAAACGTTGCGTTAGTCCCTGCCTCAACTACCTCCCCAGGCAGCTCGTTTAATATACCTGCCTCCCTTTGTGTTAAAAAGTTGTCCCTTGGGATTCTATTAAATCTCCCCACCCCCCACCCCTTAAATATATGTCCTCTGGATTCCCCAACTCAGGGTCAAACACTATACTAAACTGAGATATAATGGAGGGATATAGGCCATGTGCAGGCAGATGTGTTGTTTATATTGGCACCAGGGTTGGTATGGACATTGTGGGCTGAAGGGCCTGTTCCTGTGCTTTACTGTTCCTTGCTCTATGTAGACAATGCAGATCCCAGAGAGATACAGATTAGGAGGTGAGAATCATTGCTGCCCAATACACCGCGATATTGAGGCCATGCACATTACCTTAACTCCGGAGTCAGATACAATACTGACGTTGAAATTGCATGAAATCCCACGTAGAAATAAAATAAAAGTGGACATTAATTTTTTTAAGTAGGTTTCAAGTGCATGAAAGTATCAGAAGAAAGGTTCCAACCCAAAACGTAGCCCATCCTTTATCTCCAGAGATGCTGCCTGACCCACTGAGTTACTCCAGCACTCTGTGTCGTTTTTCAAAGTACCAGAAGAGTTAGGTGCTTATTATAACCTTTGGCAAAGGAGCAGGAATATCCTGAGAACAAGGTCCTCACATAAACTGTCTGTGTGTATAAAGAAATCAGGATGAGACGCTCTCTGTATAGATCAGAAAACAAGATTGGAAGCCACACCCTGTATGTTAGTCAGCCTGATGAGCAAAGTGTTAATGGAACGGTGGAAACTATTTTCCATGGACTTATGAATGAATGGTTTTGTACGGATAGTAACATACTACGACCAAACGGCATGCAAGAGCCAAACTGTTTCCAACATCCATTCCAAAAATATCCCCTGTATATACACCAAGGTTCAACAACTCTGCCACAGGAGGATTTAAAAAAAAGCTAGCCAATGTGAGCACTATCAAATACAACGCTAAATAAACTAGCAGGGAGGGACCTCGTCTCCTTCCCACGCCGTCTCCTGCCTCTTCCGCAGAGAGAGAACAAATTAAAAGTACGCACAGTGCATACGTGCAGAATATAGTGTGAGAGTTACATAGAAATTGCAGGTAAAAGAATTAATGCATGGACAGCAATGAGTTTAGTTTACTGTCACGCGTACTGAGGTACAGTTACAACCCATTTTGTTACATGCTGGCCGGTCAGCAGAAAGACTACACATGATTATATTCATGCCATCCACGGGATAAAAGCAATAACATATAGTGCAGGATAAAGTCCAGCAAAGTCCGATTCAGAATAGTCCGAGGGTCTCCAATGAGGTGGATGATAGATCAGAACCACCCTCTAGTTGGTGAGAGGACAGTTCAGTTGTCTGAGAACAGCTGGGATGAAACGGTCCCTGAATCTGGATGTGTGCATTTTCACACTTCTGTACCTCTTGCCTGATGGGAGAGGGGAGATATAGGCAGTGATATAAAGAGATATAGAATAAATGAATGAATTAATAAGTTTATTGGCCAAGTATTCACATACAAGGAATTTACCTTGGTGCTCCACCTGCAAGTGACAACATACTGTGACAGTTAGGAATGACACATCAACCATTAAACATTAATAATAAAACAATATTGATTATACATGTGAATTAAATAAAATATATGAAAGATATGCAAAAAGGTAATGATGATAAGGCCAGCAGGCCATGGTTCGCTGTGGCCTAGGTGAAAACGTGTTACAATGAGATGATGAGACTCACCAAGATGGCTTTGAAGCGAGTATAATGATGGGTGGGGGTGGGACGGGGAGGGAGGGGATGCAAGGGTTACTTGAAGTTAGAGAAGTCACTATTCGTACCGCTGGGGTGTAAACTGGCTATGCAGAATACAAGGTGCTGCTCCTCCAATTTGCGTTTTGGCCTCACTCGGACAATGGAGGAGGCCCAGGACAGAGAGGTCAGTGTGGGAATGGGAAGGGGAATTAAAGTGTTTCGCAACTGGGAGATCAGGTAGGCCTAGGCAGACTAAGCGAAGGTGTTCAGCGAAACGATCCCCATGAATGGTTTACTCCTGCTTCTCATGTTCTCAGGTCATAAGACAATCTGGAGCTCATTGGTTTAGGTTTATTATTGTCACGTGTATCGAGGTACAGTGGAAAGCTTTTATTTCATCCCCAACAATCAAAATGTGGAACACAGAAATGTCGGAGACACTTCATCTGGAGAGATTGAGGCTTGTCCTAATGGACAGGTTAGATCTCTTCAGAGAGATTTGGTCTCCATTTATTAAATATTTACAGGGTCATAATGGCTCGGCACGAGGGCTTGACTGAGACCTGAATATTAGAATGGATGAAGAAACATATATAATAAATCATGACTATATCTCCAAGGACGGATTAATGATTAATACTCCATTCACCATCATACTTCTTACACTCTTTTTCTCTATCTTTTCCTACCTTTAAAAAAATTTAGAAAAATGTATAGAAACATATAATCTTAAATTTTTAATACTAATAAGAATATAAACAGTACTAATATCATGAAGGTATTATTAATATCATGTATTTTCAAATATATAAAATATATAGTCTTAAATTTTAAAATCAATGATAATACAAATATTATGAATAGTATGAATATATCATTAATATCATGAAGGTATTATTAGTATTATGTATTTTCAATTGTATAAAATATATAGTCTTAAATTTTAAAATTAACGATAATGCAAATATTACTAACAGTATGAATTTATCATTAATATAATGTATTTTCAATTATATAAAATATATAGTCTTAAATTTTAAAATCAATGATAATACAAATATTATTAAGAGTATGAATATATCATTAATATCATGTATTTTCAGCAATGCAAAATAATGTACTTTGTTATTATTATGTTTCTATAATAAAAATACTTAACAAAAAAAAAAAAGGAAAGCTTTTATTTGCATGCTCTCCAATCAAATCCGAAATGCCAGACATAAATACAATCACTTTAAACGTGTACAAATGGTGGAGGAAAGTGTAGGGAATTGTATCGCATGGTGATAGTGTTAATATTGACCAAATTAAAGACACTATAAAAATAAGTAAGTAAGTTTCAGTTCATTGGCCAAGTATTTACATACAAGGAATTTGCCTTGGTGCTCCGCCCACAAGTAACAACATGACATACAGTGACAGTTACGAATGACTCAGAAAACACTAAACATTCTAATAATAAACATTATTATGATAAAACACCATTGATCAACATGTCAACCAACAAAATACCAGAACAAAGGGAGGCTACAGACTTTTCGCTGTTGAGTAGAGCAACTACTCGTGGATAAAAACTGTTTTTATGTCTGGCTGTGGCAGCTTTGACAGTCCGGAGTCGCCTTCCAGAGGGAAGTGATTCAAAGATGTGGCCAGGGTGAGAGGGAAAATGGAGAATCCCTGCACTTGTCAGAATTGCTTAACCTTTGTCAGTGGAAAATTACAGGCTGCGGTTGGCACCGACCAGTCTGAGCCTCAGATTGATATGCAGGATGGTGAAAGATCCAGGTGTTCTCCTCATTTCCCCTTAATTGATAATATGTATTAAAACTCTGTAAATAAACTTAAATGCAATGATATGATTGGATTGCTGCAAAGAAATTATAAATAATGCAAATAATGTTGCAAGACAGTTACCCTGCTGTTTGTTGATTGGCCCAAGTGTTATGCCCTGCCAGGATTATTTTGAGTTCCAGGGTAAATGTTGCATTATTCAGTTAGTTAGCTTCCTTCCAGAAGCGTCTGCAAGAAACATTAGATGGAAGACTTTGTAATTGGTTTGGGGAACTGTCAATAATGCATTGATGTAATTAATATGTTTGATAAGACTGTAAAGAGACCACCCCTATGTAGTTCGGCCCCTCAAGGTTCGTGGACCTGTAAAAGGTAGCCCCATCTTAGATCGATGTCGATCTTCTGGAGGGACGTTTGGGACTGTGTGACCTTTTGGAGTGTGTCTGCTTGCACGAGGCTGAAGGGCCAGGCAGAGACAAAGATCGAACCCGCGGTGGTTTCGGTATCGTCTCGGGGAATTTGCTGTTCATTCTAAAAACAAAGTTTAGTTGGTTCAGTGCTTGAGTCGGTGTTTTTTTACTGAACTAGACTAGGGGGTAAACTTTAGAAGAGAGTATTTGCAACAGTTGCTGCTCTGGGGTCAGCAGGCACAGCGTCAGAGCCTGGTTGTATTTATTGCTGCGTCACCATCTTGGGTAATGAAATTCAGTAACGACCAGAGTTGGAAATATAGAGTCTCCAGAGGAGAGGGAGGCTGGGCGGGATTATCAACTGACAGAAAGGCAAGGTCATCGAGAGAAAATATTAAGCATTCGGGCTTTTGCAATTTGGAAGTCACTGCTCATGTTCGAGTAATATTTGCCAATAGATACTCTTTGTTTTAAAGACAGAAATAGACAGGGATTTATGGTTACTCTTGGACGGCCTGCACTTTCAAAGGCCTTTCACCAGACTGACAGGCAAATAACTTTCTGCTGACCTGTGACATTGAATAGATTTATAGTATCAATAAATAATAATCACAGGAGAGGGACAATGGTTCGTGGGACGGCTGGAGTGGAGGCGACGGCTGCAATGGGCCTTTGTGGCCACAATGGAGCTAAAATGGCAACTCGTGCACATAGACTCCGTGGGTGTTCTGTACGCTCTGTACTAACAAGGAAGATTGAGCTTATGTACAGTGAGAGTCTTACTGAGCTGTGTGCAAAGAAAAAATACTTAACTGTACTTTGATACATGTGATAATAAAAAAAATATAACCATTTGCCCCATCTCGCTCCAAACCTCACCAAATGTTATTTTAACATTGCATTTGAACCTGCCTGCCTCGACTATGTCCACTGAAGGTTAATTCCATATACACACCACCTGGTGTTGAAGACATGTCCCTCAGATCTCCCTTCCCCTTGCACCTTAAACCGATGTGTTCTAGTTTTGAATTTCCCCAATCATACGAGATAGGATTGTGACTACCTACCCTGTCCCTGCCGTAGACATCTCCCAAGGTCAGTCCTCAGCCTCCTCTGCTCCAGAGACAACAGTCCCAGCCCATGCAGTCTCCCCTCAGGTTTGGATAGAGTGGATATGGAGAGGATGTTTCCACTAGTGGGAGAGTCTAGGCCCAGAGGTCATAGCCTCAGAATAAAAGGACAATCCTTTAGGAAGGAGACGAGGAAGAATTTCTTCAGTCAGAGGGTGGTGAGTCTGTAGAATTATTTGCCATAGAGGACTGTGGAGGCCAAGTCAATGGATATATTTAAGGCAGAGATAGATAGATTCTTGATTAGTACGGCTGTCATAGGCTATGGGGAGAAGGCAGGAGAATGGGGTTCGGACGGAGAGATAGATCAGCCATGATTCAATGGCAGAGTAGTCTGGATGGGCCGAATGGCCTGATTCTACTCCCTTCACTCATAATAACTTAGGCCCTCCAGTCCCAGCATCATTCCTGTGAATCTTTCCTGCATCCTGTCTAGCGTAACCACATCCTAGCGAAAGCTGGGTCACCAAAACCGCACACAATACTCCCAGGTTGTGGCCAAGGCAAGGATTTGTTCAGCAGTGATGTGATGTCCCCACTCCTGCACTCGGTGATTTCAATGGACGGTCCGCATCTCTGTTAAACACAAAATGAGGACAATAGTGGAACATTCAGAGCAGCAAAGGGTGGCACGGCGGCGCAGCAGGTAGAGTTGCTGCTTTACAGCGCCACAGACCCGGGTTCAATCCTTACTGCGGGTGCAGGCTGTACGGAGTTCGTGCCATCTCCCCGTGACCAGCGTGGGTTTTCTCCAGGTGCTCCGGTTTCCACCCACACTCCATAGACGTGCAGGTTTGCAGGTTAATTGGCTTCTGGAAATAGTAAATTGTCCCGGGTGTGTGGGATAGTGCCAGCGTACGGGGTGATCGCAGGTTGGCGCGGACTTGGCAGTCCTGTTTTTGCACTGTATCTCCAAACTAAAAACTAAACAAATGGGCGGCAGTAGATGTTAAAGCATTTCAATTGCAGAAGAAAGGTACGACTGGTAGAGGCAATAGTCCGACTTATTGGTGGAATATCAGGCAAGAATGAGTCATGGGGAGGATGGGGGGGGGGGGGGGGAGAGATGACACCATAGTGAGATGCTGGGCCCGCTCAACACACAAGAACATTGACACTTGGTTTTGGAATGTATACTAAGGTCAGTGAACTGTAAACACTCACGTCCAAAACAAGCAAATCTACATATTTCCTTCTGCACGTTGAGATTTTTCAATTATTTTTCTAAACCATATCTACACCTTTGGAGTTATTTAAGGAAACATTTTGCAATGAAAAATATTGCTTGAGCATGTACTTAGTGACGCCACCTAAGTTTCCACTGAGTTTCCATTCATAAACTGACAGCAGGACACTGGCTGGAGTAATGTGTGTACTTTTAGAATCGTCTCAGTAATATCAGGAAATAAAATATTCTGCACATTATTACTTACTACTTTCTGTTCATAGTGTAGATGAACAAAGGACATTGTCAGAGTGAGGCCCAGCACAAATTGGAGGAACAGCACCTCATATTTCGCTTGGGTAGTTTACACCCCAGCGGTATGAACATTGACTTCTCTAACTCCAGATAGCCCTTGCTTTCCCCCTCTCTCTTTCCCCTTCCCAGTTGTCCCACTAGTCTCACTGTCCCCGTCTACATTCTCTTTGTCCTGCCCCCTCCTCTGACATCAGTCTGAAGAAGGGTCTCGACCCGAAACGTCGCCCTTTCCTTCTCTCCAGAGATGCTCCCTCACCACGGAGTTGCTCCACCATTTTGTGTCTACCTTCGATTTAAACCAGCATCTGCAGTTCTTTCTTACACAACAAAGGAGCAGCATTGAGGTGGAGACACGATAAACTGCAGATGTTGGACTCACGACCAACAGAGAAATTCCTGGAGGAACTTGGTGGGTTAGGCAGCGTCTGTGGGGGAAATAGATTCCACCATTTCAAGATGCAGTACAGTACAAGATGGGTTCCACCAAGATGCAGTACAGAACGCCACAGGAGATCCATATTCCCTGTGGTGATCAAACTATACAACTCCTTCCCCTTCTGTCGTGGGATAGTCTGACTCCCCCACCCCTTCCTCCCCAATATTTGCACATCCCCAATCCTTTCCACTCGTCACTTTAATTTCATGTATTTTGTGTTTTATGACCGTTGGCAGATCAATTTCCCTCCTGGGAGAAATAAAGTTCTATCGTATCGGACAGTCGGCATTTCGGGTAGGAACCCTTCTTCAGTCTGCAAGTCTGGGTCAGAATATGGTCAAAGAGCAGGAGACATCACAGAGGGTGAGCAGTGAGAGAAGTTCTCACCGAACTGCCGCCAGAGAGAGGAGGAGAACTTCTTCAGAGTAGGCATACCTTGAGAAGGTTTTCCAGTGGAGCAGTAGAATGGAGACACAGGAGACTGCAGATGCTGGAATGTTGAGCAAAAAGCTCAAAATGGTTGTTGGAGGAACATAGAAACTCAAGGAATAATGGATGACATTTTGGGGAGGGGCCCTTCTTTGAACTGATTGGACTCCTTGTGTCTCCATTCAAGAATTGGCCATTGATGCCTATGAAACCCAAGCAATAAAGACCACCCTTAAGCACGGAGGTTGACACCTTTGTGAAGATGTTCTAAATATCTTCACTGGCCTTCCATCTTGCGCAACGACTCTAATTCTTTGTTAAAGAAGATGCCACTGAGGAGAAAGTGGACACTGCAGATTAGTGAACAGAATGGAATACTTTATTGTGCCATGTGACAAGGTACAGTGAAATTCTTTGCTTGCGTACCCAATGTTTACAAATAGCGGCTACCTACAGCGCTGACAAAGTTACAAAGTACGCCGGCTCCTCCTTTGTTCTCACCCCCCCCCCCTCCTTCTGGGTCTCCCTTTGTTCTACCCCTCCATCAGTGATCCCACACCAAGTCCTCCATTATCCATTTTTCTTCCCCTCCCCCTTCACGGCGGTTCGCTGACCGCAGATCGTCCCACAATCCACTGCTGCCGTCGATCCACCGCCGAGACTGCCAACGAGGCTCCACCGCTAGCCGCAGTTTCATTTGAGCACAAGAAACATGGAACAAAGATCTAATCCCTCAGTGGGTGTAAAATAAACATCCATGCTAGTTACTCTGAAAAATACAGAGTTCACCATTTTCACCCGGCATGAGGGCATTGCCACAGGTGCTGGCTTTCATTTGAGATGTTAATCGAGGACCTCTCCCTCAGTATCTGTAAAATAAGAGTTTTTCCATGAAGCTGATCTCTCAAGTTTAGTTTAGAGATGCAGCACGGAAACAGGCCCACCGTGTCCACACGGACCAGCGATCCCCGCACATTAATACTGTCCTACGCACACTAATGAATCAATGAATGAATAAGTTTATTGGCCAAGTTACAGTCTTTGGAGTGTGGGATGAAACCGAAGATCTCGGAGAAAACCCGCGCAGGTCACGGGGAGAACGTACAAACTCTGTACAGACAGCACCCGTAGTCGGGATCGAACCCGGGTCTCCGGCGCTGTAAGGCAGCAACTCTACCGCTGCGCCACCGTGCCGCCCGGCTTGGACTACCTTGTTTCCGTTTTAGTTGTTAGATGTTGAGGTCTTCAAAGCATGGAGCTGGGGCCACTGGTGGCGGTATCGGTGGTTTGACAGTAATGATAGCCTGATAGAATTCTCAATCCACAGTTCTAACCCAGATTATCTGCTCGTTACTGCGTACCTCCACATGGGATAATCAGTGTACAGATTGTTAAAGCAACCACACGTTTAGTGCATTGGGGCATTGTGTAAAAACAGTATATAATGGGTGGCACAGAGGCATAACGGTAGAACTACTGCCTTACAGATTCAGAGACCCGGATCCAATCCTGTACCACTTTGTGACCTTCCTTATCAAGGCAATGACATGTTATTTGAGTCTAAAGAAGGGTCTCGACCCGAAACGTCACCCATTCATTCACTCCAGAGATGCTGCCTGTCCCGCTGAGTTACTCCAGCATTTCATGTCTATTTTCGGTTTAAACCAGCATCTGCAGTTCCGACATTCCAACACGACATGTTATTTGTTATACAGCTCCACGATTGTAATATTTACACAAAAGACACACACACACACACACAATATGTACACAGACACACCAAGGCTAAAATTCAAAACAAATTGCAAAATGATTAGAGCAAAAAAAAAAATCCTGGAGGAACTCAGCGGTTTGACAATTGTAGAAGGATAAAGACAGAATGTCCATTGTAGGCTGTGGAGAAGATGATAAAAGGAGTGAATACAATCAATAATGTTTTATTATTAATGTTTAATGTTTTATGTGTCATTCCTAACTGTCACTGTATGTAATGTTGTCACTTGCGGGCGGAGCACCAACGGCAAATTCCTTGTACTTGGCCAATAAACGTATTCATTTATACAAACAGTGATACTAAGCAGCACTAAACATGATGACAGTGAAACTAGATCTGTATCGCGCGGTTACGCATGGTTACGTCACCGTGCATCGACGTCCGTAAACATACCACCCATACGCAGTCTACCCACCTTTTACACGTCATGTAACGTCTAACCTCGTCCACACAGATCTCTTCTTTGGTTTCTTGCTGGCCTTTCTTGTTGTCCTCCTGCCTGGCCGAGCTGTCAGTATGAGGGCTGCTGCTAACACGTCTCTGTTGTTGCTGTAGCAATAACATCTGGTTATGATGGTCATGATGCGGAATAGGGAAACAGGGTAGTCTAATGGCGTCACGCGCACCAGACGGCTGTGCGGACGCATGATGATGCGTGATGACGTGTGATTTGCGCACGACCGTCGCGCGTCAGTCACTACCGGCCTGTCGCGTAAATGACTCACAAATGACGCCCACGTGGGTCAGGCCCTTTACTGTCTTAGAGTGCAAGCAGAACCAGAGACCCAGGTTCGACCCCGACTACAGATGCTGTCTGTATAGATTTATTATGTTCTCCAAGTGATCTGCATGGCCTTTCTCCGAGATATTCAGTTTCCTCCTACACTGCAAAGGTGTACAGGTTTGTAGGCTAATTGGCTTGGTATAAATGGGCCGAAGGGCCTGTTTCCATGCAGTATCTCTCAAACTAAAGTGAAATTAAGCAAGACCATTGTGGGTCTATCTTTCCTTCATCAGTGTTGCTGGCTTTAATTTTGTACATTTCATTAATTATTTCTGTGTACCTTTGCATACCTCTCATTTCCCTCTCTCCTGACTCTCAATCTGAAGCAGGGTCTCGACCCGAAAAGTCACCCATTCCTTTTCTCCAGAGATGCTGCCTGACCCGCTGAATTGAGGTGTCTGGGGTTAGGGAGCAAAGGCAGGGGAATGGGGTTGAGAGGGAGAGATAGATCAGCCAATAATTGAATGGTGGAATGGAGTTGATGGGCCGAACGGCCTAATTCTGCTCCTAGACATATGAACGTATGAGTTACTTCAGTATTTGGTGTCTATCTTCTGCAGAAGGATATAGTTGTTATAGAAAGTTTTTGTTTTCTTCTGAAAAATGTGTATATGTGATTAAAACTAAATCGGTGCTAAAATGTGTAAGTCACATTTTATCTATGGAACAGACACAAAACTTGTCTTTTTCCCTTGTTCTCAAGTACGATGTAGAGTTACAGCATCATCTAGTGGCCGTGATGATCATAGACATGTGGATCAGCTGCAAGTATAAAAGATAGTTACTTCCTCAAATGTTCATAAGTGGTTTGACAGGATGCTGGATCAGTGACTTGTTGGAAATGAGAGAGAGCGAGAGAGACTGCAGATGCAGAGACCGGAACAAAAAGCAAAGTGCTGGAGAAACTCAGCAGGTCTTAAGTTTTGAGATACAGCACGGAAACAGGCCCTTCGGCCCACCGAGTCCACGCTGACCAGCGATCCTCACACACTAACACTATCCTACACGCACGGGACATTTTATTACAAGCATACCAAGCCAATTAACCTAATAACCTGCACATCTCTGGATGCAGAGAATCGCAGAGAAAACCCACGCAGGTCACGGGGAGAACGTACAAACTCCATACAGACAGAGCCCGCGATCACAATCGGACCTGGGGGTCTCTGGCGCTGTCCCACTTTCCTGAGTTACTCACGAATTCTCCCGTGTTTTCCCCTTAATTTAAACTCGGAGATGCCAGCCGTAGATACTCGGGGCTAGGTTTTTTACTTGTGGACATTTTTCAACATGCTGAAAAAACGTCCCGACTTACCTGATGCCCCGCGTACCTACGGCTGCCATTAGGAGCTGCTACAAAATATCTACGAACTCATTAAGGACATTCTCCGAGTTTGAATCAAGAGGAAAACTCGGGAGAATTCGTGAGTAACTCGGGAAAGTGGGACAGGGGCTTAAGCAGCAACTCTACCGCTACACCACTGTGCTGCCCGCTCTTTTGCCCTCAATCATCTTCCTCCATACACACCCCAGACAGGTTAGCTGTGATTAACAGGCATTCACTCTCTCTCGGACATCAAAGCCAACCTGGATCTCCACCTAAACACAAAGTACTGGAGGAACTCAATGGGTCAGACAGCATCTGTGGAGGGGATTGAACAATAGATAATAGACAATAGGAGCAGGAGTAGGCCATTCGGCCCTTCGAGCCAGCACCGCCATTCTATGTGATTATGCCTGATCATCCCCAATCAGTACCCCGTTCCTGCCTTCTCCCCATATCCCCCAACTCCGCTATCTTTAAGAGATGACGTTTTGGGTCAAGACCCTTCTTCTGACAGCTCCCAACCCAAAATATTTCCCATTCATTCCCTCCAGAGACGCTGCCTGACATTCTGGGTTACTCCAGTACTTTGTGTTTTTTCCAGCATCAGCAGTTCCTTGTATCTCCATTCAACGCTCTCTCTATGACAGCATCAAAATCACTTGTGACACTGAACTAATCTGGGTCTCCACCCTGCCTGAGACAGTCTCTCCACCACCCCTGTCTGCAAACTAGCGTTTGTGTTAACATTGAATTCTCAGGTAACTAACGTATTAACAACCTCCCTCCCTTTTCCCCCTCCCTGTGCCACACCTGAATTTGCACCCATTTCTCCCGCACCCCTTTCACCTGCATTCCATCCTCTGGCTTCACAGTTCGCCACTCATCTATCCTTATCTCGCACCTTTTGGCTCTACAACTCTCCTTGTCCTCTTGCCTGTGTCCACCTATCACTTAACAGGCTTTGCCCTGCCCCTCTTCTCTTCCAGCTTTCTCCCCCCCCCCCATCCGACCCCCACTACAATCAGTCTGAAGAAGGGTCCCGACCCATCACCGATCCACGTTCCCCAGAAGTGCTGCCTGACCTGCTGAGTTACTCCGCTGCATTGTGTCTCTTTGTAAACCAGCATCTGCAGTTCCTCGGATCAACATGTTTTGTTTTCTCACTTGTCTGATTGTGACGAGAGGGCATCGGACTGAAACACGAACTCCGTTTCTCTCCCCACAGGTGCTTCCTGACCTGCTGAGTATTTCCAGCAGTTCCTGTTTGCTATTTAAGATTTCCAACATCAGCAGATTTTTTTTTTTTTTTCACTCCTCATCCTGAGCGACATCAGGCAGAGCTGGAACTGAATCTCCAGCTGTTGAACTAAATGCTTCCAATTCTAGTCAGCTTTCTGCAATTCAACTCTATTGCCTTGTGGAAATATTTTTTTAGGCACCGGCTCTCCCTACGCCAGAAGCTTTGATGCGAGAGGCTTAATCGAGGTGCACAACACTGCGAGGCCTCCACAGGAGTGAACAGAAAGGCCCCATTTCCTGCAGCAGAGAGGTCAATAACTACAGTTCTTGTAGTACCATAAATACAGCGTTTGATTCAAAACACACGGGACAGATTAGAAGAAAATTGAGGAAACAAAGAACTCCGCTCCCTTGTTGGGGATGGGAAAGGTGCAGGGTCAGGGATTTTCTGTTCAGGATCGCGATGAAGACCACCTACTCAATCATTTAAAAAGCACCCCAATTAACATTCGAAAGCCCACCACACACAGGGCCACGGAACGCCGGTTGGGAAATAGGATGGAGGTACATTATTGGACACAACATGTTCCCGATGTTGGGGGAGTCCAGAACCAGGGGCCACCGTTTAAGAATAAGGAGTAAGCTATTTAGAACAGAGACGAGCAAACACTTTTTCTCACAGAGAGTGGTGAGTCTGTGGAATTCTCTGCCTCAGAGGGCGGTGGAGGCCGGTTCTCCGGATGCTTTCAAGAGAGCTGGATAGGGCTCTTAAAAATAGCGGAGTCAGGGGATATGGGGAAGAGGCAGGAACGGGGTACTGATTGGGGATGATCAGCCATGATCGCATTGAATGGCGGTGTTGGCTCGAAGGGCCGAATGGCCACCTATTGTCTATTGGCTGGGATAACACTAGAGTCATACAGCACGGAAACACTTCAGCCCAAATCTCCATGGCGACCAAGATGCCCCATCTAACTAGTCCCATTTGCCCACGTCACTCTAAATCTTTCCTATCCATGTACCTGTCTGAACGTTGTTATAATACCTGCCTCAGCTACCTCTTCTGGCAGCTGGGTCCACAAACCCACTACTCCTCTAGTCATATATTTCCATGGAGCTATGATTTTGCCCCATCAACAAACTAACGTGCGTGTTGGATATATGGAGATGTATATCCAAGCTGCAGGAGTGTGCTCGGTCATTCAGTAAGATCACAGCTAATCTCCATTTGAGATTCTCCACATTCTGCCCGATCCCTCCAACTCTTGATTCCCATGTAGTTGACAATTCTGCATGTCTCAGTCTTGAGTATATTCACTGAGCACTGGAGTCATGGTACATATGGTATGTAAAAGTGCTGGAGAAACTCAGAGGGTGCAGCAGCATCTATGGAGCGAAGAAAATAGGCAATGTTTCGGGCCAAAACCCTTCTTCAGACTCATATATATGGGTTCATAAGTTATAGGAGTAGAATTAGGTCACTTGGTTCATCAAGTCTACTTCGCCATTCAATCATGGCTGATCTATCTTTCCCTCTCAACCGCATTCTCCTGCCTTCTCCACATAACTCTTGACACCCTTATAATCAAGAATCTGCCAATCTCTGCCTTAAAAATATCCACTAACTTGGCCGCCACAGCCGTCTGTGGCAAAGAATTCCACAAATTCACCACCCTGTGACTGAAGAAATTCCTCCTCACCTCCTTTCTAAAAGTATGTCCTTTTATTCCTCGACTCCCCCGCCAGTAGACACATCCTCTCCACATTCACTCCATCCAAGCCTGTAGATTGCACTCATACAAGTCCTCCAGATTGCAATTCATATTTCATATCATTGTCCTAGGTAGCACACATAGTGTATTTCAGTACACGCCAATGATAAACCAATACTAGGTAGCTAAAGGGCATGTGTGAGGGATATAAGTTACAGGCAAACAAGTTACTGGATAAAGTTGATGGACTGAATGGCCTCAATTTCGATGGAGATCTGAGAAAATAGATATTTTATCGTAGACTTACTTATGGTAAACCCCAACAATGATCAATTAACATTAATTTTGATTTAGTTATGTAATATTGAGATGGAAACTTCACACCTCAAAATATTATGTTAATAATTTTGTTAAACACAAAATATAATTTACATAATAACTCTCCAACTGAGCTAAAAATTGAAAAATGAAAATTCAAACCAGATTGTATTGTAAATGCAACAGCTGCAAATAAAAGCATGACCTACAAGGAAAATATATGTACAATTAAATAGAAACATTCTCAAGCATTGCTTGCATCCTCCACAAAAACTCGAAGACACAAAGTCAAGTCACGCCAAGTTGAGTTGAAGCACAAAGTGCTGGAGGAATTCAGCGGGTCTGGTCGTGTCTGTGGAGTGAATGGACAGGTGATGTTTCGGGTCAGGACCTTTCTTCAGTCTGATTTCGAAACTTCACCTGTCCATTCCCTTTACAGATGCTGCCCGACCTGTCAAGTTCCTCCAGCACTTTGTGTTTGTCTCAGGTTTGGAATCTGTGATTTCGTGTCTCGAGTTAAATCGAGTTTATTGTCATATGTAAGAGTATGGTGAGGTTCAGATATTCAGATACAATGAAACGCTCTCGTAGCAATGTTACGGACACACAGTGTTAGACACACACACAAACAAACAAACAAATGACAGATACATCACACCACATTACCAAAAGAAAGAAAACTTTGCAAGAAAACCCAAGATTAGTGTAGGAGCCATTTATGTTTGGGCTAGCTACTGTTGGCATATTATATCAGTTTGTCTAGATATATCTTGCAGTAATATTTTGGGCACGTGTGGGGCGGGCATTAGAGGCGTATCTATATGGGCATCTGGGACAGGAAGTGTCAGAACAGGCACAGTGAAGGAGGGCATACAGTTCTCACCAGACCAGGGACAACAGCCAGCTACAACTTGTGTGCAGAAGAAGGGAAACCTGATACGTTCATCTCTTTGTTTGTACAACTACTTCAATAAACAACCAATTAAACTGGAAATAACGACGGGAAGATCAGTTCTACTTGGTCTCCGTAAAAGATCACTCCTACTTACCCGTGTAGTCATGGCAACGCAAAAGAGGAAACTGGAAAAGTTGGAAATTTGCCGTTATCGTTTGTGTCAAAACACAATTAGAAAACAAACACAAATCCGTGGCAATCCAAGAGGTGGTCCATCGTGTTCCGTTGACGAGAGAAGGGTAGGAAAGCGCAGGTTAGTTCAAATATATGTAGGAAAGATGTCGGTCCTGTATCTGGTGGTGTGGGATTTCAGACTTGCACCCCTCAGCCGCCTGCAGTCCAAGGAATAAAGTCCCAGCCAGCCCAATCTCTCCCTATAGCTCTGACTCTCGTGTCCCCACCACATCCTTGAAAATCTTCTCTGTACCCTCTCCAGCTAAAGGATATCTTTCATGTTGAAGGGTGACCATACCCGAACATAAATTCTCCAGGTGCGGCCTCACCAACGTCTACTCCAAATGTAAAATAACATCCCAACACCTATGTGTTAAATATGGAACTGCAGATGCTGGAAATGTTTTGTGTATCCCAACATCTATACTCATTTAGATCATTTATAAACGAGGGCCATGGTGTCATACGCCTACCCCATCTACCTGTGAGACCTTTTGCAGGTAACCGAGTACTTGTACTCTTTGATCCCTTTGCTCTGCACATCCTGTTCTAGTTTCATGTCCCAAAGTGCGATTTCTCACACTTACCCGAATTAAACGGCATTAGCCATTTTTTGGCCCATTTGCCCAGCTGATCACCTTACCACTGTAATTTTTGGGAACCATCTTCACCGTCTACGAAACCACCTCATTCAGTGTCATCTGCGATGCTTATTAAACAACACTTGGTAAAAGTACTTCTCTGGGTTTCCAAAAAGTTTGGGAAGTTCTGAACTTTTGAAAAGTTTTCCAAGTTCTACAAGTCTTTTTAAAAAAGTATTGCAGCATGAAACATTGCACATGTGTAGTGGGTACTATATGAAGGGAGGAGTTTGCAGTCATAGACGTTAGAATTTGGCTCAAGTTCATTTTACATTTGGCTAAAATTTCACTCAGATAAACAGTTTGACAGGACCAGACAGGTCTGCTGGCCACAGTCCAATTTTATCTTTGAAGTGGTAACTTTGGGAATGACGATACCTAGTGCAAGTGCGAGAACAATGTTTAGTTCTTCGATATACGGACAACAGAATCAGGGTGTGCTTTCAAACGATCTTGATGAAGTAAACAGTTTTGAGATAGAACATCATCAAGCAATGTCTGTGTACAAAGTTTAAACCTCTGGTGAAATGAACTCTGAACGACATAGATTTGGGGGCAATGGGTTTGTCTTTTTGCACTATTTGTGTGCGTGTGTGTGTGTGTGTGTGTGTGTGTGTGTGTGTGTGTGTGTGTTTGTTGTTGTGTGTGTGTGTGTGTGTGTGTGTGTGTGTGTGTGTGTGTGTGTGTGTGTGTGTGTGTGTGTGTGTGTGTGTGTGTGTTTCTCGGTGTGTATGTGTGTGTGTGTGTGTGTGTGTGTGTGTGTGTGTGTGTGTGTGTGTGTGTGTGTGTGTGTGTGTTGTGTGTGTGTGTGTGTGTGTGTGTGTGTGTGTGTGTGTGTGTGTGTGTGTGTGTGTGTGTGTGTGTGTGTGTGTGTGTGTGTGTGTGTGTGTGTGTGTGTGTGTGTGTGTGTGTGTGTGTGTGTGTGTGTTGTGTGTGTGTGTGTTTTCTCGGTGTGTGTGATGTGTGTGTGTGTGTGTGTGTGTGTGTGTGTGTGTGTGTGTGTGTGTATATATATGTGATATATATATATGTATGTGCACACACACGCACACTGAACTGTGTTGTTCTGTGTGTCATTTATTGCATTGTTGTATGTGTGTCTGTTACATATCTCGTGTAGTGTGCAGATGTGTGTGTGAGGATATAGACACAAAATGCTGGTGTAGTAACTCAGCGGTGACTGACAGCATGTCTGGAGGGAAGGTGTGTGTGTTTCAGTCGTGACCCTTCGTCAGTGTGAAGTGGCCTGTGTGTGTGTGTGTGATGTCTCTGTGTCCCGTGTGCTGTTGTGTGTGTGTGTGTGTGTGTTGTGTGTGTGTGTGTGTTTACATATCCCCTTGTGCTGCAGCAAGTAAGAATCTCGTTCTATCTGGGCCGCATGACAATAAAACACTCTTGACTATCACTCAATTCGGATTCTTCCGGCCACTTTCTTCTCCTTCCCTTGAGAACCTGCCAAGGACCATAATTCTCCCACTCAGAACTGCTTTCCCTCCTGGAAACAAGTGGGGAGATTTCCCCCCCTCACTTACCTTCAACGGGCCTGTGGCTCGGACTTGACACTTCTGCCTGGGGCCCTGGTCACATGGCGACAGATGTTAGCACTTAGCAACAGGGTACAGGAAATAGATTTCTTAGTGAAACAAGCTTTTAAAAAAGTTTCCAGGGAAAACATCTCTTGGGCAGTAATGAGGCATTACATGAAAACAAACAGAATTTATGCGAGCAGAGAGTTCCATTGTTGGATGTGTTGCTATTGCTTGACTCTTTCCTGACCTTTGAGGAAGGAGCAAGTATTTTTATAAATTAGTCTCCATGAGATCTTTTGTATGAGGAGACAGTTGTTTGTGCGATTGCCTCAATTGATTTCTCTGGGAGATTCCCTTGGGCCAGTGTGTAAAAGGGTTTAAGAGTTGACCATAGTCCCTGCACAGCCACATCATTACTGTTATCCATCGGTGTAACCCATTTCTGCAAGACTTTCACTTCCCTCCATCAGAGAAGTGATGATTGAGCTGCACAGCACAGATATAGGCCATTCTACCACAAGGTCCATCGCACACATCAACCCATTTACCTGCAATAGACCGATAGACATCTCTGCCTTGGCAATTCAAGCGCAGGAAGGAACTGCAGATGCTGGTTTAGACAATAGACAATAGGTGCAGGAGTAGGCCATTCGGTTCTTCGAGCCAGCACCGCCATTCAATGTGATCACGGCTGATCATCCACAATCAGTATCCGGTTCCTGCCTTCTCCCCATATTCCCCGACTCCACTATCTTTAAGAGCCCTATCTAGCTCTTGAAAGCATCCAGATAATTAGATAATAGACAATAGGTGCAGGAGTAGAGGCCATTTGGCCCTTCGAGCCAGCACTGCCATTCAATGTGATCATGGCTGATCACCCCCAATCAGTACCCCGTTCCTGCCTTCTCCCCATATCCCCTGACTCCGCTATTTTTAAGAGCCCTATCTAGCTCTCTCTTGAAAGCATCCAGAGAACCAGCCTCCACCGACCTCCGAGACAGAGAATTCCCCAGATTCTCACCACTCTCTGTGAGAAAAAGTTCCTCGACTCCGTTCTAAATGGCTTACTCGTTATTCTTAAATTGGCCTCCACTGCCATCTGAGGCAGAGAATTCCACAGATTCACAACCCTCTGTATGAAAACGTTTTTCCTCATCTCCATTCTAGATGGCTTACCCCTAGATAAACCGATCTTTCTGTGCACAGATTGGCAGCACACCAAAGCCTCTGTTTCTTCAGACGATGAATAAAGTTCAGCAACTCATTCCAACAACTACAGATTTAGTCATAGAAATCATCCTATTGGGTTGCATGATATCTTGGTTTGGGAACAGCTCTGCCCAAGATCAGAAGAAGCTGCAACGAGTAGTGGATGTAGCCCAGTCTATCGCCAGACCAGACTCCCCACCATCAACTCCATCCACGCTTTATTCTATTTACGTAATGCAGCCAACAGTCAAGGAACTATTTCACCCCAGTCATTCCCTCTTCTTCACCTCTCCTCTCAGGCAGTAGATACAGAAGCTCGAAGGCACGTACCACCAGACTGAGGAACAACTTCTTCCCTGCTGCTATCAGACTACGTTCATAAGTCAGAGGAGCAGATGTAGGCCATTCAGCCCATCAAGATTACTCCGCCATTCAATCATGGCTTATCTAGCTTTCCTTCTCACCCCCATTCACCTGCTTTCTCCCTGTAAACGTTGACCTTACCAATGTGGTATCTGTCCATCTCCGACTACTGAACAATCATCCCTTAAGTCAGCGGGAAGTCCCAATCTTCCAACCAGCCCGCATTGTGGACATTGCACTTTTTCTTTGGAACTATAATGCCACAATGCTGTAAAATTTAATTCTGCACTCTGTCCTTTGTCTCTGTGCACTGCCCATTGTACTAGAGTATAGCCTGGTGGTCCTCATGAATAGCATGATCAGATTTTATTGGATAGGACACAGAAGATTTTCGCTGTACCTCGGTACATCTGATAATGATAAACCAATACTATTTCCTACATCGCATCAATCGCAAAAGTACCCTACAGTCTGTAAAATGCCTGAAGACATTATGAAAGACAATGCAAATTCAAACTTTGTTTTATTTGCACATTCCAACTTAAGTGAAATCAGATCATTTTTTTTTTCCAGTTTCAGAAAACTCGAAATGATTCCTGGGAATTTTTTAGCAATCACTTGAAGAATTCAAACAAATAAAATATGGTTTGTAGGAATCACAGATCGATTATTGAGTGGGCTGCTGTGGGAACTGAGCGAAGAAACCAGATCACAGGCTCTGGACAGGCATCTGAATATGCACAGCCCAACATAGACACAAAAAGCTGGAGTCACTCAGCGGGACAGGCAGCATCTCTGGAGAGAAGGAATGGGTGACGTTTCAGGTCGAGACCCTTCTTCAGCCTAACCTCAGTCAGCATAGCCTAATTTGGCTCTAAAACTGTAATGAATCCCTCGCCTCTTGCTTGGGAAAGACAATTAAACTGCTGCAGATTTTGAACAAGCAAAACATCTGCCTAGAATAGATGATTCACTGGTTTGGCTGTTACCCAACAGACACACCAGCTCAGTTTGCATGGCTCAGCTGAGCCAAACGGTTCAGCTTGGAGCAAGGATTATTGTGAGACTTCATGTGAAATGGAGGCAGACACAAAATGGAGTAACTCGATCAGCCAGTCAGGCAGCATCTGTGGAGAAAAAGGATGGGTGATGTTTCGGTTCGAGACTCTTCTACAGACTAGAGAACCAGAATCTCTTTGGTTTTAACTGATGAAAAGCTAAGTAGCAATCCCAACAGCCTACAAGAAGAATCAATATTTTCTTTTCCATGCTGGCACTAACTTTCAAAGATGTTGCCAGGACTCGAGTCTCCGAGCTACAGGGAAAGGTGGAGCAGGCTAGGACTTCATTTCTCGCAGCCCAGAGGGCTGTGGGTTGATCTTATAGAGGTGTACAGAATCACGAGGGGAATAGATAGGGTGATTGCACAGTCTTTTACCCAAGGCAGGGGAGTCAAGAGCACATGGGCTTAAGGTGAGAGGAGCAAGATTTAACAGGAACCAGAGGAGCAACTTTTGCCAGTCAGAGGTTGCTGGAAATATGGATATACCCACCGCACTCTTGAATAAAAATAGTTGCCCCTCAGGTTCCTCTCATAAGGATCATAAGGCATAAAAGCAGAATTAGGCCATTCAGCCCATCAGATTTACTCGACCACATGAATATGCTGCCCCTCAGGTTCCAATTAAAACTTTCCCCCATCACCTTAAAGTACATAAGTTTCACATGTAAATAAAGTGGACATCACGTTTTACTTTTCATGGGAATATTGTGCACATGTGCATGGTCTAATAACTTTGAATTAAGTAGGCACTTTTCCAAACTACGTCTTTCCCTTGTGCCATTCAGCATGTTACTGTGCAACAAAACCAAAAGATACTAAAAGCCCTGTCCCACGGCACGCGTTCATTCCAAGAGCTCTCTCGGGTTTGCCCTGATTCGAACTCGGAGATTTACGGTAATGGCCGCTCGTCGGTACTCGGGGCTCTCGTGGACATTTTTCATCATGTTGAAAAATCTTCACGAGTCTTCCCGTGCTTACCTGCCGTTAGCGAGTCTTCCCGATTACCTGCCGTTAGCGTTACGAGACGTCCGCGAGCTCCGACGTACCCGCTACGTTCATTCTCCGTGCTTACCACGCGTTTGATTATTTTTTAACTCGGGAGAGCTGTTGGAATTAACTCGTAACAACTGCGGAATTTAGATAAAATGACAATTAAGAAATAGCACTCCCATGAAAGTATCAAATTGGGTCAAATTTCATCTGGTTTATTAATATATTTTTGGGAAGACAGTCAGTCATAGAGACACAGCGTGGAAACAGACCCTTTGGCCCATCTTGCCCACACCGACCAACATGGCCCATCTACACTAGTCCCACTTGCCTGTGTTTAGCTCATATCCCTCCAAACCTGTCCTATCCATGTACCTGTCTAATTGTTCCTTAAAGGTTGCGATAGTACCTGTTTCCTCTGGCAGCTCGTTCCATACGCCCACCACCCTTTGTATGAAAAAGTTACCCCTCAGATTCCAATTAAATCTTTCACCGTTCACCTTAAACCTCTGTCCTCTGGTTCCCAATTCTCCTACTCTGGGCAAGGGGTACCCTGTGATGGGTACCCACCCCTCTCCAGTTGACTCCTGACTCCAGAGCCACTGAAATCATGTTTCTGAAAATAAATCTCTGATCATGGGGATTTATTGGGAGAGACCACAATTGCTGATCTTGCCAGCGTTAAGACCTTTTCTCATCCTCGAAGAAACAAGTCAAAGCGCTGTGGCTGCGGATTTCTTCCGTTTGTACATACAAATGACAACCATCGACCGTTTACCAAAACAGGACAAAGGTCGTAACTAAAACTTGTTGAACTTCAAGGGTCTCCTTTCCATGTGACCCCTGCACCCTCAGATGCATGGGTGGCATCACTGCCCAATGCAATGTTCCTTTTGCTGCATTGTGGGGTCCATGGGCTAAGTTGGCTCAGGTCCTCAAGTTGTCTTGTTGGTTCATCTACCTGTGACGCCCAGGTCATAAAGTTACAGAGTCATACAACACGGACACAGGCCCTTCAGCCCAACTTCCCCATGCCGACCAATATGCACCATCTACATCAGTCACACCCGCCCGCATTTGGCCCATATTCCTCTAAACTTTCCTATCCATGTACCCATCCAAGTGGCTTTTAAATGCTGTTATAGTGTCTGCTTCAACTACCTCCTCTGGCAGCTGGTTGCAAATACCCACTACGCTCTGTGTGGAAAGGTTGCCCTTCAGTTTCTTCTTAAATCTTTCCCCTCCCTCCTTAAAATGTCTGACTGAAATCTCGATTTGATTTAGTTTAGTTTAGTTTAGTTTAGAGATACAGTGTGGAATCAGGCCCGTCGGCCTACCAGATCCACGCCGACCAGCGATCCCCGCACATTAACACCATCCCACACACATGGGACAATTTACACTTATACCAAGCCAATTAACCTACAAACCTGTACGTCTTTGGAGTGTGGGAAGAAACCGAGGATCCTGGAGAGAACCCACGCAGGTCCTGGGGAGAGCGTGCAAACTCCGTGTAGACAGCGCCCGTAGTCAGGATCGCACCCGGGTCTCCGGCGCTGTAAGGGCTGTAAGGCAGCAACGCTACCGCTGCGCCACCGTGTCTCTCAATTCCCTAACGTGACCTCTGGATCAGTTTAGGCACCTCCCCGTCTCCCCGGAACCACCCAAGTTCCAGCATCGGAACAACACCAGGGAAACAAAGCCACACTTTCCCGTTTGAGGGATTTAAGGAATAGGATCCCAATCCAAAATGTCACACGTCCATGTTCTCCCGAGATGTTGCCTGACCCGCTGAGCTGTTCCAGCACTCTGTGTTTTACTCATTGGGTGTCTGGTTGCACTGGTACTTTAGATACTTCCAGTCGGACATCGGTTACACACCCTAAACACGAATGTGTGCTGTTCTGACTCAAAGAATATCCAACCGAACAGCACTGTATAGCTTAACCCATCCGATATATGCGTAAGAGGTGCAGGGAGTTAAACACACACACAAGGGTGAAGTTGTGTACTTTTTGCATTCTTTTAATGCACAAATAGAGTACTATTGAAAGTTTCACAAGCAGGCTTACACTAATCAGCAATGGTAAGGCACATGAGGGAATGCCATTGCTATGGACGTCAGCGAGACCAGGTAACCGCCATCCACACTAAAATACTGTTCACAACAATTCATATCCAGCAATATAATTCATATCCAGCAATTACCCAATCCCTCCGAGTCTGTCCATACATTTCAGCTGTACAAAAACGTCTTAATACTGTTATCCAGAAATAATAATAATAAGTAAACAATCCCATCAACTTGAACAGAAAAAAAAAGGCATGCTGGTTACAAATGGTCTACAGTAAAGATCCAAATATATATATTTTATTTGTCATTTGAGTCTACAGTCAGGCACCCAAGAATGCTAGACACAGTATTAGTCAGTGTAATGCATCTATGTAAAAAATAATGTAGTGAAGAGCTTTTTTTCCTAAAGAATCCTTCAGCATGTTAGGTTCAAGTACTTTTTTTTTTTCTGCAATCTTCCTCA
The DNA here is from genome assembly GCA_035221665.1 of Okamejei kenojei. Taxonomy (NCBI): domain Eukaryota; kingdom Metazoa; phylum Chordata; class Chondrichthyes; order Rajiformes; family Rajidae; genus Okamejei; species Okamejei kenojei. Next base: position 27,391,672 of record CM069165.1, on the reverse strand, counting down.
GCATTCATTAAGTTCTAATGCTTTCGGTAAGGCTATGATTAAAAATAAAATGCTCCCAGTTGCCTGGTCAAGCAATGTACATGCACATGCGTAGTTCCTCCGCCGCACAGCGCTAGGATGGTTCAGTCGCTGGTCCAGAGGGTGGCTCTAACTTGAGACAGCATCATTGCCACAGAACACAGTTGCTGGCAGCCTCTAGCTCTTCCTTATTGGTTCTGTGGTGCAAGGCTGCTGTATACACTAGTGTTTCAGCGTACAAATCGAACTCACAGTTTCACAGTTGCACAGTGGTGAATTTCCGTCTACCAATTAAATATCTAAAAAATCACTCCTTTCTGGCTTTTTAATCTTTTTATACATATATATATGTATCTAGAAGATTTCCAAAACACACACATATATGTATATATATATATATGAATATATATATGAAAGAAAACAAATGTGATTTGTATCTTCTGGTAATACAGAGTGTTTCTGCTAACAAAACAGCTAATCTCTCTTGGCTAAATAGTAGCAATTCATGTAAATGTTCTTAACACGACAAAATACAAATTTCTCCACAAAAAACAATCATTTTGCCTTTCCCAGTAAAAGGCAATCAACAGTTACTTGTTATTTTGAACAACCAAACATTGCTAACCAGGTCAATTATATCCCAAAATACACATATATAAATTTAATGCATCAGTAAAACATAAGAAAAATTAGTTTAAACATTGGACTAAATGCAAGCTAATTAATACTGATAATATTTTCATCCTGATTTTATATATGGCTTCAAGAATTGTATGTTTATTTCATCTTCTCCCAAGAATTATGTACCAACCTTCATACAATAATCATCTGTTTAACATTATTTACCTTCCTAATCTGATTATTCCTGTTGCATACTTTATACAGACAATGAACTGTAGAAAAAAAAAGAATTTTCGCAGATAAATAATATTTTCTTCTGTTTATAACCTTGGCTTATAAAATAGTCACGAAAAAAAAAATCTCAGCTGTGTTAGTAAAATTAGTAGAAAAAGGTCTTCAGAGAATCGTTTTTTTAAAAATCCACATCATTTCAAACCATTAACTCCATTAGAATGGAGGTCTTAAAACTCTAATATACAAAAAAAAGATTACTTCAAAGATAAACAGGAACTTGGACAGATAGGAACTTGGCTTTATAAGAAATATCTGTTACCATTAGAATTTTTAACATCTAGAAGATTTCCAAAATACACACATAGTATAAAAAAATCCAAACAAAAAGACTATAGTCAAGTAATACTTAAGATAAATACATCAGTAAGCACAATTCATATATGAGTAAATATATCCGATATAGCTAAAAACTTCAAACTGTTCTTTCAACTGATTGTCCCTTGAAAACCTCACTTACATACTCACTTACTAGCGTATGTGTTTCTTGTCACTTTTCTGACAGGTTTCTCCTGGTTAACCCTTTAGGCAATGACAATATTTCTGTCAAGAGAGAGGGTGCGGATGATGGGAGCCAGTCTCACATCTCCTGTTGTCTGCTTCTTGTCATAAAGTCCAGGGGTAAAGTGCCTGAAGTTCCAGGCCTCCACTTACTCATGAGACAGGGCCGCTGAAAGTCATTTGTCACAACTGTACCCCACAACAAATGGACACCTTCCAGCGAGGCTGCAACTTTGGATCATTCCCTGATTTACTTCTGGAGATAAACTCTCACCCATCGGAAGACTCAAAGTCCAAGATTCCCACTGGTGTTTACAAGGGAAAAGATACAAGCTTGGGTGAGTGTGTGTGTGTGTGTGCGTGCGTGTGTGTGTGTGTGTGCGTGTGTGTGTGTGTGTGTGTGTGTGTGTGTGTGTGCACGCGTGTGTGTGCACGCGTGTGTGAGTGTGTCTGCGTGTGCGCGCTTGTGTGTGTGCGTGCGGTGTTGTGCTACTGGTCACATGTTGGGAGTGGGGTGGTGTTGCAACTACACCTGTCTGTCTGTGGTGGGAAAGGTGTAGGAAGTATCTAGAAGAGGACTTGAATCAAAAATACATAAGTAGCTACAGACCAAATGCTGGGAAATGGATTAGTGCAGAAGGAAACTTGATGGTTGTCTTGGAGAAGATGGGCCGAAGGGTCTGATCTGTGTCTCTGTGATTTCAGGTATAAGTAGTGTAGCCGAGAGCTCTGAGCTTTGTCTGCAATATTACATTTGCACTCGTTGTGGTTAATCTCCTTGATTGCAAGTCAGTCCGGGACTTTCCAGATGCCATTTCAGTTAACAGTAACACACGTTTGCCAGAGATGAATTGTCACTGCATCATTCGGTGGGTGAATGAGGGTTGGTACTTGCAGTTCCTCATCCCTGAGATTCCAATCGAGGGCCAGGAGTGAGGCAGAGCCACTCCCTCGCGCTGATGTGCCTTGGTGCTAAGATGCTGGTGTTCTGTGGGTGGGTGTGTGATGCCCAAGGAGATGGGGAGGGGTTGCAGGGTAAACTTTCACGCCAACCACTGCCCCGAACTTGTGGCCCACGTAAAAACTAAAAGAGTCAGTGTTATAAAGTTAATAAATGGTCATCAGATGTCCATGGGGAGATGTGATCATATCAAGAACCACTTCAATAACAAACCATCATGGGAAGAGAGAGAGAGAGAGCAGATGAAGCAAGGCATTATTCATCTGCAATAAAAAGGAACTGCAGGTGCTGATTTATACCAAAGATAGACACAAAGTGCTGGAGTAACTCAGCGGGTCAGGCAGCATCTGTGGAGAACATGGATAGGTGACGTTTCACAGAGTGCTGGAGTAACTCAGCGGGTCAGGCAGCATCTGTGGAGAACATGGATAGGTGACGTTTCGGATTTACTCCAGCATTTTGTGTGTTTCTTATTTATCTGCAAGGCCTCCGATAGAAGTCTGAAGAAGGGTCTCGACCCGAAACGTCGCCTATCTCCTTCGCTCCTTAGATGCTGCTGCACCCGCTGAGTTTCTCCAGCTTTTTGTGTAACCTCCGATGGAAGGTGTATGTTATAATGTTACACACTGCTCTTCCTCTTTGCAGATGCCGACTGTCGTGCCGTGTCTTTTCAGCATTATCTGCACATCGCAGCAAGAATCTGTGAGGCAACAACTGCTCTTATTAACCCATAACCATAGGGAATAAAGACATTTTATGCAGTGTGCAGTTCATGAAATGGCTTTCTATGTTCCATTGCGAATAGGGGAGAGGGGCTTAATTCTAAGATGTGATAATTGACATTTAATCTGAGGAATTCAACCTACAAAATAATTAGTACGGGTGTCAGGGGTTAAGGGGAGAAGGCAGGAGAATGGGGTTGAAAGGGAATGGTAGATCAGCCAGGATTGAATGTTGGAGTAAATGATGGGATGAATGGCCTAATTCTGCTCCTATAACTTGTGAACTTAAGTGAGGCCCATCAGCCTTCCCTGTTCAAACACATATATCCCAGACCCCTTGCAGAATGAACCTGGTGTCCATTGGGGCCACTAGGTAGCTAATCACTCAGTTTTAGTGGATAAGTCAACAAAAACTCTGTTGACGGAAGTCAAGGGCCTGTCCCACTTATGTGACTTTTTCAGCGACTGCCGGCACCCGTCATAGTCGCAGCAGGTGGCCGAAAATTTTCAACATGTTGAAGATCCAGCGGCGACCGGAAAAAGCTACGACTCTTTGGGCGACTACTCACGACCATACCCCGCGACATGTCGACACGTGACGCCTGTATGGTCGTGAGCAGTCGCCCAAAGAATCCTACCTTTTTCTGGTTGCCGCTGGATTTTCAGCATGCTGAAAACTTTTGGAGACCTGCTGCGACTATGACGGGTGCCGGCAGTCACCGAAAAAATCGCGTAAGTGGGACAGGCCCTTCAGTTTGTCCCTGACTACAAATCCACAGCAACAAATTGCCTTTCTGGTGATAAGCCACGTAGTGCACCATGGTAAGTCCCTTCAAAGTCACAATTTGTCACCTTCGGTAAATTAATGGTCAATTGCCATGTACAGATTGTTGTCTTTTTTCGACAACTTTTTAAGAAAGCACGCAACACAGAAATCTACATCTCTGACTTGAACTATGAAACAATTCTATTAAATTCTACATCCTATGAAATAAACCTGCATCTCTTTGCAGATGCGGGCAGACACTTATCTTCAAGGAGGTTATCTGATTCACCATCAGTGTTCCTTCATGTTGCAGAACCATGCTTTAATGTTGGGCTTCAAGAGGTTTGCAGGGTCACATGTTTCGTTCATCAAAGTTTGGCTTACTCCGATGGATGTGAAACATCTTAGCATTGGGACAGAACTTGTGTGTATGGGATGTAGTGGTGGCGCAGAGTGTGCCACCAAGTGGGAGATCCCCTACCATATTTAACCAGGGAGAGGTGAACCAGCCAGCGGAGAGGATATGGCTCAACGGACAACACAGAATGACCCCCTCTCTTCCACCCCCTCCCGCCCCATACACAGACAGCCAACACCCAGAGGCACCAACCACATCATTCAAGAGGACCCAAGAGCCAACCCTAGAGCAACAATGGAAGAAAGGCGAATAAGACCTCGCTGAAACCTGGTGCCAAATACGTGATGCCAAAAAATGTAAAAAACAAATGACAGGAAGAAGAAAACAAATAATTAAAATTGACTTAAAAAATGAATTAAAGGCACTTGGTGTTTGATGGTTAAATTACTGACAGAATATAAACAAATTCTCATAATTTTAATTTGCTGGACATTCCATTTTGTTTGTTGGGAGCCCGAAAGTTCTGTCCGGAACAGAAATATTTATCAGTAGCCTAAAGGGTTAACAGTGACTCTCTTTGCTCAAGTCCCCATTCTATCCCACCCTCTACAATACCAGACACATATTGTCAGTCATCACTTGCCAATTACCATATCTCTTATATCTTTACGATTCTAATACTGATGCTCACCCGCTTTCTGAAAACAAAGGCCGGGAGAGGCTGGGTGAAGGTTTGCTCCTCATCTGACATTTCACAACAAACTGCTGTTGGCTTAACGATTAGTAATGGCACAGCACAGCAGGGGACTGGTTTAAAGTATCAAGCCTGGTAAAATCGCACCTTTTGCATTTGTTCATGGTACAAAGTCTTTGTAAACAAAGAGTAGGCACACACCATTTAAGGTGCTGCTTTCAACTGCCATTGGTAATACTGTTTCTGGTAGTTAAAAATAGTATAAATACAACCTGGAAATATACACATACACAGGCAAGTCACATTCTACCAACTTTAAGGCTTGTTAGTTGTCTGTTTAGAGCAGGGTTTTGGTGGATTCTTCTTGTTCAGCTGAGTGTGGTCTGTGGGCTGTCAGGCGTTGGGGGAGGGATGGAGAGTGGGGTGGGCCAGGGGCCACACGCTGGGCCCACCACTCACTGCACCCGGCGGCAGTAATAACCCAGGACCTTGCACTTCTCACACAGGTGCTGAGGATGTTCCTTGCTCTGATCCGACACGTCCAGCCCATCAGGTTTCTCCAGGGGTCTCTGGAAAGGAATCGAGATAACACGCAGATGAAAAACATGGACAATGGCTCAACAAAAATAGCAACTTACACCATGACCATGAGTCCATTAGACGTTGCAGCAGAATTAACCTATCAATCTCTGCTTTAAAAATGGCCATTGTCTTGGCATCCACAGCCGTCTGTGGCGACGAATTCCACAGATTCATCACCCTCAGGCTGAAGAAATTCCTCCTCATCGTCATTCTAAAGGCACGTCCTTTTATTCCGAGGCTGTGCCCAAGAACTCCAAGACTCTCCCATTACTGGAAACATCACTTCCACTCTATCTGAGACGTGTGACTCAGGAAATTAGCATTATGTCTCATGTTTAAAGTGGAAACAAGGAACTGCAGATAATATGCTGGTTTACAAAAAAAAGGCACAAAATGATGGACTAACTCAGCGGGTCAGGCAGCATCTCTGGAGAACTTGGCTGATGACAAACAAACGACCCCTCATGAAACGTCACCTTTCCATGTTCTCCAGAGATGTTGCCTGACCCCCTGAGTTACTCCAGCACTTTGTACCTATCCATGTTCTCCAGAGATGCTGCCTGACCCCCTGAGTTACTCCAGCACTTTGTGTCTCATGTTTATTTGAGATCTCTTTGAATTATTATTTTTTATACTTTATTTATGCGCATTATCTTTAGAAGCCTCTAATGCCATTGCAAGTAATAATTGTATTATTCCGTTGTGATACATGTGACAATTAAACATTCTTGACGCTCCTGCCTCTTTGGTAACTTTTTCATCTTTTGTTCATCTTGAAGGTACCTCAACTTCCAACATGCAACGATATTTTTGTTTCAAATGCATCTTTCAAACAAATGATTAAGAAAGAACTGCCGATGCTGGAAAAATCGAAGGTAGGCAATAATGCCGGAGAAACTCAGCGGGTGAGGCAGAATCTATGGGGCGAAGGAATACGTGACGTTTCGGGTCGAGACCCTTCTTCAGACAAATGAGGTCCTTTCAATGCCCATTTGAATGAATGAATGAATGAATGCCTTTTTATTGTCACTATACACATGTACAATGAGATTAAAAGCTGCTCCTACTCAGTGTAAAAACAAAAAGGGGGAGGGGGAATAAGGTGCACAGTTTCTGCGACGCTATGTACATATCTATAAAAGACAATGGATAAATAGAATTACAGTTACAGTACAAATTACAGTAGGTGGATAGATGAAGGTCCGGGGGTTAGGCTGTGAAGTCAGTGCATGTGTGAGTTCAGGGAGATAATTGATTTTGGAAAGAAACTGTTCTTGAGTCTATTTGTCCTTGTGCTGATGCACCTATAGTGCCTCCCTGAGGGCAGCAGGTTGAACAGGCCAAATGCAGGATGGGAGCTGTCCTTGATAATGTTCTTCGTCCTGCTGAGGCAGCGGGAGGTGTAAATGTCCATCAGAGAGGGGAGAGGGCAGCCGGTGATCTTCTGTGCTGCCCTAACTATTCTCTGAAGCCTCTCCCTGTCTGCCATGGTGCAGCTGCCGTACCATGCTGTAATGCAGTATGTCAACAGGCTCTCAATGGACGAGCGGTAGAAGGTCAGCAGCAGGTTGGAGTCCAGGTTGTGCTTCCTGAGGACCCTCAGGAAGTGCAGCTGCTGCTGAGCCTTCTTGATGACCGCTGTGATGTTATCTGTCCAGGAGATGTCAGCGGAGATAAGGACGCCGAGAAACCGGAAGGTGTAGACCCTCTCCACACACTCACCGTTGATGTATAAGGGAGCTAAGTCGGTGCTGTGCCTCCTGAAGTCGACAATGAGCTCTTTGGTTTTATTAGTGTTCAGAACCAGGTTGTTTTCTGAGCACCAGGCTGTCAACTTCAGGTCTTCCTTTCTGTAGGCTGCCTCGTCTCCCCTTGAGATGAGTCCGACTACTGTAGTGTCGTCAGCAAACTTGACGATGCGGTTGTTGTTGTGGACCGGACTACAGTCGTGGGTATAGGATTTGAGGATGCTGCCAGGACTCGAGTGCCTGAGCTACATGGAGAGGGGCAGGGCAGGTTAGGACTTTATTCCTTGAAGTGCCGGAGACTGAGGGATGATCTTATTGAGGTGTATAAATATATTAGAGATGTCAATATTGTTTTACGTGACTTGCTGTTATTTCAAAGATGGCACAGCAGCACCACGACTAGAGTCGCTGCCTCACAGAGAACCAGGTTCAATCCTGACCTTGGGTGCTGTCTATGCAGAGTTTGCACGTTTTTCCCCTAAATGTGTGTACTTCCCCCAAATATAACCATATAACAATTACAGCGCGGAAATAGGCCCACTCGACCCTTCCAGTCCGTGCCGACCATTTGTTTTCCCCTAGTCCCATCTACCTGTACTCAGACCATACCCCTCCATTCCCTTCCCGTCCATATACCTATCCACTTTACTTTTAAATGTTAAAATCGATCCTGCCTCCACCATTTCTGCTGGAAGCTCATTCCACACAGCCACCACCCTTTGAGTCTAGAAGTTCCCCCTCACGTTACCCCTAAACTTCTGTCCCTTAATTCTCATGTCATGCCCTCTTGTTTGAATCTTCCCTACCCTCAATGGGAAAAGCTTATCCACGTCAACTCTGTCTATCCCTTTCATCATTTTAAAGACCTCAATCAAGTCCCCCCTTAACCTTCTGCGCTCCAAAGAATAAAGACCTAACTTGTTCAACCTTTCTCTATAACATAATTGCTGGAACCCAGGCAACATTCTAGTAAATCTCCTCTGTACTCTCTCTATTTTGTTGACATCCTTCCTATAATTAGGCGACCAAAATTGTACACCATATTCCAGAATTGGTCTTACCAATGCCTTGTACAATTTTAACATTACTTCCCTACTCCTATATTCAATGCTCTGATTTATAAAGGCCAGCACACCAAAGGCTTTCTTTACCACCCTATCTACATGCGATTCCACCTTCAGGGAACTATGCACAGTTATTCCTAGATCTCTCTGTTCCACAGCATTCCTCAATTCCCTACCATTTACCATGTACGTCCTATTTTGATTTGTCCTGCCAAGATGTAGCACTTCACACTTAACAGCATTAAACTCCATCTGCCATCTTTCAGCCCACTTTTCCAAATGGCCCAAATCTCTCTGTAGACTTGAAATTCTACTTCATTATACACAACACCACCAATCTTAGTATCATCTGCATACTTACTTATCCAATTTTCCTCCCCATCATCCAGATCATTGATGTACATGACAAACAACAGTGGACCCAACACAGATCCCTGAGGCACCCCACTGGTCACCGGCTTCCAACCTGACAAACAGCCATCCACCATTACTCTCTGACATCTCCCATTCTGCCACTGTTGAAATCATCTTGCTACTCCACCATTAACACCCAAAGATTGAACCTTCTTAACCAAACTTCCATGGGGAACCTTGTCAAAGGCCTTGCTGAAATCCATATAGACAACATCCACTGCTTTACCCTCTTCAAGAAATTCAAGAAGGTTTGTCAAACATGACCTTCCAGGCACAAATCCATGTTGACTGTTCCTGATCAGACCCTGTTTATCCAGATGCTTATATATATTATCTCTATAAATGCTCGAGTTTGCTTCTCCATCTCAAAAATGTGTGGTCGTGAGTTCAGAAGTCATAGGAGCAGAGTTAGGCCATTCTGCCCATCGAATCTTCTCCACCATTTAATTATAGCTGACGCATCTCTCCCTCTCAACCCCATTCTCCTGCCTTCTCCCCATAACCCTTGGTACGCTTTCCAGCTCAGTCAGATAAGGCGAACAACATTTAGGAGTTTGGGAGGTCAGAGAAGATATTGATCATTCATCCTTGGATTTCTAATCAATAATCTGTTAATCTCCTCAAAAAAACACGAAGGATAAATGGCCACTGCGAATTGTGTGCAATTAAGTGTAGAATCAAGGGGCAGGAGGCAAGAGTTGATGGGAATGTGGGGAGAATAAGACAAATTTTGGGTAGGATGAGTGTAAGTGGTCAGCAGGGACAGATGGGCTGAAGGGCCTTTTTGGAGTTGGATCGTGGTAGGCCAATATTCCATGTACAGCTATCACAGTTTAAGATAAACCTCCAAATCACAAGAGATGCATGGCGGAGATCGATAGTCAATCATCCTTCTCTGATCAGCTCAGTAGGTTTCTCAGAATACGATCACATTTTGGCTGAAGGAACAGATGCTGCACTTTTTCTTCCCCGAATAACACGTCGTTTCAACGTCAAGCATGTGTACACTTGGATCTGATTCCTGCCGGGCTTCAATGCATGTTACAGTGAAGTGGAATAACTCAAAGGGCGACGGGCTTGTAACGTTGCAGCTGTTTCACAGGCTTGCAGATGGAAGGTCTGTGGAAAAATCTCACTGCCCTCTGCAATGGGGAGAGGAGAGGGGGAGAGTGGTGCAAGGGGGGAGGGGGAAGAGGAGGAGAGGGATGGGGAGAAGGGAGAGGGAGAGGGCGGAGGGAAAGTGGGAGAGGGTGGAGAGGGGGAAGAGGGGGAGCGAGAGGGTGGAGGGGAGAGAGGGGAAATGGGGAGAAGGGGAAAGGGGGAGTGGGAGAGGGGGAGGGGGGAGAGCGGGAGGGAAACTGGGAGAGGGGAGAAAGGGGGGAGGGGGTAAAGGGGGGAGTGGGGAGGGTTGAGAGGGCAAGGGAGAAAGATGGGGAATGGGGGAGGAGGGGAATGGGAGAAGAGGTCTCTGCTGTACATGATGCCATTAAACTAATCTCCTCTGCCTGCACGTGCAATCCCTCTATTCCCTGCATATCCTGGAGCCTATCCAAAGGCCTCTTAAACGCCACTACCGTATCTGCCTCCACCACCACCCCTGGCAGTGTATTCCATTAACTCTCCGTGTAAAAACTTGCCCCACTGATCAGCTTTCAAGTTTGTCCCTCTCATCTTCAAGCTATGCTCTCTAGTCTGTGATATTTCCACCATGGGGAATATGCCTCTCATAGGATTAACTTCCACTCTGAATGATTCTCTGAGGTACCACCTCACGGGTGGCCAAAGGCTGGCCTATGGCCCTTGTAAGCATCACCCACATCCTTAAATGAATATAAAATCCTGATCTTCCTCACAATTAGAGGGCAGCACAGTGACGCAACGGTAGAGTTGCTGCCTCACAACGCCGGAGACCCGGGTTCGATCCTGACTACGGGCGCTGTCTGAACGCAGTTTGCACGTTCTCCCCGTGACCTGGGTGGGTTTTCTCCAGGATCTCCGGTTTCCTCCCACACTCCAAAGACGTGCAGGTTCGTAGGTTAATTGGCTTCAGTATCAACGTAAATTGTCTCTAGAGTGTGTAGGACGGTGTTAGTGTGCGGGGATCGCTGGTCGGCGCGGACTCTGTGGGCCTGTTTACGCTCTGTATCTCTAAACTAAACAACACATTTGGGGGAAAAAAAACTTTAGTAAAGACTGGGGCATATCTGTAAAAAGTTATAGACAAGTAGGAAACTGTCAGCTCCATGTTAAAAATGTAGACTCTTTAAGCCACAACATGGTGGTGTAACCTTGGTTACTGCTGCGGCACTTTGAGTGACACAGACATTCTTCAATGTTTCCTACTTCACTGACTCCAGTTTCTCAGTTGCTCTCTCACAGTCCTGGCCTTCATCCAACTAAATCTGATGGTGCAGTCAGGATAAATGGGCAGCTTGCTCTCCCCCGCATCACTGTTCAAGCTCCAGAGGTTCATAAACACTGACACACTCACAGAGATCTGGTCTCTGTCCCAAACTGCAGCAAACACCAACTCCTCAAAGTCACATTATTCATAATTAGGGCCCACGGAGCAATACAGCATGGAAACAGGCCCTTCGGCCCAACTTGTCCATGCCGGCCCAAGCTGCAGAACCAAGTTGGTCCCACTTTAGTTTAGTTTAGTTTAGAGATACAGCGCGGAAACAGGCCCTTCGGCCCACCGAGTCCGTGCCGACTAGCGATCCCCACACACTAACACTATCCTTGCAACTAGGGACAATTTACAATTTTACCAGAGCCCATTAACCTACTAATATGTACATTTTTGGAGTGTGGGAATAAACCGGAGCAACCGGAGAAAACCCATGTGGTCACTGAGAGAACATGCAAACTCCGTACAGACAGCACCCATAGTCAAGATCGAACCCGGGTCCCTGGCGCTGTGAGGCAGCAACTCTACCGTCGCTCCACCTTATTTATTACAGTGGAGAAGTATTTGCCTTGGATCATTACTTCAATCAGTTGAACGCAAGTTGAAGAGACAATTGCACATTCTGTTTTGCACACTCTCTGGCCACTACATAAATCAGAAGGGTGGATAGAGAACTGCGAAGGGTTCTGGATAGAATACCAGCATGCGTGGTTTTGCCGAGGGTCTTGGTTGCGGTGCTATGTTGTCTGGGCACAAGCTCACCTCACGGCTCCCTGAGGTCCTGAGCTGGAAGCCAAAAGACATTGTGGGCTTTATGACTGTTTGACTGAGACGGTGCCCAAAGAAAATGCAATCAGAATTAATCTCCTTGTAATGACTTGGATACTTTGCTTCCTCCATGCCCCAAGGGATTGATGCTTTTCATTGGACTCAAGGCAAGACTCTTGGAAAAGAAACATATATTGATTGCAAAAAAACAAAGACTATACAGTCCAGTCTATCTTTCCTGAAGCTGAAATATTGGGAACTAATGCAGACTTGGTGGGCTGAAGGGCCTATCTCCACGCTGTATCTCTGAACTAAACTAAAACGCAGGTAAATGGGGCCAGCTTAGATATTGCACCTTGGTCACAGAATTTGGCAAAGATCTGCGTTGATTTTCACTCCCCAAGCCTCACTGACGGCTCACCAGATCCGTACCTGTGCCTGCAATTCCTCTTCAGCTGAGAATTTTCAGAGCAATCGTTCTGCAACAGCTTGACTTTATTTCTAATTTTCCACATGACTTTGCCAACTGCTGATATATTCCACAGCATCAGTAACATCACTGTACTGGAGGAATCAGCATATTGAACCCAGGGTTTAGTCCATGGTAAGCTATTTATTTTTGTTACAAGTAAAATGAGAGGCAGAGGTTTGCCTGCAGTGGATCTGTGTTTACTTTTGAACAAAGTCACATTCATTAAGATGCATTTCAGTTCAGGACCAATGTAAGAGATTCTATCCTGTCAGCTCGAGAGAGTTTTATGGCCTTTGGCAAAAGACTCAGAGGTGAGATGAGGTGAGAACTTTGTTTAAGAAGATACTGCAGATATTGGAAAATCGAAGGTAGACAAAAGTGCTGGAGAAACTCAAGGGGTGCAGCAGCATCTATGGAGTGAAGGAAATAGGCAACGTTTCAGCCCGAAACCCTTCAGACTGATGTGGGGTGGGGGGGGAGAAGAATGGAGAAAGGAAGAAGAGGAGCCCGAGGGCTGAAGGAGAGCTGAGAACGGGAGGAGACAGCCAGGGCTACCGGAAATTGGAGAAGTCAATGTTTATGCCGCTGGGGTGCAGACTGCCCAAGGGGAATATGAGGTGCTGCTCCTCCAATTTCCGGTGGTGCTCACTCTGGCCATGGAGGAGGCCCAGGACAGAGAGGTCGGATTCGGAATGGGAGGGGGAGTTGAAGTGCTGAGCCACCGGGAGATCAGGTTGGTTAATGCGGACCGAGCGGAGGTGTTCGGTGAAACGATCGCCAAGCCTCCGCTTGGTCTGAGGTGAGAACTTTGTTCCGTTTCAGTTCAGTTTAGTTTAGTGTCACGTGTACCGAGGTACAGCGAAAAGCTTTTGTTGCGTGCTAACCAGTCAGCGGAAAGACAATACATGATTACAATCGAGCCGTTTACAGTGTACAGATACATGATAGGGCGATACGATACGATGAAACTTTATTTATCTCCAGAGGGAAACTGTTCTGCCGACAGTCACAACACACAACAAGGTAAACGAAAACTTGAAATTAAAAGTGAGAACAAAAATAAAAAGACAAGCGACTATTGGCTGGCTGCCGGCTGCACAGCGCCTTCACCAGAACAAACGAGCAAACAAACAAATGAACGCAGACTTAAGCCCCTGGCCCATTGTACGAGGTAATTCACGAGTTCTCCCGAGTTTTCCCCTGATTCGAACTCGGAGAATATCCATAGCTGGTCCGTAGGAGTTCGTGGATGCCCCGTAGCAGCTCGTACGAGTAAAAAGTAACAATATTTTTCATCACGAGTAATTTTTTACTCGTGGACATTTTTCAGTGTTGAATAAACGTAACGAGTTTTCCGGATGTTCCGGGTACCTACCGTTAGCATTACTAGCCGCTACGAAACATCCACGAGCTCCTACGGACCCGCTACGGACATTCTCCGAGTTCGAATCAGGGGAAAACTCTTGAATTACCTTGTACGGTGGCCCTTTATCCCCTGGGCAGAGGATTCTACACTAGAGTGCCCCCCCCCAACACTCGGTCCCCCATTGTCTTCCCCTCCCCCGGGTACTACACGAATAACATTTAGTGCAAGGTAAAGCCAGTAAAGTCCGATCCAAGATAGTCTGAGGGTCCCCGATGAGGTAGATAGTAATTCAGGACTGCGCTCTTGGTTGTGGGTAGGATGGTTTAGTTGCCTGATAACAGCTGGGGAAAAAAGAACTGAAGTGCCTGAAAGGGAATTAGATAAGCACATGAAGGCAAGACAGTTTCAAGGCAACAGATAAAGTATTTAGTCCTGAATTTGTTTCTTCACGGGATGAAGGCATCTCACTTCCTCGCCATCTGAGCAGAGGATTATTCTTATTTCACCCACCCATCTTGCCCCATTCCCAAACTTCTAAACTATGAAGGGCGGTCTGGGATTTGGTTGTTCATAAATTCATTTGATAGGAGCATAATTAGGCCATTCAGCCCATCAAGTCTACACCACCATTCAATCATGGCTGATCTATCTCTCCCACTTAACCCCATTCTCCTGCCTTCTCCCCATAACCCCTGACACCTGTACTATTCAAGGATCTATCCATCTCTGCCATGAAATATCCATTGACTTGGCCTCCACAGCTAGGGTTGCCAACTGTCCCGTATTAGCCGGACATCCCGTATTTTGGGCTAAATTGATTTGTCCCGTACGGGACCGCCCTTGTCCCATATTTGACTGCTACTACTCGGGTCGAGGGGACTGTCGGGTTGGAGCGCCGCAACCGGCCCCGCCTCACCCATCCCGGCGTAGTGCAGCCCATGGAGTGCAGCAGCAGCGCCTCGCCTGTGGCCGACCGGCCAGCTGTCCAACCTTCGGACCTTCGCTTACCTCCTCCTCATGGCCGATCATCGGTTCATGAGTCGGATGGGGTGCCGGACTTTGCGCGTGACGTCGAGTTGCCGGGGCCAAAACTCCTCAACTGGCCCACCGGCTGGACTTTGTGTGCAGTCCAGCACCCAGGCCAACTCATCATTCACCCAGCGTTACACAAAAAGCTGGAGAAACTCAGCGGGTGCAGCAGCATCTAAGGAGCGAAGGAGATAGGCGACTTTTCGGGTCGAGACCCTTCTTCCCATCATTCACCCAGCCATGGCCAAGTCGGTCAACAAATTGCCGTCGGGAATTTGTGCATTATTTTGACCGTTTGTCCCTTATTTGTGAGTGAGAACGTTGGCGACCCTAGTCTCTGGTGCAGTGAGGCAGCAGCACTACCTGCTGCATCACTACGCCACCATTATTTTAGTACGTTCAATGTCTGCGACTTCCACTAAAACACTGTCTAATAAACATACTTAGATTATTTATATGGTCGAAGGTTGTTCACAGGGTAGAAGGTTATTTAAAAATAACTGGAGTGTGGTGATCTTGTTCCATGCCTGCCTCCTGAAATGATCCACTCATTTGGTATTGATGTTCCATACAATTAGCCCCCATTTCAGTGTGCCAACAACACCATGTTTACTAACATCCCGGCCACAAGGAGGAGTAAGTTGGCCTTGTTTCATGTTAGTCTCTGCGACCTGGTTTCAATTGTAATTTTCTTCATGCTTGTTCGCCAGTCATCAAAGATTCAGCCCTGACCTTTGGCTTCTCCTGAGACAGAAGGCCAGAGCTGCTCTTGCCTCAGGGCTAATGGAGATGTCTCTCCATGGAGCCTCCAGCACTACGTTCTGGGCCCGTGCGGCTGTGAAGTACCAGGGAAACTCCGCATTGGCTGAGGAGTTGTCCTTCAGTGGGACATACATGCAAGCCTCCATTTTGTGAATGTAGAAGATCCCTGGAACTATCTTGAAGAGGATTAGGAGATATATTCCTGCAGATGCTTGGAACTGGAGACACAAAGTGCCGGAGCAATTCAGCGGGTCAGGCAGCATCTCTGGAGAACGTAGATAGGTGACATTTCGGGTCAGGAAGGGTCCCAACCCGAAATGCCACCTGTCCATATTCTTCAGAGATACTGCCTGACCCACTGAGTTCCTCCAGCATTTTCCGTCGTGAGTCATTCCCGGAGCTTTGTAGGCCTGACATTACAGGTCAATTAGTTATTCAGGGATGTGATATGTCTCCAAATACTCCAACAAACTTTCACAGTTTAGTTAAAGAGATTAAAGCATGCAAACAGACCCTTCAGCCCATCCAGTCCACACTGACCAATGATCACTTGTGCACTAGTTCTATCCTACGCAGTACGGACAATTTACAGAAGCCAATTGATCTGCAAAGCTACACATCTTTGGAAAGTGGGAGGAATCAGTCTTTCTTCACCAGACTGATTCCTGGGATGGCACGACTTTCATATGAAGAAAGACTGGATAGACTCGGCTTGTACTCGCTAGAATTTAGAAGATTGAGGGGGGATCTTATAGAAACTTACAAAATTCTTAAGGGGTTGGACAGGCTAGATGCAGGAAGATTGTTCCCAATGTTGGGAGAGTCCAGAACACGGGGTCACAGCTTAAGGATAAGGGGGAAGTCTTTCAGGACCGAGATGAGAAAATCATTTTTCACACAGAGAGTGGTGAATCTCTGGAATTCTCTGCCACAGAAGGTGGTTGAGGCCAGTTCATTGGCTATATTTAAGAGGGAGTTAGATGTGGCCCTTGTGGCTAAAGGGATCAGGGGGTATGGAGAGAAGGCAGGTACAGGAAACCAAGTTGGATGATCAGCCATGATCATATTGAATGGCGGTGCAGACTCGAAGGGCCGAATGGCCTACTCCTGCACCTATTTTCTATGTTTCTATGCAATCACCATACAATGAAGTTGAACTTGAACTTAACACTCTTGTTGTTGGTGCATATGTTTACGCATGGCATGGCATGGCCACCACATTTTTCTACTTTTAAAACATGTCACTGTATTTCAGTGTATTACACTGTATTTTCAGTGAAGTGTTGCTCAGTTAATAGGAACCCGAGGGGTAACTTTTTTACATAAATATAGAAGGTGGGTGTATGGAACGAGCTGCCGGAGGAAGTAGTTGAGGCAGGTACTATCGCAACGTTTAAGAAACATTTAGGTAGGTGCATGGATAGGATAGAGGAATATGGGCCAGTTGGTACTAGTGAAGGTGGGGCATGTTGGTCGGTGTGGGCAAGTCAGGCCTGTTTCCACACTGTTGACTCTATGATTCTACATGTGTAGTGGTCTTTTGGAGACCCTGGAAAACGCTGCAGAAAATACATGCATATCTTCCTTCTAAATATTGGCACGTTTTCACCACCTTTCACTTCAAGAGTGACCAAGAGACCCTTCACACCCGTGTGTCAGTCCAGAGTTCAAGTCTTAAGGGGTGGAATAAGTGACGAGTGGATCAGCCACATTTTGTTTCGATATGCAGAATTATTAACAGATGATAAATTACGTTCAAAATGACAGTAAACATAACGGCAGCCAAGAGCATGAAGTAATTAACTGTGGTGACACAGGAGACGGGCTCCATTATTCCGCTGGAGCCCGATTATTCAAAACCCTCACAGGCATCACAAGTATGAGAAGAGAAACTGAGGATAAACTCAGAGCAAGGAGCTCAGTCCTGTACCTCATGAACCCTCACCATGACTGCCAATGGAGTCAAACAGCACGGAAACAGGCCCCTCGGCCCAATCCCTTCATGCTGACCAAGGTCATAAGGTCATTCGTGTATTAGGAGTAGAATTAGGCCATTCAGCCCATCACGTCTACCTCATCATTCAATCATGGCTGATCTATCTCTCCCTCCTAACCCCATTCTCCTGCCTTCGCTCTATAACCCCTGACACCAGTACTAATCAAGAATCTATCTATCACTGCCTCAAAAATATTCACTGACTTGGCCTCCACAGTCTTCTGTGGCAAAGAATTCCACAGATTCAACACCCTCTGACTAAAGAAATGTATCCTCATCTCCTCCCTAAAAGAATGTCCTTTAATTCTGAGGCCGTGACCTCTAGTCCCAGACTCTCCCACTAGTGGAAACTTCCTCTCCACATCCACTATATCAAACCCTTCACTATTCTGTACGTTTCAATGAGGTCCCCCCGATTCTTCTTAACTCCAGCAAGTACAGGTCGAGTGCCGACAAATGCTCACCATATGTTAACCTTCTCACTTCTGGGGTCATTCTTGTAAACCTCCTCTGGACTCAGCCTGCAAGGTGCCCCTTCCAAGCTGAATCCATTTGCCCGCACCCTAAATCTTTCCTGTCCATCTACCTGTCCCAAGACTGTCCAACTGTTCAATGTTGTTATTGTATCTGCCACATTTTGTTTCGATATGCAGAATTATTAACAGATGATAAATTATTAAATCTTTCCTCTCTCCGCTTAGTCAGGTCAAGTCAAGTCAAGTCAAGAGAGTTTATTGTCATGTGTCCCAGATAGGGCAATGAAATTCTTGCTTGCTGCAGCACAACAGAATAATGTAAGCAAAAATACAGAACAGTTCAGTTCAATATACACATATTTCCTCTGGTTCTTGATTCCTCCGTTGGTTCAATACAATTAGCCCAACAGGAATACAACAGGTTACCATTTACACCGAGGCTGCTGAGAGTTTGGAACACTCTGCTGGTGGTGGTGAAGGAGACAGATACGATGTTGGCATCTAAGATGCTTTTGGATAGGAGTATGGACAAGCAGGTACTGGAGGGATATGGACTCTGTGCAGGCAGCTTAGAGTTGGTCTTGGCATCAAGTTCGGCACAGACATAGGGCTTGTTCCTGTGTGGTACGGTTCTATAGTTTCCTGGAAAATAAAATCCTTGATATCTTTCCAACAGTCAATGTTCACCATTTGGATGGTCCCACCTGCTTGTATGAAACTTAACTGTGACAATTGGCAACACCACTGCCCATCTTGTGTGGCGGTTAAGTTCATAAACCAGTCTTCAGAGTCCCAGAGCATTAAACCCGAGAAAGGAGTTCGAATCCCACCATGGCAGCTGAGGAAATTAAAGTCATTAAATAAATCTGGACTTTAATGCAGAAGTTAATCTCGCTGCAGCTAAATTCGGCCCTGGAGACACTGCACCTGGAACATTGCGCTAGGGTCTTGTCTCACCAACAAAGGAAGAACATTCTTATGAGAAAGAGTGCAAGTGAAGTTCAGCAGTTTGATCCTCGGTGGGAATTGAATTGAATACATTATTGTCACAGTGAAATCCTTTGCTTGCGTACCTTGCGTAGTACCTTGCATAGTACCTTGCGTACCTTGCCAAGGTATGCCAATAGTAGCCCATAAAGGGCGCTTACACAGTTACAAATGTGGGGAATTCAAGAGATGAAGCAGACAAAGTCTACACTTGAGCCAAAGTTAGAAAAATGATGATCGGCACAAAATGGTGCAGTAAGTCAGCGGGAGAGGCAGCATCTTTGGAGGGAAGGAATGGGTGAAGTTTCGGGTCAAGACCCTTTAACTCTCGTCGGAGAGAGGAGGAGAACTTCTTCAAGCTCGGCATACCTTGCAGCGATTTCATAGTGAACTGTGTAGGAATTAACTGCAGATGTCGAGTTAAGGGTCTCGACCTGAAACGTCACCCATTCCTTCTTTTCAGAGGTGCTGCCTGTCCCACTAAGTTACTCCAGCATTTTGTGACTGCTTTTGGTGTAAACCAGCATCTGCAGTTCCTCGGGAATTCTTCACCCATATCATTAGTGATAGGGAGGTCAAGTTGGCAATCAAACTGAGAGCAAAGAAGGCTGATATAGCAGACAGAGATTCCATTTCAGATTAGTTTATTATCATTAATCTTATAAACTGCAGCAAATAATTTCATTGTTCCAGTTCATATCTGGTACATAAGACAATAAAATAATCACTCTCATTCACCACTCCTTATAACAGGGAGCAATCAAATTCCTTCCTTGTTCACACAAAGCTGAAAGAATAAATCTGGAAATGATGGATACAACAATAAATACAGCAACAGATGGAAAGGTTGGAAAAAGTGCTGGAGTAACTCAGTGGGTCAGGCAGCATCTGTGGAGAACATGGATAGGTGACGTTTCACAGAGTGCTGGAGTAACTCAGCGGGTCAGGCAGCATCTGTGGAGAACATGGTTTGGTGACGTTTCACAGAGTGCTGGAGTAACTCAGTGGGTCAGGCAGCATCTCTGGAGAACATGGATAGGTGACGTTTCACAGAGTGCTGGAGTAACTCAGCGGGTCAGGCAGCATCTGTGGAGAACATGGATAGGTGACGTTTCACAGAGCGCTGGAGTAACTCAGTGGGTCAGGCAGCATCTCTGGAGAACATGGATAGGTGACGTTTTGGGTCAGATCACAAATGGAAAACAGCAGAATGATTCTACGATTGCAATCTGAAGTAATGCAAAAAAAAATGCTGAAGTGCAATAATAACAGGATGAGTTAGAGTTAAGAGTGAAAGTCTGAATAAGGGTCCTGAGTCGAAACGTCCATTTCTTTCAACAAATTCTGCCCAACCTGCCGAGTTCCTCCAGTACTTTGTGCTTTGCCTAAGAATGAGAGTGTGTGGCCATCTCTGCTAAGCGGGTGTGAAAGAGGTGATTGATTCGGGATACTGATAGCAGCGGGGAAGAAGCTGTTCCTAAGTCTGGAGGTCCGAGCTTTCAACCTCCTGTATCTCCTCCCAGAAGGTCGGGGAGAGAAAATGGAAACTGAACAGTCCCGAGCGGTTAACGTCTGCACATGCACGCCGGCATCATACACGCATGTGCGCTGGACGGTACCCCTGCCGGCTAAGACTATCACGGATGCACGTGTGCGTGGTAGATTGGGAACACCGTCCAATCATTCCTTGGAGCACAGGAAGCTAAGGGGCGATCTAAGCAATGTGTATAACATGATGAGGTGAATAGATAGGGTGAATGTACAGAGTCTTTTACCCAGCAGAGGGCAAGGTCTGTCACCGTGCTACATCACTCTGTGACTCACAGATAGTCAAGAGACCACAAAGCCAGCTCTACTTGAGCGACTGAAACAAATAACCTGACCTATCCATTATAAAGATTTTAGTTTTTTTAGTTTAGTTTAAGAGTAGTAGACATAGAGGGACGCAGGATGCAATTTGCAGGACATACTCAGAATGTCACCAGAACGTGCACCTCAGATAGCAATGACATGGCAACCTGACAGAAGAAGGAAAAGAGGCCGGCCAAAACTCACATGGAGGAGAACATTCCAGAAGGATCTGGAAGCCTAGGACGCTAACCTATCGGGGGTGGAAGACGTTGCACATGACCAAACAGAATGGCAAAAGCTTGCTGCCCAATGCACTCAACAGTGTGGGAGGAACTAAGTCTAAGTTCGTTTAGAGATACAGCACGGGCATGGGCGGAAATCCCGGGGGGGACAGGGGGGACACGTCCCTCCCATGTTTTGAGAGGCAATCCCCCCATGATTTATAATCCGGATTTTGAAATTCGGTGAAAAAAAATCAATTAAAATCTCCACTTTCCGCGAGACAGTCAGGGGTGTCACTGTTAAGCGCTTGTTATATGTCACTATTAACATCATATTAACATGATGCGTCACCAATTGTGTTTTGACCTTCAAGTATTACTGAAGGTATTCACGGAAAGTTTCTTAAAGCTGTCTGATGCGGGTACAATTACCATTTGAAATAATTGGATGTATTGGTGGATGGGAAAGATTTAAATGGGTATCAGATTTAAACGGGTCAGGTCATTAAGGGCTCTGGTCGAACTGGTTTCCTGGCTGGCTTGCAGGTAAGTCCCTCATTCACGGTCACTCACGTTATTTAGTATTTTTTTCTCATCTCTCACTCTCTACCCCCTCCAAGGTTGGTTCTTCTGTTTGCCTTTATTTGCTTCAGTTTTATTTGTTTGTGTTATTTATCACATTGTAGCTTTTGATTCAAGTGGGTATCAGACACTTTCTAAGGGCTGAATCAGCCCGTTTGCAGGGGCTTTCATCGCCCGGCGTGGCTTAAAATCAAACTGATGCATCAAGGCGATTGAGGCTTCTGAAGTTGAAGTCCCTGCCGGCCGATTTTAAGCCACACCGGGCGATGAAAGGCCCCACGAACAGGTCGATTCAAGCCCACGATTCGGGTGGATGAAGCTATTGTTGCTGGGGTTCAGAGTCGGTCACCAACCAGGTCAGCTCCTGATGTTACCGTCCACTGGGCCCACAGATGAAGACTCCAAAGCCTCGCACCTGTGTGTGTGCGTGCGCGGCCACCAAGAAATTGTCCCCCCCCCATGTTTTGATAGCAATTTTTGCCTCTGAGTGCGGAAATATACCCTATGGCCCACCGAGTCCACACTGACCAACGATCCCCACACATTGAACACTACCCTACACACACTAGGAACAATTTACACTCATACCAAGCCAATTAACCTACAATCCTTCATGTCTTTGATGTGTGAGAGGAAACCGAAGATCTCAAAGGAAACCCACGCAGGTCACGGGGAGAACGTACAAATTCCATACAGACAGCACCCGTAGTTGGGATCGAACCCGAGTGTGTATGCGCTGTAAAGCAGCAACTCTACCGCTGCGCCACTGTGCGGCCCCTATTGTTTCTGATCAATGGTTTCCCCACATCACTGGGCTACGTCACATTATGGGAAGCCACCAATCCTATTTTCCATCAGAGCTTGGCAGAGCACATCACCACTGTTTTCTTCAGTTACTCACCAATTAATTTAAGCCTGTCCACTAGACTTCCTATTGGATATTTATTTGGCAAGGGTCACAATTCTAAAAGCTGGACTCCTTCCAAAATGGAGTCAAGCATCAGCAATCTGCCTTTGGCAATTGCTCATATCCATTTTAATGACGGTTTAGCTCCCAGTAATCCCACAACCCAGAGGCTGATTGACATAATCACCGCTTATGAAATGTGGATGTTAGTTGGCGCCCAGTCAGATTAAGCAGAAGTTAAATTATTGGAGAGCTTAAAATTTCACAACAACTTTGTTTATACCATGCTTAATCAATGGTGTTTTATCATTAATGTTTTATTATTGTTAATGTGTAGCGTTTTCTGAGTCATTTGTAACTGTCACTGTATGTCATGTTGTTACTTGTGGGCAGAGCACCAAGGCAAATTCCTTGTATGTGAATACTTGGCCAATAAACTTACTTACTTACGTATACATTGCGTGGGCCTGAGAGGAATACATTTTCTTGAAAATAAAAAAATGTCATGAAACAACAAATTGGTGTCCCTCAGGTCCAAGATCGTCCCAACTTGCAAAGCCTCTTATTTTATTGTTGAACTGCAATTCCCTTATTTAGCATTGCCAGTCCATTTACCCTTCAGAGTTATGTGCAGATCTTAAAGGGCGAGACGGCACCACTGTAATGTCTTCCAATTGAAAGGACTGAGATGTAAACTCAATGCAAATAGACCAGGCTCATTGTTTTCCTGATCACCTTTGGCTTTGTTCATCAATTGGACAAGTGTTGGTTCGAGCGTACCTCCGCTCAACTTGGGTTCATGGCACAACTTGTCAAAATCCAGGCACAACTTCCTCCAGGTTCAGTTTTGGTCTTCCTGATTTAGGAAGGATGCCATTTAGCTGGAAAGAGTGCAGAGATAATTTACAAGGATGTCACCATGAACTGTAGGGTGAGGTTGGGCAGGCTAGGGCTTCAGTCCTGGAGGCTGATGGGTGGTCTCAGAGAGCTGTGTAAAATAGAGGTGAATAGATAGGGTGAATGCACAGAAGTATTTTTTTTTCCCCCAGGAGTACAGTGTAAGAACTGGGCTTCCTATTTACAAAAGGATGTCAATGTGTTTTATAAGCTGGGAGAAGATTTACTGGTCTAATAGTTGGAAAAGGCAGGTTTTCTTTTGAGGAAAAATTGGACTGGCTAGTTCTATAATTACTAGAATTCAGAAGGTGGGTGCGTTTTTGCGGAAACATGTATTTCAAGATTACAGCATCTGCAGTTTCTTGTCTCCCTGTACATTATATTGTATTGTATTATTATATTGCTGGTGAAACTGCTGTCTCATAGCTCCGGTACCCACCATCTATCCGGACTTCTGAACAATTAGATGCTGGATTATCTGAGTTAAGCCCCTGTCCCACTTAGGAGACCTAAACAGCAACCTCTAGTGACCTTGTCCGCCACCCAAGGTTTCCGTGAGGTCACCGGAAGTTTTGGTCACTCTCCCTAATGGTCGAAAATGGTTTCCGCGTGGTCGAGGCTTCATCCAGGTTGCTGCTATTTTTTCATCATGATTAAAACTGGCCTCGACTAAAAATAGGTTGCCGTTTTAAAAATCGATAATTTTTTAGTCGCAGGTCTAGTTGAAGCCGGTTTTCTTCATAGTCGAGGAAGGTTTTCAACGCATGCGTGGGAGGTGGTAGGAGGTTGCAGGTCACCTCGACCTTGATTTTTTTTGGGTGGCGGGCAAGGTCACCAGAGGTTGCTGTTTAGGTCTCCTAAGTGGGACAGGGGCTTTACACTGCTCATCCTTAAGTAAAGGCAATGTATGATCATTTGCAGATATCTAACTGGGTAAAAATTATGTACATATCTAAAGTGGGCGGCACAGTGGCGCAGCTGGTAGAGCTGCTGGCTCACAACACTAGAGCCCCGGGTTCAATCCTGACCTCGGGTGCTATCTGTGTGGAGTTTGCACGTTCTCCCTGTGACCATGACGGTTTCATCCGGGTGCTCTGGTTTCCTCCTAAATCCCAACGACGTGTAAGTTTGTAGATTAATTGGCCTCCGTAAATTGCCCCTTGTGTGTAGGGAGTGGATGAGAAAGTGGGATAACGTAGAACTAGTGAGAACGGGTGATTGGTGGTGGGCGCAGTCTTGGTGGTCCGAAGGGCCTCTATCTTTACAAAGAGCGTAATTCCCCTAAAATCTCACCGCTTACTGCATTTAACCTTCACTAATGCAGATAATCTGTTCATATATTTCGTGACCGTCTTTTGAGAATAAATTGGCTGCAATATGAACACCAGTGGCCTCAGTTGAAGGAGTTTTGCATTCACCGTGAAATGCTTTGGGGCACAGTTAAAGGTGCTAATTAAATACAAACGTTCCCACTTACAATTGCAGGCATTTTCGGTAAATTTCCACCCCTTAAAACATTCCAAAGGCACGCCCTGTGTAACAGGAGCAGAACCCCACACTGAGGGTGAAGGGCAGCTCAGCCACATTACAGCGACACACACACCAGAGGATTTATTATGGCCATTGATGCCATTTATACCTCACGCTGCCTCGGCAAGGCCAGCAGCATAATCAAGGACCAGTCATACCCTGGCCACTCCCTCTTCTCCCGTCTCCCATCAGGCAAGAGGTACAGAAGTGTGAAAACTCACTCCTCCAGATTCAGGGGCAGTTTCTTCCCAGCTGTTATCAGGCAACTGAATCATCCTACCACAACCAGAGAGTGGTCCCGACCTCCCATCTACCTCATTGGAGACCCTCAGACTATCCTTGATCAGACTTTACTGGCTTTACCTTGCACTAAACATTACTCCCTTATCATGCATCTGTACACTGTAAATGGCTCGACTGTAATCGTGTATAGTCTTTCCGCTGACTGGTTAGCACACAACAAGAGCTTTTCACCGTACCTCGGTACACGTGACAATGAACTAAACTGAACTGAGCATAAAACTCTGTCGCTTCGGAAGCAATTACTGTTGCAAAACTTTAAACGTTGTGCTAAAAAATGTTGGAGTAAAGTTGGGGGGTGGGGAGGGGATGGATAGGATACAGGGAGTATCTACAGTGAGGTGAGGTCAGGGTCACCCTAGGACAAGTTATGGAGGTTGCCTGGTCAAATGGTTAATGGGCTTGGTGTGAGGGTGACAACACAATCAAAGATGTATAAGATCCTGAGAGGAATAGATAGAGTAAATTTTACCACCAGGTCCACATCGACCAGCGATCCCCGCACATTAACACTACCCTACACACTATCCTAACCATCTGCCTATCTAAGATCCCCCCTTCGCCCGTACCCACCAATCACCCATATCCACCTGCCCCTCCCCTCTTCCAGCTTTCCCACCCCACCTCCCCACCACAATCAGTCTGAAGAAGAGTTCCGACCCAAAGTGCAGGGGATCCCAACCTTTCCCGTCCCGTTTACCCCAGGGAACTTCAATAGCACATAACAATGTGATTTCACTTATTTATGAACAACTAATGATGAACAGATACCGGTATACCAGAACCAAACACAGTCAGTCAATGAGAGAAAATATGTACAAATCCAGAATCAACAAATTTACCTCCTGGGTAGGAAACATTCATCGCCCGGGGGAACCCTTGCACTAGTGGGAGAGTCTCGGACTAGAGATCGTAGCCTCAGAATTAAAGGACGTTCTTTGAGGAATGAGATGAGAAGAAATATATTTAGTCAGAGGGTGGTGAATCTGTGGAATTCATTGTCACAGAAGGCTGTGGAGGCCAAGTCAGTGGAAATTTTTAAGGCAGATATGGATAGACTCTTGATTAGTGCGGGTGTCAAAGGTTATGGGGAGAGTTACTCCAGCACTTTGTGCTTTTTCTTTCCATTTCTTTGTTCCATTGCTGGTACATAAGGAAACGATCTTCAGTCTTGAGACGGACAAGTTACAGCAGAAATGGACAGTTCCGTCACAGATAGAGAGATGGACATCTCAAGAGAATGAATTCCATATTAAGACCCTAAAGGGCCTGTCCCACTTGGTGATTTTTTTCGGCAACTTCGCCAAAAGACTTTGAACAGTTCAAAATCCAATGGCGACAAATAAATGTTGCGACACTTGAAAAAACACCGCGCGTCATCATGCCGCGCCACGCCACATATTTTTCAGTCAATGATACCGGCAGTCGCTGAAAATAATCGCCTAGTGGGATAGGCTCTTTAGAATTAAAACTAACTTGTTTTTTTTCTCATTCCCAGTTCTATCGTGATCCCAACTCCCTATAAAACAGAGCCTTGTTTGTTTAAAAAAAATGCAGGCCAGATATTTTCAGACAAGTTGTTTGGACTGAGTGCACCAAGTGTTTACCCACGACTCTCGCAGTTGTCGGTTCCAATCAATGTACGAGCTTATCCCTCTCAGACCGAGCCAAGACCACAACTCTTGCTTTACACTGGTAAAGGAAACTCACAGAGGTGTGATGATGTGACATACCTTGTCTGCCACCTGGGTAGGGAGGAACCGCAGATGCTGGTTTACACCGAAGATAGACGCAAGATGCTGCAGTAACTCAGTGGGACGGGCAGCATCACTGGAGAGAAGAAGGAATGGGTGACGTTTTGGGTCGAGACCCTTCTTCAGTCCTTCTTCAGGATCTGAAAAAGTCACTCACTCCCTCTCTCCAGAGATGTCAAGTCAAGAGAGTTTATTGTCACGTGTCCCAGATAGGACAATGAAGTTCTTGCTTGCTGCAGCACAACAGAATATTGTAAGCAAAAATACAGAACAGTTCAGTTCAATATACGCATAACGCTGCCTGTCCCACTGAGTTCCTGCAGCATTTTGGGTTTGTCTGCTTCCTGAATGTTTCAAGGAAGTTTGTCGGTGCTTATGTGGTTTAGAGAGACAGTGTGGAAACAGGCCCTTCGGCCCACCGAGTCCAGGCTGACTATTGATCACCCGTTCACATTAGTTCTATGTTATACCACTTCCTCACCCACATGCCCATGTTCGGGGCAATTTACAGAGTGTGAAGGGCAACGTCTTCATGGTGGATACAAGCAGCCAGTTGTGTCAGAGGGAACTGCTCGATTGTAATCGTGTGTTGTCTTTCCGCTGACTGGACAGCACGCAATGGAAGCTTTTCACTGTACCTCGGTGCACATGACAATAAACTAAACTGAACTCAGTTATGCCCTTGTCCCACTTAGGAAACCTGAACGGAAACCTCTGGAGACTTTGCACCCCACCCAAGGTTTCCCGTGCGGTTCCCGGAGGTTTTTGTCCTCTGGCAACCACCTTCAACTAGCATTGCAATCGGCTTCGACTAAAAAATTACTGATTTTTAAAACGGAAACCACTTTCGACCATTAGGGAGACTGGCAAAAACCTCCGGCAACCTCCAGGAACCTCCAGGAACCTCCAGGAACCGCACGGAAATCTTGGGTGGGGCGCAAAGTCTCCAGAGGTTTCCGTTCAAGTTTCCTAAGTGGGACGGGGGCATTACTCCAACTCTTTGCGTCCGTCTTCGCAATACTCCACATGCAGACTAACCAAAATTCAATGAAGCTGCATGACGTACACACAATACACAAAGGGGTGTATTGGCCAATGAAGGCGCCACTGGACCATGCGTGTGCATAGCGGGGTGCACAGGTGCTCCTTACCTGCTTGTGGGGGTAAACATTAATGTGGCACTTGATGCACTCTTGCCCCATGTTGGCCCAGGAGTTCCCACTCATCCATTTCCGCTTACACTTGGGGCACTTGTATTCACCGAAGCATCGCTTCTTCCCCTGGTAGGGAGTCAGCCCTTCTCCTTTGGGTCGAGCCTACAAAATAAAACACACACAAAGACACGTTAAAATGGCCCTGAGTTTTGTTCGCCTTCGCAGCTCCGTCTGATCAAAACACAAAATATTGCAGACGCTGAAAATCTGAGAGAAAAAAACCCTGAAAATGCTGTTAAATCTTGGCAGGTCAGGCACACAGTTTCTCTCTCCACAGCTGCTGCCGGACCTGCTGTCTGTTTCCATTCCTGGTTTTGTGTACATTGTCCAGCGTGGATTTCCCAACTCAGCTCACACCAGTCTCCACTTAGATCACCAAATACGGCTTCTAAAAAACGGGCGGCATGGCAGCACAGCGCCAGAGACCCGCGTTCCATCCTGACCACGGGTGCTGTCTGTACGGAGTGTGCATGCTCTCCCTGTGACCGCGTGAGTTTTCCCCCACATTCCAAATATCAAGAGCCTGGAGTGCTTTATTGTCATGTGTCGCAGATACAACAATGAAATTCTTGCTTGCTGCAGCACAACAGAATATATAAACATAGTACACTGTAAACAGTATGATAAGCGAGAAAGAAGAAAAAACATTCAGTATATATACCTGTATACACATACCCACAAGTACACACACACGCACACATATTCATACCCACATACTCAAAAAAACAATAGTAGTGCAATAATAATGATAATAATAATAATAATAGTCTGTTGCAGTTCGGAGCTTATTTGTTGTGGTGTTTAATAGCCTGATGGTGTGGGGCAGAAGCTGTTCCTGAAGCTGGACGTTACAGTTTTCAGGCTCCTGTACCTTCCTGTACCCAGGTACAGTGAAACGCCCTTTGGTTGCACGCTGTCCAGTCTACACAAATACTATGCATGATTAGAACCAAGCCGTTCACACTGTACAGATAAAGGATAAAGGGAATAACATTTAGTGCACGATAAAGTTCAATAAAGTCAGATTAAAGATAGTTGGAAGGTAGATGGGAGGTCAGGACCGTTCTCTAGGTGCGAGGACGGTTCAGTTGCCTGATAACAGCAGGGAAGAAACTGTCCCTGAATCTGGAGGTGTCAGTTTTCAAACTTCTGTACCTCTTGCCTGATGGGAGAGGGGAGAAGAGAGAGTGATCGGGGTGAGGCTGATCCTTGATTATGCTGCTGGCTTTGCCGAGGCAGCGTGAAGTGTAGATGGAGTTCATGGATAGGAGGCTGGTTTGCACTTGGTCTGGGCTAAATAAAAGGCCACTCAGGAGAAAGTTATTCCAGCTTCTGGACTCAATAACCCTGCCCTTGCTAATATTTCCGCACACTGATAATATCCAGTGCCTATCATTTCACAGCTAATTTGAAACAGTAATTTTAGGAGCACTTGAACCTTATACTGCCGTATTTTGTTGATCTAAATATTATTAGAATTATTATTTCAACCAAACAAAAATACAAAGTCCCATCCCATTAACCTTGCCCTTCCACACCCCTCAAGGTCACTATTTTGTGTTGTCTATAAGATGTCTGTGAGCCCGTTTCATGTGGAGGAAGGAACTGCAGATGCTGGTTTACACCGAAGATAGACACAAAATGCTGGTGTAACTCAGCGGGACAGGCAGCATCTGTGGAGAGAAGGAACGGGTAACGTTTCGGATTGACACCCCTCTTCAGACTCTATTCTTGATTAGTACGGGTGTCAGCTTATGGGGAGAAGGCAGGAGAATGGGGTTGGGACGGAGAGATAGATTAGCCATGATTGAATGGCAGAGTAGACTTGATGGACCGAATGGCCTAATTCTACTCCTATTCCTTTTGACCTATTCCTTCTCTCTAGAGATGCTGTCTGACTCGCTGAGTTACTCCAGATTTTTGTGCCTATCTAACCTGTTTCATGTCACTGTTGAGAGATATACATGGTTCCCACTTGACATTTTAAAAGCCTTTTTATTTATCATCACATCGTCCGATTGTATCCGTACTCAACCTCACTCATTGGAACGGTGACCTACTCCAGCACCCGGACTCTGTACGAGGGACTTACACGCTCCGACTCTTCCTTCTCAAGTCATAAGCCCATAAATGATAGGAGCAGAATTAGGCCATTCAGCCCATCAAGTCTACCCCACCATTCAATCATGGCTGATCTATCTCTCCCTCCTAACCCCATTCTCCTGCCTTGACCCATAACCCCTGACGCTCGGACTAATCAAGAATCTATCTATCTCTGCCTTAAAAATATCTATTGACTTGGCCTCCACAGCCTTGTGTGGCAAAGAATTCCACAGATTCACCACCCTCCTCATCCCCTTCCTAAAGGGACGTCCTTTTATTCTGAGGCTTTGGCCTCTGGTGCCAGACTCTCCCACGAGTGGAAACATCCTCCCCACGTTCACTCAATCCAAGCCTTTCACTATTCCGTTTCAATGACATTATTATCATTTGATTACAATGTTGATGGTTGGATTCAGTGCTCTTTCTGTAAGCATCAAACATACCAGTAAACATATTAGTTTAGTTTAGTTTAGTCATGGAATCAGACCCTTTGGCCCACTGTGTTCATGCTGACCAGTGAAACCCGTACACTAGCATTATCCTACACACTCCAGGGACAATTTACAATTTTTACTGAAGCCAAATTAACCTACAAACCTGTACATCCACAGCGTACAGATATATGATAAAGGGAATAACATATATTGGCAGGGCATCTTTGTGGGCACTGAGCACGTTCCTGCTTCTACTCCTTGAAGAAGGGTCTTGACCCGAAACATCCCTTATCCATGTTCTCCAGAGATGCTGCCTGACCCCGCTGAGTTTGAGTCTATCTGTAGCTCCTTGTTTCCAGTCCTTCTGCTCTGCAAAGCGGAGCCTCCTTGCATTCAAGAGTCAAGAGTGATTTTATCGTCATGTGTCCCAGATAGAACAATGACATTCTTGCTTGCAGCAGCACAACAGAATATGTAAACACTGCACATTTGTGGCTTGTCTCAATTTCTCTTTTCTTTTCGAAAGAAACATTCGTGGTGGCAAAGTCTGATGGCAAGAATAGACGGGAGGGCTGTGAGCAACTTCAGCTGCATGGTGACATGGTGGAGAATGGAATGTGTTGATGGATTCCAGACCTCAGCTCAGCAGCACACTGCATTTTTATCAAAGGCACAAAAGTACTTTCTTAATGTGTAATGAAATCTATCTCATATCAATCTGCATACCCCTCGCACTTCCCTCCTAAATATACATCCCTCTATGATTTCTCAAAATCTTCTTTGTCCCCCCCCCCCCTCCAGTATGCTTGCCAAGTGGTGATTCATAACCCTTTATGATATAAAGTAAATTATATTTTTACATATAAAATTATAAAAGGACTGGACAAGCTAGATGCAGGAAAAATGTTCCCAATGTTGGGCGAGTCCAGAACCAGGGGCCACAGTCTTAGAATAAAGGGGAGGCCATTTAAGGTGAGGTGAGAAAAAAAGTTTTCACCCAGAGAGATGTGAATTTGTGGAATTCCGTGCCACAGAGGGCAGTGGAGGCCAAGTCACTGGATGGATTTAAGAGAGAGTTAGATAGAGCTCTAGGGGCTAGGGATATGGGGAGAAGGCAGGCACGGGTTATTGATTGGGGATGATCAGCCATGATCACAATGAATGGCGGTGTTGGCTCAAAGGGCCGAATGGCCTCCTCCTGTACCCATTTTCTATGTTTCTATGATTTTCACTGAGCATTAGTTTGCTATGCTAGCTGCCAATAATTACAGCCAGCAGGTATTCCCAGGGAGCCAAGCACAATGTGTTGGAGGTACTCAACGGGCCGCACAGCCTCTCTGGAGGGAATGGATAGGTGATGTTTCGTGCTGGGACCCTTCTTCAGACTCAGATGCTGCCTGACCTGCTGAGTTACAATTATCCCTTTGTGTTTTGCTCGGGATTTCAGCATCTGCAGTTCGTAGTGTCTCCATTCCTAGTTGAGTGGGAACTACATCAATGAAGATTTATTGTCCATTCTAAGCTCAGGTTAAGAGTCGAGAGTCAAGTCGAGAGTGTTTATTATCATAGGTCCCGAAATGGAAAAATGAAATTCTTACTTGCAGCATCACAACAGATATGCAATCATCGAACTTTGTGAACACATCCCAAGGTCTGTCATAGAGACACCAGGACACGGAGATGGAGATAGCAGAGTGGGTGACTGTCTGGGAGTACCATGGAAGGGGGGAAGGAACAGGGAGGGAACCACAGCCGTGGGTGGATGTTGGCGAGCCAGGCGCATAATTCTGAAGGGTCTCAACCTGAAACATCACCTATACATGTTCTCCAGAGATGTTGCCTATGCAGCCTACACCCCAGCAGTATGAATATTGACTTCTCTACACGTTGCCTGACCCGCTGAGTTACTCCAGCACTTTGTGTCCTTTAGTGTATTAGCCAGCGTGTATAGTTCCTTGTTTCTACACATAATTCTCTTTCCATCTGGAGCACAAACTCCACAGAGACGGATTTATTCTCCACCCTGGTGTCCCACGGCCGCTGTGGCAGTGTCGAGCCAGCTGTTAAATCAGCCAGTCATTCCCTGCCACGCACTTTAGAGATAGCATGGCTCAGATAAATACACACACACCGTTAATATTTAATAGCTGCAAGCCACGTTGTGTGCCTGAATGCAACCAGACTGTGTGTGTGGATATCCCTCTGGGCAGCAAGAATGACTCAGCCCCAAAGTGTGAAATAAGCCCCACAGGAAGCGAACCCCAACTACAGCTCTGGAACTGACAGCTGAGTTTAGTTTAGTATTGTCATAGTATAGTAATAGTGTAGTAATAGTGTATAGTGTAATAATAGTAATAGTAATGGTGTAGTAATAGTATAGTAATAGTGTAGTAATAGTGTATAGTGTAATAGTAGTAATAGTAATGGTGTAGTAATAGTATAGTAATAGTGTATAATAATAGTGTATAGTGTATAAGAATAGTAATGGTGTAGTAAAGTATAGTAATAAATAGTGTATAGTGTAATAATAGTAATAGTAAATGGTGTAGCATAGTATAGTAATAGTGTAGTAAGTGTATAGTGTAATAATAGTAATATAGTGATGGTGTAGTACTATTGTTAGTAAATAGTTAGTAATAGTGTAGTAAATAATATACTATAGTAATAGTAATAGTGTAAGTACTAGTGCAGTATACTAGTATAGTATATTGTATAAGTGGTATAATATAATTTAATATAATAAAGTATGTCAGTAACATTTAGTGTAGTATATAGTATAGTAAAGTATAGTATATATAGTATTGTAAAATATGGTATATAGTACAGCGTAGTATATATAATATAATACAGTACAGTATATAGTATGGTTATGGTATATAGTATAGCATAATGTATGGTATAGTACAGTGACTGTGCTACAAAAGCACTTCATTATCTAAGATGGTGCCTCAAGCCCCTGTCCCACTTTCCCGAGTTACTCACGGATTCTCCCGAGTTTTCCCCTTGATTCAAACTCGGAGAATGTCCGTATCGAGTCTGTGGGAGTGCGTAGATATTTCGTAGCGGCTCGTAATGCCAGCCGTAGGTACGCGGGGCGTCAGGTAAGTCGGGACGTTGTTTCAGCATGTTGAAAAATGTCCACGAGTAAAAGAAATAGCTACGGCTGGCAACTCCGATTTGAAATCAAGGGGAAAACTCGGTGAATTTTGGTAACCGGTGAAGGTGGACAACGGTGCTTAAAGTCACGACAACATTTTGAGAACTGCTCACAGCAATGATCTGCCTAATCATGCGTTACATTACTCCCAGAACTCCACTTTTACAACCTCTCCCCGACAGCAGCATTTCTCTTACTTTAATCAAGATATTCACTTAATCGTGAAGTGTGTGTGCTTTCAACTGTATATCATGTCCTTGTCTTTCCCGCTGACCTGGTTTATCACCAACAAAAGCATTCCACTGTAACCCGTACATGTGACAATAAACTAACTGAACTGTGGCAACTTAAACTACGCCTGATAACAACCAAGACCCGGTTCAATCCGCAGGTGGCTTGTGGGACAGGTTTGTACGTTCTCCCCGTGACCTGCGTGGGTGTTTGACGTGGACGGGATCTTCGTTTCCCTCCTCCCACACGCCACAACATACAGTTTGTAGGTCAAATGCTCTAGGGATTATATAAATATTGTCCGCAGTGTGTTTGTAGGATAGAGGCAGGGATCGCTGGTCCGGTCATGCGACACTCGGTGGGGCGAAGGGCCTGATTTCCAACTGTAATCTCTAAACAACTAAACATGGGAAATCAGGCATTCCTCACAAGAAACCTCTGGAACACAGACTGCTATTCCATAAATCTAAACGTTTGTCAAGGCCCAAATGAGAGGGTCGCCAACAACTCTTCCTCTTTCATATAACATATCCAGAACTGATGAGAGCTTCCAGGACATGTGGTTTTTTTTTTATGATGCAATTTTTATTGGAAAAGATTGTTTGACCCGAAAACGACACCCATTCCTACACCATCCATCATCTCCAGAAGATATGCCTGTCCCCGCTGAGTTAACTCTACAATTTTGCGCTGACTTTCCATGTAAAACCAGATCTGGCAGTTCCTTCCTTCGCTAGTTTTGTTAAATTGGCTTCAGTTAAATCGACCACATCTTCATGTATTAATATGTGACCCTCGGGAACATTGCTGGACTGTGAGATGTTTTATTACATGATCCTCCTTCAAGCACACACAACCCACCAGCCATTGCAACCCTTTAAACAGTTACAATGCAACTGTGGGTGGTCATTTAAATTACACAGACACAAAATTAAGATAAATTGTTACTTACTTTCGCCCCTAGATCAAAGGTTTGCTAAACCATACAGCATGGAGACAGGCCCTTCGGCCCAACTCGTCCAAAATGCCCCATCCAAGCTAGTCCCATTTGCCTGCATTTGGCCCATATCTCTCTATCCATGTACCAGGCCAAATGTTGTTCTGGTTCCTGCCTCAACTACCTCCTCTGGCAGCTCGTGCCATCGACTCCAGCTACACGTCACTATGCCTCAGCAAAATAGTCAACATATTCAAGGACTATTCAAGGACTATTTTCACCTCAGCAATTCTCCCTTCTCCTGCAGGGCAGAAAACACAAAAGCCTGAACGCACTAGATTAAGGAACAGCTGTAATCAGACCCGCTGTTATCAGTCCTTTCACTGCCTTCTGAACCTTCTGAATTTGTAGTCAGCAGGGCATATAGTTTGGTTGTAGGCCCAATCTTCCAACCTATCTTATTGGGAACTTGGCACTGACACTTTAAAAAAGAATTTGCACTTTCTTCACAAAGTTCTGGAAGAACTTTTCCTACAAAGTATGCCTATTTTGTCAAAGTTCACCTTCACTCTCTGAAGAGAGTTTGGTGGGCCCCTCCCTCCCCCTGCTCCCTCTCTGATTCTGGCTGCCCTCCTTCTTTTGACTGTCTTTTCAGTCAAAAATGCCGTCTGTCCATTTCCCTCCGCAGATGCTGCCTGACCCGCTGAGTTCCTCCAGCACTTTGTGTTTTGCTCTGAAACTGGAGTCGTTTTGTCATCAGTTGAAATGAACGGAGGGGGCAGGTAGGTGAAGCGTTTACTACCAAGGACAGAGCAATGTCTATCTAGATGCTTGGACATGGTCCCACATAGGGATTGAAGCCAGTTTAATTCAGTTTAGTTTATTGTCCCGTGTACCGAGGTACAGTGAAACGCTTGTGTTGCGAGCTGGCCAGCCAGCGGAAAGACAATACATGATTACAATCGAGCCGTCTACAGTGTATAGATACATGATAAGGGAATAACTTTGAGTGCAAGGTAAAGCCAGTAACATCTGATCAAAGATAGTCCGAGGGTCACCAAAGGTAGATAGTAGTTCAGGACTGCTCTCTGGTTGCGGTAGGATGGTTCAGTTGCCTGATAACAGCTGGGAAGAAACTGTTCCTGAATCTGGAGGTGTGCGATTTCACACTTCTGTATCGTTTGCCCGTCGGGAGAGGGGAGAAGAGGGAGTGGCCGGGGTGCGACTCGCCCTTGATTACGCTGCTGGCCTTGCCGGGGCAGCGTGAGGTGTGGATGGTGTCAATGGAAGGGAGGTTGGTTTGTGTGACGGTCTGGGCTGCGTCCACAATTCGCTCCAATTTCTTGCGGTCTTGGACGGAGCTGTTCCCAAACCGGGCTGGGATGCATCCCGCCAGCTGATGCTAACCTTTCCTTGGAGAACGAATAGTAGATTCACCAAAATATTGCACATCGTTTAACAGGTTTCTTTCCCCCAATTTTAATCACGGGCAGTCACAGTTGGGGGTGGGAGAGGAGGGGGCACCGGTGGGGGGGGGGGGGGGGGGGGGGGGGGGGGGGGGGTGGGGGGGGGGGGGGGGGGGGGGTAAATGGGGATGGGGGCAATGAGAGAATACAGTAGACATAGAAATACAGTGTTGGCGCGCACTGCAGAATCTGGCGGTGGACAGGCATTACATTGTTGGGACAGGCGGGACAGAGGCAGCACTGTGAGCCGGTGGAATAAAGGCACAGTGTGGAGAGAACGCATTGCAGACACTGGCACTGTGTTACCACGGGCGAAAGCTGCCCACCGTTACTGGGGTAACAACACCGGGTGCCAGCATCAGTCATCTCTCTCAACTCCAAACACACAATGGGCTCCACTTCATCTCATCCCTTATGCAACACCACTTCTTTTCCCTGAAGTCCTTTTCTTTCCAAAAACAAATTAAGTCCGAGGCCCGGATAGAGTGGATGTGGAGAGGACGCTTCCACTAGTGGGAGAGTCTAGAGGCCATAGCCTCAGAATAGAAGGACCTACCTTTAGACAGGAGATGAGGAAGAATTTCTTTAGTC
The DNA here is from genome assembly GCA_035221665.1 of Okamejei kenojei. NCBI lineage: Eukaryota > Metazoa > Chordata > Chondrichthyes > Rajiformes > Rajidae > Okamejei > Okamejei kenojei. The sequence continues at coordinate 27,354,491 of CM069165.1, read as the reverse complement.
AGGGGGTGGCGAATCTGTGGAATTATTTGCCACAGAGACTGTGGAGGCCAAGTCAGTGGATATTTTTAAGGTGGGGGTTGGCATATTCTTGATGTGTACAAGTGTCAGGGGTGATGAGGAGAAGGCAGGAGAATGGGAGGGAAGAAATAGATCAGCCATGATTGAATGGCGGAGTAGACTTGATGGGCCGAATGGCCTAATTCTGCTCTACAACTTTACGGGAAGATTGATGGGTAACTTTTCGATGATGGTATGGAACGAGCTGCCAATGGAGGTAGTTGAGCCAGGTTTGATCACTAGGTTTAAGAAACATTGAGGTGGGTACATGATGTAGCGATAACTCACCTCAGTGGAGTCTTCAACAAAACCAAATAAAGATGATTTTAAAAGGAAATTTGCAATGGGACCAAGATGCTTGTTAACAGTTAAAGCTCACAATGTCTCTCTCAATAATCGTAGAACACGGCTGAGTAGATGCCGGGACTATGTGGCTCACCAGTCCCCTGTTACAACACAACATCTGGAGGCTGTGATGAAGCTTTGAAAAGGTTGGAAGGACTTAATGGCATTTAACAGACTCTAATGTAAACATGGCCTCTGGTGGATAAGCAAAGGAAAAAATGGCTCCTTGTTAGCTACGTAAATTGTTGCTAAGCAATGCCAAGGAGACAAATGGGTTCCAAATGGAGCTCGCTAAACAGAAATCAAATTCACCGCCAATGTGTTGGGATCAGACTAAACTTTGCCAATGGACAACGGCAGTGGCTGAGGTGACTGTCTTGGGCAGAGGGTCAAGTTTCCGCTCCAGTTCATGTGGAAGTGAAACACCTCTGTTCCCAATGGGCAGCATGGTGGCGCAGCCTGACAGTGGCGGAGGCCCAGGGTCAATCCCGACCTCAGGTGCTGTCTGTACGGAGTTTGCAGACACTCCCTGTGACCGCCTGCGTTTTCTCCGGGTTCTCCGGCTTCCTCCCGCACTCCAAAGACTTGCAGGTTTGTTGGTTAATTGCCTCCTGTAAATTGCTCCTAGTTTAATTTAGAGATACAGCGCGGAAACAGGCCCTTCGGCCCATCAGGTCTGCACCGACCAGTGATCCCCGCACATTAACACCATTCTACACCCACTAGGGACAATTTTTACATTTACCAAGCCAATTAACCTACAAACCTGTACGTCTTTGGAGCGTGGGAGGAAACCGAACATCTCGGAGAAAACCCACGCAGGTCACGGGGAGAACGTACAAACTCCGTACAGACAGCGCCCGTAGTCGGGATCGAACCCGGGTCTCCGGCGCTGCATTCGCTGTAAGGCAGCAACTCTACCGCTGCGCCACCGTGACCGCCCGTCACACCGTAGTGTGTAGGATAGAACTAGTGCTGGTCAGCGTGGACTCGGTGGGCCGAAGGGCCTGTTTCCATGCTGCATCCATAAACAAAACTAAACAAGAATGAGAAATAAAGATTCTCATTTCTACAGCATTATGATATCAGGATGCTCCAAACTATTCTACAACAGTGAAGCACTTTTGAGATATGAGCATCTTTGTCGAGTAGGAAGCAAAGCAGTCAATTCCAAGTTTAGTTTAGACACAAAAAGCTGGAGTAACTCAGCGGGACAGGCAGCATCTCTGGAGAGAAGAAACGGGTGACCCTTCTTGAGTCTCGACCCGAAACGTCACCCATTCCTCTCCAGAGATGCCGCCTGTCCCGCTGAGTTACTCCAGCTTTTGGTGTCTATCTTTGGTTTAAACCAGCATCTACAGTTCCTTCCTACACTAAGTGTAGTATAGTTTATCATTGACACGTGTAACCAGGTACACGGAGAAGATCCCACCAACAATAAATGTAATAATAATCTGCGTTATCGATATTGACCAAGCCACATGGAGAAAGTAAAGATCGGTAAGAATGATCTTTGTGCAAAATTGCTTGCCAAGAAATTGCATTTGTCATCATTTCCTTTGCCTGCTCCCATGGCTAGAAAGGGCAGCAGAGACAACTAATGCGCTGCAGATGTGGCTGAACTGTTTACAAGGAAATAGTAGCAGGAGTTGGCCTCCTGGTCCCTCTCTCCTGCCCGGCTATTCAATATGATCGCGGCCGCTCTGTGCTGGCGTCAACTGCTCCTCAGTAACAGTTCCCCATGGGCCTAAATTCCTTAAACTTTCAAATAGTTACCTCTCTCCACAGACTCCACTGTAAATACATCAGGGACAGTTTCTTCCCAGCTGTTATCAGGTGGCTGAACCATTCTATCACCAACTAGAGAGTGATCCTAAACTACCGTCTACCTCATTGGAGACCCTCAGACTATCTTTAATCGGACTTTATCTTGCACTGAATGTAGTTCCCTTAATCCTGTGTCTGTGCTCTGTGAATGGCTCGATTGTAGTCATGTGTGATCTTTCCGCTGAGTGGTTAGCACGCCACAAAAGCCTTACACTGTACCTCGGTACATGTGACAATAAACAAAACTAAACTCAGGTAAATGATCCAGCTTTCACCCGCCCACCCCACCCCACCCCACCCCATCAGGAGCAGAGAGTTCCAGCGATCCACTACTCCCTGAGAGAAGAAATGTTCACACATCCCGGTTTTAAAATGGCCGGCTCCTTATCTTGTGGCTATCTCCCCTTGTCCATGACTCTCCCACTAGTGAACACATCGCAATGCCCACCCTGTTAAACCCCCCTGAGGATCTTACTTGACTCTCCAACCCACACACCAGACCCTTCTTCAGACTTGGCCAATAAATTTATTAATTCATCTCTGGAGAACAAGAATTGGTGATGTTTCGGGTTCATAAGTTCATAAGTTCAGTGGGTTTTTTTCCAGGTTCTCCGGGTTCTTCTCGCCTCTCATACACGTATGGGTTTGCAGTTTAATTGGCCCCCTGTAAAAATTGCCCCAAATGTGTAGATTGTGGATGAGAAAGTGGGAAAACATGGAACTAGTGTAAACGGGTGATTAATGGTTGGCATGGACTTGGAGCTTGTTTCTAAACTAACCTGAAACTAAATTAATACTTAGCTGAAAACCTACTTTTTCCATGGGAGGTTTTTTCCACCATTCCCAGGTCTTCTAGTTCTAGTAGGCCATTTATCCCTCATGGCTCATGCTAGCTCTTCTCTCCTCATGTGATTGTACCCATGGAACATATTCCCCGTCATGCATGCCCACATCCCTTTGGTTCTTTGTGGCCATGAACCTTCATTAAAGGGAACAATATCTCATTAAACCGCCATCAACAATATGAGGCAGCAACTCGTGTATGGCATGACCACATTGGATGGCGGTGCTGGCTCAAAGGGCCGAATGGCCTACTCTTGCAACTCTTGTCTATGACAAACAAATAACGTGTGCATGGAATGGAGTCGTAACGAACCGCAGATGTTACGAATCTAGAGATAAACACTGAATGAACTCAGCTGGTCAGGCAACATCTGTGGAGGGAATGGACAGACGCATCCATTCAAAGACTGAAGAAGGATCCCAACCCTAAACATGGCATTGTCCATTCATTCTCTCCAGGGATGCTGCCTGACCCGCTGAGTTGCTCCAGCACTTTGTATTCTCCACATGATGCACTTGGGTAAAGAATACCTTGCCCTTAGCACAGCCAAACAAACTAAGCGAACTTTAATCTTACCACTCAGAATAGAGTCTATTTGACAAATTGGTCCATCGCAGCACAATTAATGAAGTTTCCGGCCGCAGCCTAGAGGAATATCTCGTCTGCCTGCGCACATTCTTGAACAAGGGCTAGTCAGGTCAATGAAAGTATCAATGTAGGCTGAGGGTACTAATCTGGAAACATGGGGTTAAATTTGGGGCCTCAGTAACACATGTCACTCAATATCATTGCGTGCTTTACATTCATCACCGAGTTATGATATCAGCTTTTAGCTAAGTGAAATATCGAACTATTTTTAACACAGGGCATGAACTGCAGTCTGGGCCAGTTAGAATACGGTCTCCATGATCAGAATCTATTGGCATCCGAAACACAGCAAATGCATCACCCCCTGCCCCATCTTGCCCATTGCACCTTCTCTTTTCCTTTATGGCCCCTTACAATACAATTCCACCTCCCCCTCGATCATTCTGCTAAAGGGCCTGTCCCACTGTGGCGACCTAATCCGCGTGTTCTGGCGAGTTTGCCCTCGACTCATACTCGCAGCATGGCCGACACAAGGTCGTAGGAGGTCTTCGTAACTCTCCTTCAGGCTCGAGAGTGGTCTCCGCGTACTCGAGGCCTCTGCTAGGTTGCGGCGGTTTTTTCAATGTTAAAAAATGCCCGCGAGTATAAAAGGTCGCCATGGAAAAAATCGATACTTTTTTTACTCGTAGGTTTAGTCGTAGCAGGTCGTAGTAGGTCGGCATGTTAGTCGTAGGTTGTCGAGGGTAGTCGAAGGTAGTCTTCATCATAGTCGAAGGAGGTCGAAGGAGGTCGTCTTCACTCTCCACTATTTGGTGTCCAATTTTCCCGAAGTTAGTCGTAGCTAGTCTTCAACATAGTCAAAGGAAGTCGAAGGAGGTCTTCAACATGTCATTTTTTCAAACTCCTCCAAACCTGCCAATTAGGTCGCCCAAGTGGGACAGCCCCTTTACCCTGTCCCTCCACCCTTGCCAATACCCATTCCCAATGTTGGTCAAACTGAATCTGTACAAATAACTTGCAAAGTTTAGGGAATATAATTCAGTATTTATGAAGTGGTTTACCAAAGGCAGGCAACTGTCAAAATACTTCCCCTTTCTGAGATTATTGTCAACGGCCTGCCCATCCCACCTCCATTATAGACGGGCGGCTTCCAACAGACACATTCACAGAAGCTAGTCTTATCTCTCACTAACTGCGATCTTCTTTACTTCCTTAGAAGCTCAAGTACCATGTAGAATCGATCATTGTTGGCTGGGGGAAGGTGACAACGAAGCAAAGAAGCTTAAAATGTAATGAGGGGGACAGTCACACTGATCAGAGAACGAGGATGTGGGAGTGATGGAGAGGGAGTGGGAAAGCAAGGGTTACTTGTAGTGGAGTTATCCTGATAGGTGCCTGCAAGATCTTGGCAAGTGGAACTCGTGCTGCAAATAATTTCCTGTAAACCGACATATAAAAGTATCTTTGTGAAAGTGAATGTCAAAAATGGCTAACGATCTATCCGCCTGACACCTGCTCTCCCAAATCCATGTTTAATTTGGCTCAGGACACTTGAAGAGATTACGTGAAGCGGATTAAAGGGGGGGGGGGGGGGGGCTGCCAAACGCTTTCCACTGGCTTTGTAGAGTCTGTCAGGAGAGAGCTGCAGTGATTGTTTGCGATGTTATGTTGCTGTTCGGGCCATTCATTAACCAAGCTGTAATCAGAAAGGAAATGCCCCCCTCCAGCCCCGCAGTCCGTGGGGAAGCGAGTATCCCGCTCGCTCAATGGTGCAGGGAAGAACTGCAGATGCTGGTTTAAATCGAAGATAGATGCAAAATGCCGGAGTACCTCAGCGGGACAGGCAGCATCTCTGCTGATTCTTCTCTCCAGAGATGCTGCCTGCATGCTGAGTTACGTGCTCCAGCATTTTGTGTCGATCCCGCTTAACGGTGGCGGGGTTCACCGGGACAGATGCCGCAGCCACGTCGGGCCGAGTCTCCGATGCGTGGCGGAGCAGTCAAAATCAGAAACAGATGGCGTTGCATCCGAAACAATGCAGGGAATTCCAGGCCCCAGCAAGCAACGCAATGGTTCCAATTAAGCGCGGCTTTGAGCACGCAGGCAACATCTCACTGGTGGGGTGTGGCTGGTGAATACACCGCAATGTCAGCCTCAGCCACAGAACCCTCTTTAGTCAGACGGTGGCGAATCTGTGAATCAGAAGGCTGTGGAGGTCAAGTCAATGGATATTTTTAAGGCAGAGATAGATAGATCCTTGATTAGTTTAAATTAGACACAAAATGCTGGAGTAACTCAGCGGGACAGGCAGCATCTCTGGAGAGAAGGGATGAGTGACATTTCGGGTCGAGACACTTCTTTATATATATGTGTGTGTCTGAGTTTGTGTATATATATATATGCATATATACACACACACACACACACACACACACGTATATGCATACAGATATATACGCATACAGATATATACACGTATATAAATATATATAATCTGTCGAGCTGCTGACAGGGTGACATAGCTGGGGGACAATGTTGGACACAGATGCAGAATCAGTCAGTCAGTATCAGACACCCAGTTATAAGTCCCCCCCATGTTCCCCTGTTATCTGCTTGTCTGACAAGGGAAATAAATACATTCTTCCTGTTCCCTCTGTCTAGTCCTCCCTTCATTAAATCTCTCTTCAGTTTCCTTTGTTCCAAAGAAAATAATCATGGCCAACAAAGTGTCTCCTGAGAATAGGGTTCTCTCCATCCCCCCCCCCCCCCCCCCTGCATCCTCCCAAGTGTTGATGCCGTGCACATATCACATGCTTACAGAACTATACAGTGTTATTCCCGAGTACTCACCCTCCCATTCCCAGTCTGACCCTTCTGTCTTGGGACTCCCCCATTGTCAGAGTGAGGCCCAGTGCAAATTGGAGGAACAACACTTCATATTTCGCTTGGGTAGTTTGCACCCCAGCGGTATGAACGTTGACTTCTCTAACGTCAGATAGCCCTTGTTTTCTCTCTCCATCCTTTCCCCCTTCCCAGTTCTCCTATTAGAAGTAAGTAAGTAAGTTTATTGGCCAAGTATTCACATACAAGGAATTTGCCTTGGTGCTCCGCCCACAAGTTACAACATGACATGCCGTGACAGTTACGAATGACTCAGAAAACACTAAACATTAATAATAATAAAACATTAATGATAAAACACCATTGATCAAGCATGTGAACCAACAAAATACCAGATCAAAGGGAGGCTACAGATTTTTGGCTGTTGAGTAGAGCAACTACTCGTGGATAAAAACTGTTTTTATGTCTGGCTGTGGCAGCTTTGACAGTCCGGAGTTCCGCCTTCCAGAGGGAAGTGATTCAAAGAGTTTGTGGCCAGGGTGAGAGGGGTCAGAGATGATCTTGCCCGCTCGCTTCCTGGCCCTTGCAGTGTACAGTTCATCAATGGAGGGAAGGTTGCAGCCAATAACCTTCTCTGCTGATCGGACGATTCGCTGCAGCCTCCGGGTGTCGTGCTTGGTGGCTGAGCCAAACCAGACCATGATGGAGAAGGTGAGGACAGACTCTACGATGGCCGTGTAGAATTGGACCATCATTGCCTGTGGCAGATTGTGCTTCCTCAGCTGCCGCAGGAGGTACATCCTCTGTTGTGCCTTTTTGACTGTGGAGTCAATTGGTATGTTTTAAGACAGGGGAGACTAGAGGTACATGAAAAGGTACGGAACAAATCAGAGCCGGCACGGATGTCCAAGGAAGAGTGGAGCCCATGCAGGTTGTGGAAGAGGGGATAACGGAGTGATGTGAACGTGGAACTAGCAGGAAGACTAGGGTGGGGGAGGGATAGAGAGAGAGGGAATGCAAGGGTCACTTGAAATTAGAGCAACCAATATCAATATCACCAATATCAATCAAACCCGCTGGGTTGCAAGCTGCCCAAGCAAAATATAAGGTGCTGTTCCTCCAATCTGCGTTTGGCCTTATTCTACCAGTGAGGAGGCCCAGGCCAGAAAGGTCAGTGTGGGAATGGGAAGATGAGTTAAAATATCATCTATCACTTGCCAGGCTCCGTCCTCATCCCTCCCCCATCTCCCTTTTCCGGTTTTCTCCTCCATACTCCAATCAATCTGAGGAAGAATCCCAGGTAGACAAAATGCTGGGGAAACTCAGCGGTTGGGGCAACATCCATGGAGCGAAGGAAATAGGCAACGTTTCGGGCCGAGACCCTTCTTCAGACTGATGTAGAATGGGGGGAGTGGGGGGGGGGGGGGGAGAAGAAAGGAGAAAGGAAGAGGAGGAGCCCGAGGGCTGAGGGAGAGCAGAGAAGGGGAGGAGACAGCCAGGGCTACTGGAAATTGGAGAAGTCAATGTTTATGACGCTAGGGTGCAAACTGCGTCCCAACAGGAAACATCGCCTGTCCATTTCCTCCACAGATGCTGCCCGACCCGCTGAGTTCCTTTTATTGTTTGCACAGTGGACTGATTATTTTTTTTACACAATCTAAAATAAATGTCCTGCTCAACCACATTCTCTGTTTCAGCCAACAAAGGTAATCATCGTTCATGAGATATATTTTGGGGAACTAGAGTTTAATTATAAATGTGAAATTAGTTTAAGGGGAAAAAATAAATTCTATTCGCTGACATCCGTTATCTTATTTTATCAGTGTGTGTAATCTCCTTTACTGCTTCAGGTAACAATTTATCAAAGCCATTCCAATCCTAGAGTGGCCGACTTATTAGTTTCATGTCTGTTCCTTGTGTGGCCAAGCGCTGGAGGCAAGTGTTCGGACATATTTGTAACATTAATATCAGAAGTACAGGCACTGGATATGAAGTGTGCCAGGATTTATTACTCCATGGAGCAGAGTTAATTGTTGGTACCATCATCACAGACTGAGTGTAGTCCTGTGCAATTAAATATTTATCCTCTTTTAATCGACTGACAACACCAATTAGAACGGTTAATTGATGTGGAGACAATGTGGAAATCCCCGTTATTACTGCAGCAGCGTGCCCGAGGTCAAACGCTGTCAACTGATTCCTGCAATAATCTAAACGCAGTTTGTTTTTTTCACACCGGCGTGCGATGGTTGCTTTTGTTACCCAAACTCTCTTTATGGTGAACGGCATTTAAGGTGTTGGATCCACACAAAAGATCATTTAACTGCAAGGGTGGATCTCTCGTCTGTCAGGTTTTCAATTTGAATTCGCACGGTAGAGCTAATAAGACAAGACCACGCACCCACACTCTGTGCCAGCAAAGGCTTCACATCTAAAGGGCCTGTCCCACTTAGGCAATCTTTTTCGGCGACTTGCCGGAACCCATCATAGTCGCAGCAGGTCGGCGAAGGTTTTCAACATGTTGAAAATCCAGCGGCGACCAGAAAAAGGTACGACTCTTTGGGCGACTACTCACGGCCAGACAGGCGTCACCCTGTGACGACAGACAGTGATGACAGACAGGCGTCACATGTCAATCAAAGACAGTCCGAGGGTCTCCAATGAGGTAGGTAGTAGTTCAGGACCGCTGGACTAGAATGGCTTATTCCAATTCTAAACTGACGCTAGGGTCAGTGAGCAGGCGTAGGGAAGGGCAGTGCGATATATCTCCGCTTCTTTTTTCACTTCTTCGTTAGTTCAGGGGTTTTTCTTTTTTCTTTTTTGAATCTTTTTCGAAATTCTTTCTTTTCTTTTTCCTTTCTTCTTCTTTTTCCTTCTTTCATTTTTTCATTTTTCCGATTCACTTATTAGTTTATAAAATGTTAAAACTGAAGCTGTACGAAAATTGTATAATTGTGATGTGGATTACTTTCTCCTTGAACAATCGCTTCTAATAAAACTAATATTTTAAAAAAAAGGCTTATTCTTCATTCCGATCAGACTCCTGAAGCAATCACCTCCCTCACTCCCCTTGTCGGTGCTGCCATTCACCCTTCCCTTCATTCTATCCCACTCCGTTATTCCAGTTTTGCACATCAGTTTTCTATTTACATTTGAACCCCTTCAGCTTGCAGAACAATCTCTACATAGTCACATCTCCAGATCCAGGGGCAGTTACTTTCCAGCGTTTATCAGGAACAGAGGGACATAGGTTTCAGGTGAGAGGTGAGGGGGAGAGATTTAATAGAAATCTGAGGGGTAACTTTACCCCACAAAGGGTGGTGGGTGTATGAAACGAGCTGCTGGAGGAGGTAGTTGAGGCAAGTACTATCCCAACATTTAAGAGACATTTAGAGAGATACATGGATAGGACAGGTTTAGAGGGATATGGGCCAAGCGCAGGCAGGTGGGACTAGTATAGCTGGGACATGTTGGGCCTGTTTCCACACTGTAAGACTATGACTCTATCAACAACTAGAGAGCGGCCCTGAGCTATTATCTATCTCAATGGAGACCCTCGGACTATCTTTAATCGGACTTTACTGAACTTTTGCAATTAACATTATTCCCTTTACAGATCACCTGCATCTGTAGACTGTCAATTGTAATCATGTATTGTCTTTCCGCTGACTGGATAGCACTGTACCTCGGTACACGTGACAATAAACTACACTAAGGCTTTCTGCTATTTTGCATTTGTATTGCATGTATCATTACTCGGAGATTGATGTGAACGAGATCTGAATCTGAGAGAGTGTGCGTGTGCATCATCATCTGTAAAGAATCTTTCCAGCTCCCCCCCACCTCGTCCCACACAAAAGCCAGTGAACCGAGAGAAGGAATTGGACTGTTGCCCATCTCCTTAGCAGCAGCGCACACTGGCTGATAGCTCCAGAAAGTTAAATAAATAAATGAATTAATTTGCTTTAAGCTTAGCAATTGAGTTGAACAGATTTCCTTTCAAGATGAGCTAACCGCAGGAAAAACGTCAAGGCTATTGGGGGCGGCACAGTGTCGCAGCGGTAGAGTTGCTGCCTCTCAGCGCCAGGGACCTGGGCTCCATCCTGACTACGGGTGCTGTTTGTACGTTCTCCCCGTGACTGTGTGGGTTTTCTACGGGCGCTCTGGTTTCCTCCCACACTCCAAAGACGTACAGACTTGTAGTTAATTATTTAAGAAGGAACTGCAGATGCTGTTAAATCGAAGGTAGACAAAAATGCTGGAGAAACTCAGCGGGTGCAACAGCATCTATGGAGCGAAGGAAATGGGCAACGTTTCGGCCTGAAAAGCTGCCTATTTCCTTTGCTCCATAGATGCTGATGCACCCGCTGAGTTTCTCCAGCATTTTTGTCTAAACAATTGTAAAATTGTCCCCCGTGTGTGGTATGTGCTCGTGTACAGAGGCCACTGGTCGGCGTGGGCCGAAGGGTCTGTTTCTACGCTGTATCTCCAACGTCTAAAGTTTAAAGTCCATGGCAGTACCTCCATTGGGAGGTTATCAGATTTTTTGTTCCTTCCCGATGGTAATATTGTCGGCCGGCACCACGAACGTGGCGACTCTCGCGTACTGCTCGGGCGCGGTCTGCTGCACGGGTTTAGCGGCTCGGATGCACGCGAAGCATTCCACTGCACCTCGGTAGATGCCACAAGTAAAATATCATCGAATCATTGGGCTGTTTTATGTTTGTTGTCAAATGGCCAAAAAAAACCCTCGCAAGGGAAATCAAGCTTAGAACCTCCTCAACCATGTGAAGCACTTTAGCCGTTGTTAAGTTTGCAGTGGTCTTGGCTGGTCAGGCAAGGTCATAGAGATGACAACAGGCCCTTTGGCCCATCTAGTCTGTGTCACTCAATTCCCATTTTATTATTATCGACATATTGCTGTCAACATTTTCATCAGCATTCCCACAGATTCCATCTTTCACCTGCACGCGAGGAGTAAGTTAAAGTGGCTAATTAACCTCCTCTTGAGATGTGAGAGGAAACCAGAGCACGCAGAGAAAACCCATTTGGTCGCTGTGAGAACATGCGAGCTCCACATAGACAGCACCAACGGTCAGGATTGAACTTAGGTTGCCTGAACTGTCAGAGGTTGCCCGATAGGTTCTGAGGAGCAGGCAGGAGAATGGAGTTGAGAGGTGAAAAATAGACCAGCCATGATCAAACGCGGAGCAGACTCGATGGGCTGAATGGCCTACTGCTGCACGTATGTCCTACGATCTTTTGATCTGTGAGGCAGGGTGGCCACGATGGCGCAGTGGTAACTCAGCGGGTTAGGCAGCATCTCTGGAGAAAAGGAATAGGTAATGTTTGCAGTCAAGACCCTCCAGAGATGCTGCCTGTCCCGTTGAGTTACTCCAGCTTTTTGTGTCAATCTTTGGTTTAAACCAGCGTCTGCAGTTCCTTCCCACACAGTCAGGCTCGCTCGGTTGGTCAGTGGCGTTTGGTCTGAGGCGGGAAACTGGTACACGCTCGCCGTTTCTGCGGAGGAAGTGGAAAAATTCCCGGCCAGATGGGATTTATTCCCCTCATGGTGAAACAAATCACTTCTTATTCTGGATAGAGGGGGGGGGGGGGGTGCAGGGGGGTGGGTGCAGGGGATAGGGTGGGGTGCAGGGGATAGGGTGGGGGTGCATAGGGTGAGGGGGGTGCAGGGGATAGGGTGGGGGGGGGGGGGTTGCAGGGTATAGGGTGGGGGGGGATAGGATGGGGGGTGCAGGGGATAGGGGGGGTGCAGGGATAGGGGGGGGGTGCAGGGTATAGGGTGGGGGTGCAGAGGGATAGGGTGGGGGGGGTGCAGGGGATAGGGTGGGGGTGGGGGGTGCAGGGTATGGGGGGTGCAGGGGATTGGGTGGGGGGGCAGGGGATAGGATGGGGGGGTTGCAGGGTAGCATGGGGGTTGTGCAGGGGATAGGGTGGGGGGGATAGGGTGGGGGGTGCAGGGGATAGCCATGGGGGTGCAGGGGATAGGGGTGGGGGGGGATAGGGTGGGGGGTGCAGGGGATAGCATGGGTGGGGTGCAGGGGATAGGGTGGGGGTGATAGGGTGGGGGGTGCAGGGGATAGGGGGGGTGCATGGGATAGGGTGTGGGGGATAGGGTGGGGGGTGCAGGGGATAGCATGGGGGGTGCAGGGGATAGGGTGGGGGGGGATAGGGTGGGGGGTGCAGGGGATAGCATGGGGGGGTGCAGAGGATAGGGTGGGGGGATAGGGTGGGGGGTGCAGGGATAGCATGGGGGGTGCAGGGGATAGGGTGGGAGGGGGATAGGGTGGGTGGGTGCAGGGGATAGGTTGCGGGGGGGATAGGGTGGGGGGTGGGGATAGGGGGGGGGGGGAAGGGTTGGCGGTGCAGGGTATAGGGTGGGGGTACAGGGTATAGGGTGGGGGGGTGCAGCGGATAGGGTGGGGGTGGTACAGTGTATAGCGTGGGGGGGTGCTGAAGGGGATAGGGTGGGGGGGGGGGTACAGTGTATAGGGTGGGGGGGGGCAGGGGATTGTGAAGGAGGGGGGTTCCGTTGCAGCTGTGCATCTGGAGAATTCGTGGGTGCCTGGATGAAGAAATGTGGTCAGAAGCAACTGACAGGTGCGGAGCTCAGACGGAGAGAGAGAAAGAGAGAGAGAGATATTTTTGGCAGAACACAACATTTGATTGTCAAGACCCAGTGTGTCTTGGACTCCCCCCCCACCCAGCCCCCGCACAACCCCCAACCTGCTGTTTAAGTGTAAAAGAAGTCTTGTCAAGTCCCAGGCAATTCCCATCCCCACTGGAACTTTGCACAGTTGTGTAGCGAGCCAGGGAGGGTGTGGAATAATCCCACTCTGTGCGTTTGAAACCTAGTACAAACACCAGCATTATTCCGCCACCCTGCTACTTGTCAGGCAGACGGAGACAATGGGACCTTTCAGACGGGGCAAGAGAAAGGCTTGGCAAAGCAGCACGGGATGAAAGAACCTCAGAAAGCCCCAGTTATCAAACGCGTCTGTAAAAAAAAAAAATCCAGAATCTTGCGCTTTTTCTCTCTTTCCCCCTCCCCCTTAAATAAAAATAATGAGCCTCCTTCGACCGAGGGCTTTGTTTGACCTGCTGGCTCAGTAAAACCTGAACTCTCTACCACACGATTCCTGCAGCCTTTGCCATGACTGCAGCTCTTAGCACAGGGGCCTTGTTACTAAACAAAACAAAAAAAGCCTTTCATAGCAAGGCACAAGAGCCTCTGGAGAGCCTTGTGAGATTGCGAGTCCGCGCCAAACAAAACACACACATATATACACAGTATATATAGATATTTTTTTTACAAAAAGCAGGTTTCATGGAATAAGACCGCATGGTGTATCCACAACTCAGCATCCCTCAGGAGATGAAACTCGGGGCTGTGTCTCCTCTCACGACTCTATTGTTTACTCTGATGGGTTCCAGATGTGAACACATCAGGCTGCCAAACACAGGAACTCATTTGATTTGCCGGAATATTTTGGGAGCAAAATATGTGTGAGTGTGAGTGTGTGTGTGCGCTCTGCAAAATGAAGGCAGGCCAGGGTATCGAACAAAGTTACTTGGTTGGCCTCTATCCTTTCAGGGAATAAGGGAGCCAGATTTCAACACAGCACCACTGCAGTAAACTCCGTCTGCATGCAGTCAGGATGTACAGGTTTGTAGGTTAATTGGTAAAATTGAAAATGTGTCCCTAGTATGTAGGATAGAACAAGGAGGGTATGGGGAGATCGCAGTGGACCAACAGGCCTGTGTCCAGTCTGTATCCCAAAAGTCTAAAATCTATTAGTCTAAAACCTACAATTGTGTTTTTGTTGAAGAGAGGCTCAAAATGCTGGAGTAACTCAGCGGGACAGGCAGCATCCCTGGACAGAAGGAATGGGTGACGTTTTGGGTCGAGACCCTTCTTCAGACATTACCGTGTGGAGCAGGTTCTTTACACTTTAGAGACACAGGCCCTTCGGCCACCGAGTCTGCATCGACCAGCGATCCCCGTATACTAGCACTATCCTGCACACTCGGGACAATTTACACTTTTACAGAGGCCAATTAGCCTATGACCTGTACGTCATTGGAGTGTGAGAGGAAACCGGAGCATCCGGAAAAACCCCACATAAGTCACGGGGAGAACGTATAAACTCTATACAGACAACACCCATAGTCAGGATCAAAACGGTGTCTCTGGCGCTGTGAGGCAGTAACTCAACCATACTGCCCTTTTTTAAAAAATCAATACAGTCTCCTACAGGTCTTCTCTATGGTTGGAAGTTCATTATCTGCGATATCTACCACTCTCTTACATACAGACACAAACTCAACTCAGTTCTTCATCTGAAGAAGGGACTCATCCCAAAACATCACCCATTCCTTCTCTCCAGACATGCTGCCTGTCCCGCTGAGTTACTCCAGCTGTCTATCTTCGGTTTAAACCAGCATCTGCAGTTCCTTCTTACACACTCTCATATATGTGTTTGCTGACTGGTTTTTCACTGTTTAAAAGAAGTACCTCAGGTGATTTAATATTTGTTTTTAATATATTTAGAAATGTTGATATCATTGTTTGTTTCATTGCAACAGATGTTTTCATTTTTTTTTCAGAGTCAGAGACATTTAGGGCTAATTGAAAGATTTTGACAGCTGGCAAAGCTTGGGGGAGGCGTTCATCATATATTTGAGAGGTTTAATGGGTGGGGCTTGTTCTGGCACAGTCAGGCACCTCAGTTACATCACATGAGGCTCCACTGTATGCCAGGACCTCATTGAATCTCCTGCTGACAATGCCCCTCTGGTAAAGTTTAGCGTAGTTTAGAGGTACAGCGTGGAAACAGGCCCTTCGGCCCACCGATCACTGTTCCCAGCATACTAACATTATCCTACACGCACCAGGGACAATTTACAATTATGCCAAGCCAATTAACCTACAAACCTGTATGTCTTTGGAGCGTGGGAGGATACCGAAGCTCTTGGTGAAAACACACACAGGTCACGGGGAGAACGTACAGACAAGCACCCGTGGCAGGATCGAACCTGCGCCTCTGGCGCTGGAAGGCAGCAACTTTACCTCTGCGCCACCGTGCCGCCCCATACTGGTTTGTTGTTGCGGTGTGTGACGAGATGAAGTGTAAATCTTTGTTTGCGTGCTATCCAGGCAAATAGATGCAAACAAGGAACACGTGTTCAGAAGTGGATTTGAGTTGGGACCTCAAGTCACACAGAAGATCTAGATCGCCAAACTTGCCAGGTTTCTTCCCACCCCCCCAGGTAGACACAAAATGCTGGAGTAACTCAGCGGGACAAGCAGCAACTGTGGAGAGAAGGAATAGGTGACGTTTCGGGTCGCGACCCTTATTCAGACAGATTGTCCCACCCCCACCTCTCTTCCAGCTTCCCCCCCCCCCCCCCCCCCCCCCCCGACTACATTCAGTTTGAAGAAGGGTCTCGACCTGAAGTGCCGCCTCTTCATTACACACTTGCTGCTCATCATCTCTGAAGGAAAGGAACAGGTGAGCTTTCAGATTGGAACCTACTTCTGACGAATAAAATACTATTGAACCATGTCTCCGGCAGCAACTCTACCGCTGCGCCACCATGTACTTTGTTTAACTATTCAGTTCTTCTACTAAAGGAGCCTCAGCAGTGGACTGTGGTGTCAGCCGAGGTTTTGTGTTCAACATGCCAAGTGGTTCTAGCTGGAAAGCACCAGCCTTTCACAGAGCGAGAGAGAGAGAGAGAGGGAGAGATGGAGAGTGTAACCAACATTATTGCGTGACTTTCAATAATTCCATAACTAATATATCACATGTTGAAAAAACCCATCTGGGTTGAAATCCATCTTTAACATCATCCCAGCTGTCCTGTGATCATTTTAGCACAATGAGTTCTCTGATGTAATGTACTATACATGTGCCTTTGTTGGAGTTGAGGATAGAGGGCAAATTTGCTGCAGTTTTCTGACTGATGTTCTGATAAAACCTCTGATCATCCGTCCAGTGCCTAAGGAAGTCCTAATAGACACCAGTTTGTTTTACATGCTTACAGCATTGTTACAGCATTGACTTCCCATTTCATTGCTGCAGCATCAAAATCCATTGATATTCATCATCATCACTGATGCAACTGACCCCGAATGTCGCCCATTCCTTCTCTCCAGAGATGCTGCCTGTTCCGCTGAGTTACTCCAGAATTTTGAGTCTATCGTCAACAAAAACACAATTGCACTAATAGACTTTAGACATTTGAGATACAGAGTGGAAACAGGCCCTTTGGACCAGCGAGTACGCACTGACCAATGATCACCCATACCCTGGTTCTATCTGAAGAAGGGTTTTGGCCCGAAACGTTGCCTATTTTCCTTTGCTCCATAAATGCTGCCACACCCGCTGAGTTTCTCCAGCACTTTTGTCTACCTTCGATTTTCCAGCATCTGCAGCTCCTTCTTGAACCCTAGTTCTATCCTACACACACACACCAGGGACAAATTTTCAATTTTACCAAAGCCAATTAACCTACAAACCTGTACATCTTTGGAGTGTGGGAGGAAACCGGAGCACCCTGAGAAAACCCACATGGTCACAAGGAGATCGTACAAACTCTGCACTGACAGCACCCGTAGTCAGGATCGAACCTGGGTCTCTGGCGCTGTGAGGCAGCAACTCTACCGCTGCGCCACCAAATTAGGTGTGTAAGGTCACACCGAATAGTTTGCAATGTCTCTAAGCGAACTGCAGTGGGAAAAAGAAAAATAGTCAGCAAGATGATCATCTGCTAAGAGAACAGTAAAATGAAAAGGAGCATTTAATTTGGACACATAAAACAACTCTTTTGAAAAGGATCTCATATGATTTTTGGCCAAGTTCTGGCACATTCCTTAAAGCGTTTGAAAATATGTTTTTTCAATGGGGATGTGGCAAGTTTGATAGTTGAATACTGAAAGGTCTGGGTAGAGTGGATGCGGAGAGGATGTTTCCACTATTGGGAGAGTCTGGGACCAGATGTCATGGCCTCAGAATAAAAGGATGACCCTTTAGGAAGGAGATGAGGAGGAATTTCTTTAGTCTGAGGGTGGTGAATGTGTGGAATTCTTTGCCACAGACGGCGGTGGAGGCCAAGCCAATGGATATTTTAACGGTGGTGTTTGATATGTTCTTGTTTAGTTCGGGTGTCAGGGGTTACGGGGAGAAGGCAGGAGAATGGCGTTGAGAGGGAAAGATAGATCAGCCATGATTGAACGGCGGAGTAGACTTGATGGGCCGAATGGCCTATTTCTGCTCCTAGAATTTATGAACTTGAAGTTTAGCAATAGGGCTGAACCCCTTTGGATCAGAAACATGTTCATCTTCATCAAATTCTTCTTCATAAAACAAGTGAAATAAATGAGGTGAAGATTTTAGACATTTCAGAGTCTGTATAACTCGTTCTCACCCAGCCCACGGCTAACAAAGGCCTGTTTCCTTTATCATCGTTATTTTTTTGCATATCTTTAATTCATTTGTTCTAATTCTCTCTACATCACCGTCTATATCTCTCGTTTCCCTTTCCCCTGACTCTCAGTCTGAAGAAGGGTCTCGACCCGAAACATCGCCCATTCCTGCTGCCTGAACCGCTGAGTTACTCCAGCTTTTTGTGACTACCTTCGGTTTAAACCAGCATCTGCAGTTCCTTCCTACACATTTTAGACATGGGTTCAGATTGGTAATGTTGACTTGAATGCTCCATGTGCAGTGGAGAGAAACAGGAAGCAAAAGGCCTGCATCCTTTAACTGTGAAAGGTCATGTTTTTACAGTGCTATAAATGGCTTCACTGATAACATTCTGAAGTCAAAAAGGGGAGGAGGGATCTGGACTTACATTGGGGAGGGTTAACTGGAAGGGTGCAGCAACTCTGACTGTGGTCCCCCTCAGCTGGAGATCGAGGAACACATATACAAGGTTGCTGGCAGCGAAACAATACTGAGCAAATATTACTGAAGAAATTCGCACTGCTGTGACATTTTGGCTTTTCTTTGCAGTTTCGATCAGGAGGCTTTTTACCACCATTATATTTTTAATGAACAAATAAACAGTGAAACCAGATGTGAGGAAACATACAAACATAGAAAATAGGTGCAGGAGGAGGCCATTCGGCCCTTTGAGCCAGCACCGCCAATCATTGAGTGCAATTCACCCAATGCATGGAGCTCAACACTGAGGCCACGGCTGAGGATCTGGGTGGAGAGAGACCTCCCTTGAAGGCAATGGACTTCCCACCACAGACTAAGTGTGGGTCATGCCTAGAGTCTGCCTGCTCCACCAATGGAAGATGTTTGGTGAATGGGGTCAGGAGAGTAAGGAGGGCCGTCGGGAAGCGAAGAAGGCTATCGGAGATATATGCAGTGCTAGTGTGCGCACCCGCACGCACGAGCATGCATGTATGCTTGCACATGTATACACACACATACATGTACACACATGCATATACACACACACATGTACACACACATACACACATGAACACAAACACAGACATATATACACACACTCATACTCACACTCATGCACACATGAACACACATAGACATATACACACACACACACACATGTACACACACTTGTACACACACGTACACACACCGCATGCACACATGAACACACACACACGTACACACAACACACATCGACACACACATATCCACACACACACAGGTACACACACGCGTACGTACACACAGACACATGCACATACACACACACACACACACACACACACACACACACACACGCGGCACCACAGTTTTCAGCAGCCTAACATTGCAGGAAATGTCTAAGGTTAAAGATGAGACTACCACCCTCAGTCACACAATACTCCAGTTTTCAAAATTAATCAACTCCTGCAGAAGTAATTTCCAGTCTTCTTCTAAAATTGAGCCATCCATTTAGGCAACAAAATAATATTTAATTAAAAGTCTGATTTCTGTTTATTGGGCGATTTCTGTTTATCGGGCGATTTCTGTTTATCGGGCGATTTCTGTTTATCGGGCGATTTCTGTTTATCGGGCGATTTCTGTTTATCGGGCGATTTCTGTTTATCGGGCGATTTCTGTTTATCGGGCGATTTCTGTTTGCTCCTGACACTGGTGGAATCGGCGTCATCGTTTCCTACAAAAGCTACACGGAACATTTTGGTTTCGAATTTTGACAGTGAAATGACTTTGACATTTAAGTGAATTTTCACATTTAAGAAACTTCGACATTTAAGCAAATTTCGCAGTGGTTCAGCTGTTGTTCTGCAACACGAGATATACTTTATCCCAGTGAAATAAATGCAAACATACAAATGACGGTGAAGCATTGCTGTTTCTCTGCACCTCTCCTGTGCCCGACTGCCTACTAGATACAGCCTCAATGTTGATTTTCCAGCTGTATCTCCAGTCTGACTTTCCCACAATTTTCCATTCTTTCTTTTTTTGTGGATGGAAGGTTATTCTTCCTCTCTTTTTCTGAAGGTTTGTGCCTCAAAAATAAGAATTCCATTCTTGGCCTTGGCACCCATTCCTTGAGTATACGCAGGCACAGCGGTAGAGTTGCTGCCTCACAGCGCTGGAGGCCCGGGTTCGATCCTGACTACGGGCGCTGTCTGTACGGAGTTTGTACGTTCTCCCCGAGACCTGCGTGGGTTTTCTCCGGGTGCTCCGGTTTCTTCCCAAACTCCAAAGACGTACATGTTTGTAGGTTAATTGGCTTGGTATAAATGTAAAATTGTCCCTAGTGTATGTAGGATAGTGTTGATGTGTGGGGATCGCTGGTCGGCGCAGACCCGGTGGGCCGAAGGGCCTGTTTCCGCGCTGTATCTCTAAACTGAACTACAGTTAACATGGCTGGTGTTGGCAGGCAAATGGAGCATTGGGGAACGCTACAAACAACCCAACTTGTCCCTTATCCAACCTCCCCACGTTGACCATGCTGCTGAAGGTGATTGCACAAAGATGAAGGAATAAAACAAGAGTCGGCAGGTGGTCTTCAGCTGCCAGGCCCCTAAGCTCTGGAACTCTCTCCTTAAACCTCTCCTCCTCTCTTCCACTTAGTTTAATTTAGAGATACAGCGTGGAAACGGGCCCTTCGGTCCACTGCGTCCGCGTCGACCAGCGATCCCCCGTACACTAGTTCTATCCTACACACTGGGGACAATTCTTACAGAAGACACTTATCATATATTTAAGAGTGAGTTGGATGTGGCCCTTGTGGCTAAGGGGATCAGAGGGTATGGAGAGAAGGCAGGTACGGGATACTGAGTTGGATGATCAGCCATGATCATATTGAATGGCAGTGCAGGCTCGAAGGGCTGTGGCCTACTCCTGCACCTAATTTCTATGTTTCTATCCTACAAACCTGCATATCTTTTGGAATGTGGGAGGAATCCGGAGCACCCGGAGAAAACCCACGCGGTCACAGGGAGAAGGTACAAATGGTGCAGACAGCACCCGTAGTTAGGATGGAACCCGGGTCTCTGGCGCTGTAAGGCAGCAACTCTACCGCTGCACCACCTTTGTGTAGGTTAGTTCAAGAACCTGCTTGCTTTGGGAAAGTTCTTGAAGCTGGTGGTGCGGGCTCTGCTCCAGTATCCTGCCCGATGATAGCAGTGAGAAGAGGACATGGTCCGGATGAGAGGTGGGTCCTTGATGATAGGTGCTGCCTTCCCGAGGCTGTGTCTCATGTAGATGGCTGGGGGAGAGCCGTGCTCATGATGGAGATTGCAGCGAATTGTGGACGCAGCCCAGACCATCACGCAAACCAACCTCCCTTCCATTGACTCCATCTACACCTCACGCTGCCTCAGCAAGGCCAGCAGCATCATCAAGGACCAGTCTCACCCTGGCCGCTCCCTCTTCTCCCCTCTCCCATCGGGCAAAAGGTATAGAAGTGTGAAAACGCACGCCTCCAGATTCAGGGACAGTTTCTTCCCGGCTGTTATCAGGCATCTGAATCATCCTACCACAACCAGAGAGCAGTGCTGAATCTTCCTCATTGGTGACATTTGGACTATCCTTGATTGGACTTTGCTGGCTTTACCTTGCACTAAATGTTATTCCCTTATCATGTCTCTGTACACTGTAAATGGCTCGACTGTAATCATGTATTGTCTTTCTGCTGATAGGACCGCTTGTAACAAAAGCTTTTCACTGCACCTCGGTACACGTGTCAATAAACTAACCTGTAACTAATCACCGACGGTAGCAAGCATTTAAAGCACCCTTTGACTTAATAATGTGTATCAGTACCCCGGCAAACCTACCTACCAAATCTACAAAGACTAATCCAGCATCAGCACAACCTTTTCCGATATGGGGCAGAAGAGCCCGTTTCCACACATTATCTCTAAACTAAACCCAACCCGATCTAACATCAACAGCTGATTGCCACAGTCTCCCTCCAGCATAACTATGGACTTGTTTTTTCCACTGTTTTTTCAAAGATTGTGCTTTTTTTGCAGACATCCTTCGTTTGGAATTTTACATGTAATTCATGTCCAACTTGTTTGTGTGCCTAGAACAAGAGGAATCGCATATAGGAGCAGAGAGGTCCTTCCACATTCATGGGCCTGTCCCACTTAGACGTTTTTTTGGGCGACTACAGTGGGACAGGCCAATTAACACGTACCCTACACAGTCACCAAGGGGGCACCAATACCCTTACATTTATGTCAATTAACCCTCAAACCTGCACGTCTTTGGAGTGTGGGAGGAAACCGAAGTTCTCTGAAAAAACCCACACAGGTCACGTGGAGAATGTGCAAACTCTGTACTGTCAGCACCCGTGGTCGGGATGGAACCCGGATCTCCGGCGCGGCAAGTGGTGTAAGGCAGCAACTCTACCGCTGCGCCACCGTGACTGTCTTCGATCTATCCTTCCATTTATTTTATTTTATTTGACTTTTTTAGCTTAGCTTTTTTATTTATTTAGATGAATAAATAAGATAAAGAAATAAGATAAAGGAATAATGAAATAAATACATCTGCATAAAGCTGGCCTTCAAACTCTTTGCAAACCAAGAATACCAAGTGCCCGTGAGTACATGATGATTTATTTTCAAATGGATACCACATGATCAGTTCTTTGTATCTCTCCCCGACTCACTCACTCTCACACAAACTCCATATAATGTCTGATCAAAGTACTTCCAAAATCCCCTTTTGTAGTTCTCTCCCATTCCCCACTCCATGACAAGCAAGCTCTAACACATTGGGTCTACTTTGCGTTCAATTAGACTTTAGGCTACATGGTATTTATAACAAACTTTGAAGCTTCCCAGAAATTCATGGACATCAAAGTTGCCTCGTATATTTTTCTGTATTTTTCACCCACTTTGGAAATGCATGATGCCGCGACTTTAATGAACACAGAGGTTTATTGTCCAAACAGAGAGGTTTATTGTCTGATCCAAGTTCCTCCCTGGAATGAACTGGTGTGCTGCTAGGCTGAGCATAGGCACTCTCCCTGGAGACAGACCATTTGCTGCCTGGTCGCGGCTTTGCTCGGTGTGTCCATGCGTTTCTCAGGCCATTCGCGATCACGGTTCTATTCCCGGCTTATCCTGATTTTCACCCGAGTTAAGGCGGAGATTGACGGGTTCCTGAATAGTTGAAAGGCTTGGATTGAGTGAACGTGGGGAGGATGTTTCCACGAGTGGGAGAGTCTAGGACCAGAGGTCACAGCCTCAGAATAAAAGGACGTTCCTTTAGGAAGGAGTTGAGGAGGGTGGGGAATCTGTGAAATTCATTGCCACAGAAGGCTGGGGAGGCCAAGTCAATGGATATTTTTAAGGCAGAGATAGATAGATTCTTGATTAGTGCGGGTGTCAGGGGTTATGGGGAGAAGGCAGGAGAATGGGGTAGAGAGGGAGAGATAGATCAGCCATGATTGAATGGTGGAGTAGACTTGATGGGCCAAATGGCCTAATTCTGCTCCTTTCATTTATGAACATGATTTGAACTAGTCTGGCAAACTGCACAAACAAGCACCTGAAGTCAGGATTGAACCCGGGTCTCTGGCGTTGTGAGGCAGTAGCTAGACCACTGCGCCACCGTGCCGGCTTGGTGTCAGGTGTAATTTCTGGTGGAGACGCATCTCCACCGACGGGAAGCATTGTCCGTCCGTGCCCTGCACTGATAGAGACACAAAATGCTGGAGTAAATCAGCGGCTCATGCAGCATCTCTAGAGAAAATGGACAGGTAACATCTTGGGTCGGGACCTCTTCTTCAGACTGTCCATTCCTTCCACAGATGCTGCCTGACCCACCGAGTTCCCCCAGCTTTAATATACGGTGTCTTACCTTCCCGCGCCCCACCCGGCTGCACTGAACAGCTGGCTGCACATCTGCACCACTCTCTCTCTCTCTCTGAGACTGCAGGCAATGTTACCTGTGCTGACCCTGCCAGCAACACTTCCTTCCTCAGCGTAAGCAATGGCCAAAGATTCTGCCCGCTCCCCCTCCCATCAGACAGGACAGGTCCAGCACCAGGAAGCCAGAGAATCAAGGGCTGCACACCTCCCAACACATTCCCACAGCGACAGAGAGAGAGAGCGAGGAACATTCATGCATGGCCTTTCCTAATAAGAAACCTCCCATGAAAAGAGTGAAGAATATAGTTTACGAGGTTCCGGAGTGTTTAGAACATTTGGTTGAGAATGAACGGGAATTCCTCACAAACTAAGCGATAAGTAACAACCGGAGAGCTTTTATCTCCCATTGTTGTAAGTCCTATTTTTTATTTAAAGGAATGCACTGCCATCCACAAGGAAGGAAATCAGACCTTGGAGATGTGTCATTTGTTCAGATTCAGATGAGTTTTGTGTCATATTAGCCAGGATACAATCTGTTTCTTCCCCTTTGCTCTACCTATTGTTCTTGAGATTAAACTGACTGTATCTATGTGTGGGATACCTGGCTTGACAACGGTTTTCATGTGACAATAATAAACCTAAGTCTAAGATTCTTTAGTCTTTACATTAGTTTGGAGATACAGCAAGGAAGCAGGACCTTCGGCCCATCGAGTCTACGCCGACCAACGATCACTAACATTGCCCCACACACTTCCTTCCATGACAAAGTATTTCACTGGAGCCCAGGACTCAGCGACTATGAGATCTGAAGTGAATGTGTGCACATTCAGCTGCGGTACACAGATAGAAGCTGGAAAACATCGCAGCCACTTGGGAGTTTCCTGGACTGTTTTATCCGTCCCCGGCATTTGTTTGGAATGCCAGAATAACAGGCCAACATTCCATGCGGAAACCTACATTACATGATCTCTGCTTTCCGATTGGAATTATCTCCCATGGAAAACAGAAATGCAAGTATTAAGTCTTACGAGGAAACTGATTTTTTTTTTACATTGGGAAGATTCTCTTCAGTTGGTCGGCACTGTTGAATAACTCTGTGAAAGGGGAACACTGAATGCACCAGATTAAATGAAGCCCAAAGTGCTGGAGTAACTCAGCAGGTCAGGCAGCATCTCTGGAGGTCATGGACAGGTGACGTAGCGGGTCAGGACCCTTCTTCAGACCGATTTTAGAAGGAGGGAGAAAGTTGAATGAGAAATGAGGTGGGACTAAGCCTGACAAGTGATAGGTGGGTACAGGCGTGGGAGGCTGGATTGGCAGGTGGGTGGACAAAGTAAGCATGCAGGTACATCAGGCAGTGAATAAAGCAAATGTCATGTTGGCCTCTATAACAAGGGTCAAAGAGGTCCTTCTGCAGTTGTACAGAGCCCTAGTGGGACCACACCTGGAGTATTGTGTGCAGTTTTGGTCCCCTAATTTGAGGAAGGACATTCTTGTTATTGAGGGAGTGCAGCGTAGGTTTACAAGGTTAATTCCCGAGATGGCGGGACTGTCATATGCTGAGAGAATGGAGCAGCTGGGCTTGTACACTCTGGTGTTTAGAAGGATGAGAGGGGATCTAATTGAAACATATAAGATTGCTAAGGGTTTGGACACTCTTGAGGCAGGAAACATGTTCCCAATGTTGGGGGAGTCCAGAACCAGAGGCCACAATTTGAGAATAAGGAGTAAGCCATTTAGAACGGAGACGAGGAAACACTTTTTCTCACAGAGAGTGGTGAGTCTGTGGAATTCTCTGCCTCAGAGGGCGGTGGAGGCCGGTTCTCTGGATGCTTTCAAGAGAGAGCTAGATAGGGCTCTTAAAGATAGCGGAGTCAGGGGATATGGGGAGAAGGCAGGAACGGGGTACTGATTGAGGATGATCAGCCATGATCACAGTGAATGATGGTGCTGGCTCGAAGGGCCGAATGGCCTACTCCTGCACCTATTGTCTAAGACGAGATGAACAGGAGACAAAAGAATGTCAGAAACCGTGAGGAATTGATTGGATGTTTGCAAGTTGCATTTTACAAAATTAGTAAATTCGCAATGATGTTTGCTCAGGAAAGGTCACTTTATCTTTGACTTTCTATACATCTGAAATTTCATAAATTCATGTTATAGGAGCAGAATTAGGCCATTCAAGTCTGCCATTCAATCATGGCTGATCTATCTTTCCCTTTCAACCCCATTTCCTTCTCCCCATAACCTCTGACACCCGTAGTAATCAAGAATCTATCTATCTCTGCCTTAAAAATTACCACAGACTTGGCCTCCACTGTCCAATATCCACTGTTGGCCTAGTTGAAGGAGGGTATGTCCAACTTCAGAATAGTGGGCTGAAGATGTTTCCATGCTCCATCTCTGAACTAAACTTAAATGGTTAAATGTTATAACACATTTCTTTATAATTTGAAAATGGTCTCATGACTGTTCACTTCAGGAGTAAAACTAATCAAATTACACAATCTTGTGCTGTTTTTTTCCTGAAAATGTGGATTGTCAAACTCTCAGAGGGAGTGCACTGTTTGGGGAGAAGTGGATTGGTAGAATTCCCAGTTGACTTAATTGTTTCAGAGACTGAAGGAGGGAGGTGTAGCTGTTTGTGCCAAGAACGCCTGGTCCTGCAGCAGCAGTAAAGATCGCACGATGATTAAGGAAGAGGAAAATCATTGGCCACATCTTTCTTCATTTGGAAGTTAAAGATTCCAATCCTGCCTCAGAGATTGGAGCTGAGAGGTCTGAGCTGACGTTCTGCGGCTGTGCGTGCCCTTTTACACGAGTAGTAAGAGGGGCTGGGCAATGCGCCGATAATGGACCTACCGTGGGGTGGGGAGGAGAACAAGGAAGGACCCGGCGTGGAGGGACCACCGTGAGGGGGTAGAGGGGGGGAACAGAGAAAAGAGGAGGACCCGGCGTGGAGGAACCACCGTGAGGAGAGGGAGAGAACAAAGGAGGACCTTGCCCTTTGTCACTTTGACGGTGCCCTTTAAGTGGCGACTATTTGCATACCTTGTGTGTGTAAAGCAAGAAATATCACTACCCGAGCATTATTACGTTGCAGTTTCTGGGAGCTTGCAATTGGTGCACAAATTGGTTGTGATGTTACCTGCAACACACTGCTGGAGTTGCATCTCTACAGCTCTTGATGCACTCCTGTAGTGAACCCACTACAATATAGAATAATGATGCACTCGTGCTGTGAATCATAAGAGATAGGAGTAGAATTAGGCCATTCGGCCCATCAAGTCCACTCCGCCATTCAATTATGGCTGATCTATCTCTCCTTCCTGTCTTCTCGCCATAACATCTGACACCCGCACTAATCAGGGCCGGGCAGTGGGCAGGTGCTATAGACCTACACGGGAAGGTAGAGGCTCCCCACGAGTCTCGGGCAGACGGGGCTCGTCTGCTCTGCTGCCTTGTGGCCATATCCAGTCATGGAAAAGGCTCCTGGAGTAAACCTGAAGAAAATCTGTAGTCGGAGCCCCTAAGGCAGTTCGTCATTGTCTACAACCTCGCTCTGGCAGCTCCTGCCACGGCGCTGGTGCCAAACTGGAACGGCCCTGCTGTTCCTTTGGATCGATCAGCGACGTGGAGAGGGGGGGACGTGCTGCATGGGCAACAGCCTGTCCTCCATATGACATCGCCCAGGCTTGCATCCGACCACACATCACCTGCAAACTAGGATGCATCACCCATGGTCAGTCATGACCGAGGGGGGGCCTACTACTACTAATCAGGAATCTATCAATCTCTGCCTTAAATATATCCACTGACTTTGCCTCCACAGCCGTCTGTGGCAGAGAATTCCACAGATTCACCACCCTCTGGCTAAAGAAATTCTCATCTCCTTCCTAAAAGAGCATCCTTTAATTCTAAGGCTATGACCTCTGGTCCTAAATTACACCAGAGGTCCTGTGTCCACTGGCCTCTCCAGGAGCCCATCATGTATTGTCTTTCCGCTGACTGGTTAGCACGCAACAAAACCTCGGCACACGTG
This sequence comes from Okamejei kenojei, assembly GCA_035221665.1. Lineage (NCBI taxonomy): Eukaryota > Metazoa > Chordata > Chondrichthyes > Rajiformes > Rajidae > Okamejei > Okamejei kenojei. The sequence goes on along the minus strand of CM069165.1, from coordinate 27,326,600 downwards.
ACAATAAACTAAACTGAACCCATCCTGACAGATCAGTCTCTTGGGAGGTCCTTTTCTGACCTCCAGTTCCTCCCCCCCACCCCCACCTACTTTCAGACCTAATCTGAGCAGGAGACTCTGTGCATCTACCCGATCTATTCCCCTTTGGGGTGGCACGGTGGCGCAGCGGTGGAGTTGCTGCCTTACAGCGTTTTCAGCGCCAGAGACCCGGGTTCCATCCCGACGACGGGTGCTGTCTGTACGGAGTTTGTACGTTCTCCCCGTGACCGCGTGGGCTTTCTCCGAGATCTCCGGTCTCCTCCCACCCTCCAAGGATGTACAGGTTTTGTAGGTTAATTGGCTCGGAATAAATATAAATTGCCCAAAGTGTGTGTAGGATAGTGTTAATGTGCGGGATCGCTGGTCTGTGCGGACTCGGAGGGCCGAAGGGCCTGTTTCTGCGCTGTATCTCTAAACTAAACACTCAGGATTTTGTACACCTCTATACGATCGCCCCTCATCCTCCACAGTTCTCTCAGTTTAAAGTAACCTTCCATTTGGAGAGGATACTAATGGGTGACTAGACAGAGGCCTGTGAGATTATGAGAGAGTTTGATAGAGTATTTATAGCTCCGAAATGTGATGTGATCATTTGAAATCAGAAACCCACAGTGAAGATCAAATGTCCCCCTGTGCAGCATTTAATAATGCTTGCTCTGTGCACAGCCTGGTCTGGCTTGGCACAAGGGCGCCCCTCTGTTGTTGGGCGGAGAGGACCAGTCTGCACTGTAACATCTTCACAAAATGACCTATAAACTTCCCAACACATCTTGGAAAAGACCAGGCACACAGAGGGAAGCAGCGGTAGAGTTGCTGCCTTACAGCGCCGGAGACCCGAGTTCTATCCCGACTACGGGTGCTGTCTGTACGGAGTTTGTACGTTCTCCCCGTGACCATGTGGGTTTCCTCCGAGATCTTCGGTTTCTTCCCGCACTCCAAAGACGTACAGGTTTGTAGGTTAATTGCCTTGGTGTAAATGTAAATAGTGAGTGTCGGATAATGGTGGTGTGCGGGGATCGCTGGTCGGCACCGACCCGGTGGGCCGAAGGGCCTGTTTCCGCGCTGTATCTCTAAACTAAACTGAGACCAGAACACCTACACACTCATTGAAAATCAATTAAGTTAGTTTTGTTTACTGTTGTCGTGTACTGAGGTACCGTGATCTGCTTTTTGTTCCATGCTACCCAGTCAAGCCATTCACAGTGTACAGATACAGAATAAACGGTATATAATTCAGAGTAAGATTAAATCCAGTAAAGTCCGATTAAAGAAACATAGAAACATAGAAACATAGAAAATAGGTGCAGGAGGAGGCCATTCGGCCCTTCGAGCCAGCACCGCCATTCATTGTGATCATGGCTGTTCGTCCCCAATCAATAACCCGTGCCTGCCTTCTCCCCATATCCCTTGATCCCACTAGCCCCTAGAGCTCTATCTAACTCTCTCTTAAATCCATCCAGTGATTTGGCCTCCACTGCCCTCTGTGGCAGGGAATTCCACAAATTCACAACTCTCTGGGTGAAAAGGTTTTTTCTCACCTCAGTCTTAAATGGCCTCCCCTTTATTCTAAGTCTGTGGCCCCTGGTTCTGGACTCGCCCAACATTGGAACATTTTTCTGCATCTAGCTTGTTCCAGGTCCTTTTTAAGTTTTCTATAAAATCCCCCCTCATCCTTCTAAACTACAGTGAATAAAAGCCTAGTCTTTTCAATTTTCCTCATATGACAGTCCGCGCATCCCAGGGATCAATCTGGTGAACCTACGCTGCACTGCCTCAATTACAAGGATGTTCTTCCTCAGGTAGTTTGCAGATCTCCAATAGGGTAGATGAGAGGTCAGGACCACTCTCTAGTTGGTGAGAGGACAGTTCAGTTGCCTGATAACAACTGGGAAGGAGCTGCCCCCGAATCTGGAGGTGTGCGTTTTCACACTTCTGTACTTCTTGCCGGAAGGGAGGTGGGAGAAGAGGGAGTGACCGGGGTGAGACTGGTCCTTGATGATGCTGCTGGCCTTGCCGAGGCAGCGTGAAGTGCAGATGGAGTCAATGGAAGGGAGGTCGGCTTGCACAACTCTCTGCGATTTCTTGATTCCCCTACTTGGAATGTGCCGTCCTGAAAACATGGTCTGATGCATCCCGATAAAATGCTTTCTCCACCGCATGTGTATAAGTAGTGAGAGTTGTTGGGGACATGCCAAAGTTTTCCTGCGTCTGAAATCCACATTTGTACATTGCGCACAACTTGAAAAGCATGTACACACGAGGAACAATTTACAATTCTTACCGAAGCTGAACCTACAAACCTGTAGGTCTATGGATCGTGGGAGGAAACTGGAGCACCACTCCGTCATTGGGAGAACATGCAAACTCTGTGCAGGCAGCACCTATAATCAGCATCGAACCCGGGTCTGTGGCGCAGTGAGGCAGCAACCCTACCGCAGCGCCAGAGATGTGACGATTTCAAGTTGATTCACCCCGACGTATTTGGTTATCCGAATGCCTATTCTACCGGGAATGGATTTAAAAATTGCGTCCTGCATCTAAAGGGCCTGTCCCACTTGGGCGACCTAATCCGCGAGTTCTGACGAGTTTGCCCTCAACTCATAGTCGCAGCATGGTCGACACGAGGTTGTAGGAGGTCTTCGTAACTCTCCTTCATGCTCGAGAGTGGTCTCCGCGTACTTGAGGCCTCAGCTAGGTCTCGGCGGTTTTCTCAATATGTTATAAAAATGCCCGCGAGTAAAAAAAGGTCTCCATGGAAAAAATCGATACTCTTTTTACTCGTAGGTTTAGTCGTAGTAGGTCGGCATGTTAGTCGTAGGTAAGCGAGGGTAGTCGAAGGTAGTCGTAGGGTAGTCTTCATCATAGTCAAAGGGAGGTCGAAGGAGGTCGTCTTCACTCTCCACTATTCGGTGTCCAGTTTTCCCGGTTAGTCGTAGCTGGTTGAAGCTGGTCTTCCACATAGTCAAAGGAGGTCGCCAACATGTCATTTTTTCAAACTCTTCTAAACTCGCCAATTAGGTTGCCCAAGTGGGACAGCCCCTTTAGTTTACACTCACAGCTAGGCACAGCTCGGGTTTCCAGTTCCCCGTTGTTACGTAAACAAGTCAAAAAGCAATGTGTTTTTTTTACATCCAGACCACCACCTATTTCCTGCAGTGGATTTACGGCTGCTGTGGCCTCCAACATCTCCAATCCCTGAGAAACAACAACAACTGGATCTGGGGGCGAGTGGAATCTCCCTACAAGATCAACGTTCATTTCCAGCTGGGACTTGGGGAAGGAATTTCTTTAGTCAGAGGGTGGTGAATCTGGGAAATCCGTTGCCACAGAGGGCTGTGGAGGCCACAAGTCAGTGGATATTTGTAAAGCAGAGGTAGATAGATTCTTGATTAGTACGGGTGTCAGGGGTTATGGAGAGTAGGGGAGTAGATATGATGGGCCGAATGGCCTAATTCTGATCCTATCACTTCTGGCATCAAATTTTACACTGCATCTTCAAGTTATAACCCCCCTACCCCCCCCCCCCCCTTCTCCCACCACCCCAGTCACTATCCTTCCCCCACCTCTGTATGTTCATCACCCAAGCCCCATCTTTCCTTTCAATTTCCCCTCTTTCCTCTCCCCCTTCCACCTATATCACTCCCACGGGTTTTAAATAATCCCCCCCTCTCTCCTTTTCTAATCTAACCCTTCCGTCTCCTATTCACCTCCAGCCTTTGTCACCCATCTGCCAATCCCCTCACCTGTATCCACCTATCACTCACCAGACTTTGTCCCGCCCCCACCACTCTTTTCCAGCTTCAATCCACCCCCCCCCCCCTGCTACAATCAGCCTGAAGAAGGGTGCCGACCCAAAATATGTCAGCTCTCCATGTTCTCCAGAGTTGCTGCCTGACCCGCTGAGTTACTCCAGCTTTTTGTGTCTCTATCTACGGCGAAGGACCTGATGGTTGTCGGAACTATCGACAGTCACTGAACGAAAGTGGGGCTGGTCGGACCGGGAGAGTCTCGTGTACAAGGACACAAAATAACTCTCCTGCAAGAGGAAAGCCCACCTGAGGAGCAGAGGAAGCAGAAACTGCAGCAACTGCTCCCAATAAAAGCAAGGCAACTTTCCCAGAAGGTTCAGCGTAAGATAGCTACACTTGAACTGCCTTCCCACAATCGGTTCCAGCACCAGGAACAACTTCTCCATGGTCTCCAAGCTGGCAGGAAACATCGCCGGCCGATGCAGCTCCTATTAATCCAAAGGGTGGAAGCTGAAGATACTTTAATCACTCGGACTAATTAAACACGCAACAAACAGCTGTAGCCTGGATTAGACACATTCCACATTAAATGGAAGGGCACATTGTGTACTGCACAATACACACGGAGATTACTTTTCAGCAATGTCATGTAAACTTTGCCGGAAACGTTTAAAACCCAAAGTTACGAAACGCCGACTTTGATGAACCACAGCCTCAGTTCCTAAGAATGACATATTTTCTAGTACAGTAGCTACTGAATTATGGAATGGAATACTTTATTGGCACGTCACACGGCACAGTGAACCTCTTTGCTTGCGTACCCAGGGCATGCAAATAGGCTCCACATAAAGGCGGTTAACAAAGTTACAAGTTCCTCCTTTGTTCCTCCCCCACACCGGGTCTCTGTTGTCCTTTGTTCTTCCCCCCCCCCCTCCCCCGTCATGGCGGTTCCCCCACGTTTTCATCAACCGGCGATTGATCCGCGAGGCTTCTCTGCCGCCGAGGTTCCACACCGCTGCCGTCGAGGCTCCATTTGGCCCAGGCAGGCTTTGCCACCCGGCTTTTCAGCAACCTCCTGGGAAGCCTGTCGGGGCAAGTTGGGCCTACTGGGCAGGTGCCAGTCCGCTGTGCGGTTGTATAATATACATATATAAAAATAATATATATATATATAAAATTATATATATATATATATAATATAATATAATATGTGTTTAAAATACATTTGGACAGGTAGGTGGATCAGAAAAGTTGAAAGGGATATGGCAGGGCTGCCAACATTGGGTGAGAGCAGAGAGTGAGCTTTTGCATTTTTCAGCTTCAAATTGTGCAATCTGGTGCATACTGTAGCGAGTCTTTTAACTTACACTTGAATGCAACATTTATGCTTTAAATTGGATTAGGCATGAATAAGGTTAGGCTAAATTACATTCCTAATTACATTCCGCGGTAGAACCAGGCTCTGATCAACAGGTGCAGCCCATGAATGACTTTAGTATATTCATGTATGGAAATCAGATTATAATTCATGCTGTTATGCATATATATATATATATATAGAGGAAAAAAACAGAGAAACAAGGCAAAAGTCAGACTTCCATCACTGTTCTGCACAAATCAATCAATCAACCTTACCCATTGACTATAGAAACAAGACAAAAATAATGCCACATATTCAATAGTATATGGTTCAATGAAATTAAGATATACATGTAAAACATATATATGGCAACAGGCCCTTCAGCCCACCAAGTCCACACCGGCCAGCAATCTACCGTACACCAGTTCCATCCTACACGCCAGGGACAACTTACAGAAGCCAATTAACCTTCATACCTGCACTTCTTTCGGATGTGGGAGAAACCGGAATCTCCAGAGAACACCCATGTGGTCATAGGGAGAATGTACCAATTCTGTACAGACAGCACCGTAGCCAGGATCAAATCTGGGTGTGTGGTGCTGTAAGGCAGCAACTCTACCGTTGCACCACCGTGCCACCCCATTACGTTATTTTTTCTGTCATATATTTATTATGGTGTCACATCAATAAAGATGAACACATATTCTGATTTCTGCCCTTGGTTGGATAACACACATCTCCAGTCATTGTTTTATGGCTGGTTTTCAACCTCCAGTCTGAAGGTCTCGACCAGAAACATCACCTATTCTTTCTCTCCAGAGATGCCGCCTGTCCTGCTGAGTTATTCCAGCTTTTAGTGTCTATCTTCGGTTTAAACTAGCATCTACAGTTCCTTCCTACACTCTTTGTTAAGCGAAACAGGTCCTATTCTCATAATATTATTCACCTCAACTAAGTATTTTCTTCACCTCCGTTGCTGCAGAGAATACAATCCCAGTTATCAAATCTTTCTTCAAAGTGAAAAAAAAATTCAAGCCCTGCCAACATCTTCATCAAATCGCCCCTGGATCCTCTCCAGAGCAATTGCACCCATCCTATAATGTGTCATAATCTTACACTATGGAAACAGGCCCTTCATCCCAACTTGTTCATGCAGAGATCAAGATGCCCCATCTAAACTAGTCCTATTTATCCGCATTTGGCCCATATCCCTTTGAACCTTGTATGTGTCAGTGAAGTGGCGACAACATCCGGAGTGAGCGGAGACTTGGCAATGCCCAGGGAGCGTTTCCCTCTTCCCTCACCACCTCCCCCCCATCTCTGAGAAATTTGTGATCAGCCTGAGAGCGTGAGAATTTTGTGAAATGCGTGAGTCTCACGCTCAATGCGCGAGAGTTGGCAGCCCTGGATATGGGCCAAACACAGGCAGTTGGTCGGCTTGGTCAGGTTGGGTTGAAGGGCGGGTTTCTGTGCTCTATATCATTTGGATGATGTAAAAGGTGAGAGATAGACCAAGCAAAAGAGCAGATAAATGGGATTAAAATGATGGCTCACGGAATATACGGATCAACGTTATGAGTTTGTTCTCCTGATATAAATAACAGGATTGTCAACAGCTATTCCACCCCTTCACCCAGCGCTTCGGAAAATCTGGTCACGTTAATATTTAGGCAGCTATTACCCTGGGTGTTATTTAAAAGAAAGTGATTCAAATTCCAAATATAACCTACAATATAATGGTCGTATGTACGTCTTCTGCTTCAGACTGGAGTGTGATGCCCAATGAACCTTGGCTGGTACAACAGCACAGTAACTCGCAACTAGGATGGCAGTGCGTGCATCTTGTCGCATTATACAACCTGTGGCATTACGGACTGGCATTCATGCAACAGTGCATAAGCTCGGATACAGAATCAGTAGGAAAACACATACTGGGGCTGAACAGACTATAATTACAAATCCCCTCACTCTTACAGAACACATTTAAGGGCCTGTCCCACTTAGGCGACTGCCTGCGACATTCAAGCTCGCGGCACTCGCCTGAAAAACCGCGAACTGGAACGGCGACCGTCAGAGTGGAACTCGCGCGGACACACACAACGCACACAACACACATCGCAAAGGCGGGGGCCAGGGAAAGCGGGGGAGCGCTGTCTGAAATTCACACGGTGCAAAGCCAAGGTGATACAGACACACACCGTGATGAACAGGAAGGTTAAGACGGCTAGCACAGTGTACGGTAAGTCCTTTAAAAGAGGGGGGAATGGAGAGTGGGGGGCAGAAGGGGGGGGAGAAGGGAGGGAGAAGGGGGACGGAGACACTTTTAAGAAGCCAGACAAATTTTAATAAGCCAGAAATGCTTGGTGTAAATGTAAATTGTCCTTAGTGCATTTGGGTAGTGTTAATGTGCGGGGATCGCTGGTTGGTGCGGACACGGTGGGCCGAAGGGCCAATTTCCACGCCGTATCTCCAAACTAAACGAAAAACGCTAATCTCAGTATACATGACAATAAACAGAAACTCCACTCAAAACCACCACAATCACATTATTGGTAGACAAAAATGCTGGAGGAACTCTAGATGCCTCACCCACTTCTTCTTGCGTGTGGCGTGCACAGCCCAAGGTTGTAGGACAACTTGTTCTATTTGATCTTATTTGACTGTGCACGCCAGGTTGATTGCATTCGTTGAAACAGGGCGGACCAGGTGAAGGTTGCAATCTCCCCACCCCCCTCACCCGCTGAGTTCCTCCAGCATTTTCTGTTCTACTTTCGATTTTTGCAGCATCTGCAGTTCTTTCTTAAACTATCACATTTTTGGCCATTCTTTCACATATCATTTAACTTTGCATTAGTTTTGGTTCTTGAAGAACCTTGAGGAACATTTTGCTGAATTTAAGTTACTACATAAATGTAATTTTGATATAATTATGACTTTTAAAAGACATTTGGACAGGTATGTGGATAGGAAGGGTTTAGAGTGCTATGGGACAAATCCAAACCAATGGGACCAGTCCAGTCTGGCTATTTGGTCACCTTGGACAAGATGGGCTGTACAATCTCTATGACTAAGATATTGCATTCTACCTCAATCATCAATGGAAGCAATGATAAGGACCAGCAACATGTCCAGGGAATGTTTAAGAAAGAACTGCAGATGCTGGAAAAATCGAAGGTAGACAAAAATGCTGGAGAAACTCAGCGGGTGAGGCAGAATCGATGGAGCGAAGGAACAGGCGATGTTTCAGGTCGAGACCCTTCTTCACCCACTGAGTTTCCCCAGCTGTTTTCTCTGCCCGGGGTCGCTTTCAAACTATCAAATTATCAAACTTGTTCCCTTCGCAAGCGATTAACTTTTGTTTCTGGGGCTTTTGTTTAACGTGCCTCAAGGAACTACTTTGCTTATTATGTTTGGCGAATGCAGAGGTTTCTCATGTTGGCGAACACGGTATTAGTTGCATGAATTCAATCTCTTTCTGGCTCCAATGGTCACTGGAACACTGCTGGAGTTGGAGAGGGCCAGGTCTCTCACAAAGAGGTGGTCCTCCTCCAATAATGGCTCTACTCACGAGCGGCACCTCCCCCCACAGTCACACTGACGCTCGGAGACCCGATGCCCGAAATGTGGGTCGCACCATGTGATGGCTGCCAAGCACGAAAATAAGTGAATGGAATCCTTGGTTGGCAGTCTGGGAATGCTACAGGAAGGGGGATCCAGGCTCGTTATTGCACACACAATGTGTAGGAAGAGGCTGCAGATGCTGGTTTAAACTGAAGATAGACACAAAGTGCTGGAGTCTGTTTCCATGCTACACGATTCTTTATATTTATATACACACATGGAACAAACGTTTTAGCATCAATGAAGCTGTGAAGTGAACGCAACCCTGTCTTCATCAACAGAGTTGCTGCAGAGATGGTTTACAGCTTCAACATTCTACGCAGCAATAGACGATAGACAATAGGTACAGGAGCAGGCCATTCGGCCCTTCGAGTCAGCACCGCCATTCAATGTGATCATGGCTGATCATCCCCGTTCCTGCCTTCTCCCCATATGCCCTGACTCCGCTATTTTTCAGAGCCCTATCTAACTCTCTTGAAAGCATCCAGAGAACCGGCCTCCACCTCCCTCTGAGGCAGAGAATTCCACAGACTCACAACTCTCTGTGTAAAAAACTTTTTCCTCGCCTCCGTTCTAAATGGTTTACTCCTTATTCTTAAACTGTGGCCCCTGGTTCTGGACTCTCCCAACATCGGGAACATGTTTCCTGCCTCTAGTGTGTCCAAGCCCTTAACAATCTTATATGTTTCAATGAGATCCCCTCTCATCCTTATCGATATGACCACCTGTTTACTGAAAGCGAGCGCGATACTTTTGGTCTTTCTATAACTGGATCAACTGAAATCCGAGAAAAGAAAAAGCTAATTTATTTTAAAGGGACAGTATAGTTAGACAAAATGTGTAGGAAGGAACTGCAGATGCTGGTTTAAACCAGAGAAAGCTATGAGATAGTTGGACATGTACGGACACAGCTGGCTACCTGGTTAATTCAACTGCCAGGGCCTTGCTCCGTGGGCTCTGAAGGTTTGGCATTCCTGCTACCTATTCAGGAAATTTCCAAGAATATTGATGGTTTCCGGCCTGACTGCAACTTCCAAGCAGCGATTTCCAGAGATTTCCCCTCACCCCAGTGCCCTCTTACCAATTCAGTTAAAACGTCCCCCAAGTGATGGACGACTTGATGGAAATAGATCCCCCTTGTTCGCCTTTGCTCGGTCTCCCAGCTTTCATGCACCTCGCTTAAATTCTCCCCCTCAGCCTCGCCTTCCAAAGAAAACAACCCTTGTCTAGCCAACGTCTCCACTTAACCAAACTTCTCCAAGCCTGGCTGCTTCTTCGCAAATCACCTCTGAGAAGAATCTGCACTACGATGGAATAACAGTACTTGATCAAGTTTCTCCCTGGCCCCAGTCAGGAAAAAGACACAATATAAAATTTAATTCTGTGTTTGGCCGAGCAGCCAAACTACACAGATGTTCCTCAGTGCAGTTCAACGGTGGGACGGGTTCCTAATTTACATTTGAACAAGACGGTCACAAAATGCTGGAGTAACTCAGCGGGACAGGCAGCATATCTGGAGAGAAGGAGTGGGTGATGTCCCGGGCCGAGACCCTTCTTCAGACTGAGAGTCAGGTGAAAAGGGGAACAAGAGATGTAGACGGGAAACGTCACCCACTCCTTCTCTCCAGAGATGCTACCTGTCCCACTGAGTAACTCCAGCATTTTGTGTCTATCTAAGAGATATAGATGGTTTTTCGGAAGATGTGCAAAAAGCAACGGCGATCAGCGAACGAGTTTGGGTTAAAAGATGGTTGTGGAGCCAGAGAGAAGAAGGAATCACAGAGGGGGAGCAGTGGGAGAGGGTGTTACAGAACCCTCGTCAGAGAGAGGAGAACTTCTTCAAAGTACTCAAGACCCTCCCGTCAACGGGGGGCTTGAGGCCCCCGACAAAAGGAAGAACAAGGGAGCAACATGGGAAGGACGTGCAACTTTATTTTCGCCTTCCATCACAGTGAGGAATGTGTAGGAGTCACTGTGATGGATGTTTATGTAAAAATCTGTTTTCTGGGTCTGTTGCTTTTTTTAACTTGTATGACTGACCTGGCCAGTGAATTTCCCTACACCAATTGGTGACAATAAATGAACTTATGAACTTATGAAGTAGGCATACCTTGAGGAGATTACACAGTGGAGCAGAACGCTATGCCCCCTTGATCTCTGGTGCATTGACACTCGAACCATTACCTGTAATTGTTGAATAGTTCCTCTGTTTGCAAGGTATTCATCTCACCAACAGCTCAGCTCCAATCCAATATAGTCCAGCCTTGTCAAGCCTTTAGCCAATTTCAATATTGCAGGATAGAATGAATAAGCCCAAATCTATCAATTCTACCTGGCCCCTTTAACGGGGAAAATTTTAAATGCTCTCAAAGTGGTTGGGTGAACAGTGCCAGGATTAGTGCGGTTGTTGCAACAACAAATAGCCGTCTGGCCAAGTCAAAGAACTCAGAGTCAGGCAGCACAAAAAGCGGCCCACAGCCTAACTCATCCAAGCAGATAAAATGGCCCCATCTAAGCTAGGCGTATTTGCTTGCATTTGGCACATAACCTTTCCTATCCATGCACTTGTTCAAATGCTGTTATAGCACCAGACTCAACTACCTCCTTTGGCAGCTCGTCCCATACACCCACTACCCTCGTTGCCCCTCAGGTTTCTATTAAATCTGTCTCCTCTCTCCTTAAATCCGCATTCTCTAGTTTTTGACCACTCTAATTTGGGTAAAATACCCAAAGGCATTCACCCTATCTATCCCCTTCAATGTTTTAAAGACCTCTATAAGATCACCCCTCAACCACTTGCTATCCAAGGAATAAAGTCCTAGCCTGCCCAACTTCTCCCCTATAGCTCAGGCCTTGAGACCCAGCAACATCTTTGTAGATTTCTCTGCACCCTTTCCAGTTTAATGGCATCCTTCCTAGAGCAGGGTGACCAAAACATCTTGCTCCATCGTCTCGAGTCCTGGTGACCTTCATGCCCTTCAGACTGGGGATGGTATTGCTTTACAATGACTGAAGCAATTTGCTGAGAACTTAATCCAAATGAATAATTCCCTGACATAAGTCTGTGAAAAAACAATGTCGGGTTTATGCGAGGATTCGTTTGATAGTTTCCCAAAGGTGGACATTCGTCAAAGTTAAGAGGTTGTTTAAGTGGCAGTGAGCTCTTAAGACCCATTTCTAACATCAATAATACCAAAAATTGTTTCAAAAAAAGTAATACAATAATGCCATTGTATATATACAAATATCGCACGCACTAGGGTACTTCCTGCTTTGAAGAATGTAGAACAAACCACAGAAATGCTCTTTATTCATTTACAGTCAATATGAAGACGACTTGTTTTGGAGTATGTGTTTAATGACTCTGAGGGAAGAATCATTACTAAAGCGTGTCCACAATCTCTGGGCTCCAAAGCCTCTGTGTCACCTATCATGGTATTTTTGGATTGTATTAACCTTTGTCATGTATTAGCCCTGTCCCACTGTACAAGTTCATTCCAAGAGCTCTCCCGAGTTTGCCCTGATTCGAACTCGGAGATTTACGGCAATGGCCACTCGTCGGTACTCAGGGCTCTCGTGGACATTTTTCAACTTGTTGAAAAATCTTCACAAGTCTTCCCGTGCTTACCTGCCGTTAGCGAGTCCTCCCGAGTACCTGCCATTAGCGTTATGAGCCGCTAAGAGACGTCCCCGAGCTCCGACATACCCGCTACGTTCATTCTCCGTGCTTACCACAAGTTTGATTTTTCTTTTAACTCGGGAGAGCTCTTGGAATGAACTCGTACCGTGGGACAGGGCTTTAAGGAAGGTATTGGTTTGTTATTGGCACCTATAACGAGATACAGTGACGAACCTTTGTCTGCAGCGTGCAACCCAATTTAATCAAATCATACTCTGGATCCGTACAATCTAGCCATACCTCTTCATCATGCAGCTTCAATCCTCATGCCCACCCGAGTGAACAAGTTACCCCTCAAGTCCCCTTTACACCCCCCTCTCAAGTTAACCATTTGTCCGCTAGGTTTAGACTCCTCTTTCCTGGTGGAAAGACCCACCATTCCCCTTATCTCTGCCCCTCACGACTTTATAAACCTCCCTTCAATAAAGTCTCCCCTCAATCTCTCTCATTCCAGAGGAAAAATCCCTTGTCTATCCAGACTCTCCTTACAACCCAAGATCTCCTGCCCTGGAGACGTGGTCAGTAAGTCATGAAAGTACAAGTTAAACTGTTGGTTGACACAAAATGCCGGAGTAACCCAGCGGGACAGGCAGCATCGAGGGAGAGAAGGAATGGGAGACGTTTCGGCTGTTACTGTTGGTTACTTTCTAACTGGGCTCTTTGTGTGGATCTCAAACCTGGGTGTACAAGGCTACATATCCATCGCACTGTTGAGCAAATTGTCTCTAATTCTTTCCTTCCCCTCAGAACTGTGTGCAATGTTCCTGCTTTTAATAGACACTTGATTGCTTACAGCAGGAAAGGATTTAAACACAATTCCACTTGGTTGGTGATCTGATAGAAACAACCACAAATATAAAATAGACACAAGCCAGACATTCGGAGACAGGTGACAGGTAATATCAATGAGAACTAAATCGCTGCCACAGATGTGTTTTAGATGGTCTTCCTTGTGTTTCAGATGGGGGACTGTTACATGAGTTTGCAACTCTCTGTCACATGATCTCTCCTTTTAATTATATTGGAAATTCCACATCCAAACCTGCTAAATTTGAGTTTCCCATGCATGGAACTCCCATGAAAATATGAGTTTCCTAGTGGGTGGCACAGCGGTAGAGTTGCTGCCTCACTGCGCCACAGACCAGGGTTCAATCCTGACTACGGGTGCTGTCTGTACGGAGTTTGTACGTTCTCCCCATGACCTGCGTGGGTTTTCTCCGGTTACCTCCCACATTCCAAAGATGTACGTTTGTAGGCTTTTAACTGGCTTGGTATAATTGTAAATTGTCCCTGGTGTGTGTACGATAGTGTTAATGTGCGGGTCGGTGCAGACTTGGTGGGCCGAAGGGCCTGTTTCCGCCCTGTATCTCTAAACTAAACTAAGATGGTGCCTGACCCGCTGAGTTACTCCTGCACTTTGTCTCCTATCATATAAACCCATCTGGTTTACAAATTCCTCTTGCAAAGTGGGATTTCTTTGTGTGGCTTGGCATGTGGATTCTGACTCGCATGATGTGGTGGACTCCTACCTATGGGAAGGACCAGCAACCATTTCCATTCAGGGCCGATGCAGAATTGGAAATTTCCAGTGACACTTGTATCTACTGAGGAAGTAACATGATACACTTGCCCTTCAGTGCAATGTTGTACAGATCAGTTTAGTTTAGAGATACAGTGCAGATACAGGCCCTTCGGCCCACTGAGTCCGCGCTGACCAGCGACCCCCGCACACTAACACTACCCTACACTCACTAGGGCCAGTTTACATTTATACCGAGCCAATTAACCTGCAAAGCTGTACGTCTTTGGAGCGTGGGAGGAAACCGTAGATCTCGGGAAAAAAACCCACGCGGTCACAGGGAGAACGTACAAACTCTGTACAGACAGCACCCGTAGTCGGGATCGAACCCACAACAGCAAAGCAAGCACAAAAGCAAAAGCAAGCCAACACACAAAAAAACAAGCAACAGCAAAGAGCAAAACAAACAACAACAAGCAACAGCAAAAAAGGGCCCCCAACAACGCACAAGCAAAGCAAAACACAACACAAAGCAAGCAATCTCTGGCACTGTAAGCGCTGTAGGGCAGCAACTCTACCGCTGCACCACTAATGGTTAGTTTCAATTGTCTACTACCATGGTTAGTTCCAGTACCTTATAAACACTGACTTCACTCTTGTTACAGAAAGGATCCAACATTCATGGCGAACCTTGTGATCACGTGCCCAAAACAATATTTCTACAAGCGGAAAATATTTTTAAGATTGAAAAACAAAAATTGCTGGAAATACTCGAAATGCTATGGGGACAAATAACTTTGAACTTTGGGGAAGGAGAAACAGGAAAAGCACCAGGTCGATGAGCTCCTCCCCGATTTCATTTTAGATTCTGAACATTTGCAGTTTTCAGTTCTTCCAAACTATGATAGTAGTATGTTTATGTCATGGTTGTACATGTTCTGCACAACATGCTGCGTTTGACTGAGGTCGGATTACACAGTATTTGCAAGCAGTGCTATTTTTACAGCGTGCATATCAACTATAAATTACAGAACAGAAAAGTTCAAAGCAACGAGTCCTGCGGCCCCTAACGTCTGTGCCGAACATGTTGCTAATATAAGCTAATCGCCTCTGTCTCCATTCCCTGCATCACCATGAGCCTATTCAAAAGCTTCTTAAAACCATCTATTGTATCTGCCTCTGCCACCAGCCCTGGCAGCATGTTGCAGGCACCACCGCAGTTAATGGTGGTGCAAGCGGTAATTGCCGCCTTAAAAAAAAAAAAACAGCGAACGCAGAGCCTGGAGACCCGGTTCGACCCCGATTATGGTGCTGGTCTGTACGGAGTTTGTACGTTCTCCCTCTCCCCTCCCGTGACCTGCGTGGGTTTTCTCCGACATCTTCGGTTTCCTCACACACTCAAAGAACGTACAGGTTTGTACGTTAATTGGCTCGGTATAAATGTTACTATTGTCCTTGAGAAACTCAGCGGGTGAGGCAGCATCTATGGAGCGAAGGAAATAAGCAACGTCTCGGCCCAAAATGTTGCCTATTTGTTCGCTCCATGGATACTGCCTCACCCGCTGAGTTTCTCCAGCACTTTTGTCTACCTTTGATTTTTCAGAATTTGCAGTTCCTTCTTAAAAATTGTCCCTAGTGGGTGTAGGATAGTGTTAATGTGCAGTGATCGCTGGTCGGCAAGGATTCGGTGGGCTGAAGGGCCTGTTTCCGTGCTGTATCTTTAAACTAAACACTAAAAACCTCTTTAAACTTAGCCCCTATTATCTTAAAGTTATGCCCTTCTCCTCTTTGATATTTCCACCCAGGGGAAAAGCTTCTGACTGTCTTTCGCTTCTGTGCCTCACATAATTTTATATAGTTCTATCAGGTCTTCGCCCAACCTCAGATGTTCCAGTGAAAACAACCCAGGTTTGCCCAACCTCTCCTTGTAGCTAATGCCCCTTCATCCAGGCAGTGTTGAACCAAACTCTCCTGTCATGGGGCGACCAGAAGTACAGGAATTTTCAACAATATTTTCCCATCAATATACCCAACTTCAACTTGCAATAACTGAACTCAAAGTTTAAACAAATAAATGTTCTAATTCATTCCTTATCATTATCCATTAGAGAAGCATGATTACTAAAGACATGTCACACGTTAGAGATGCGAGTTTCTTTTCTTCAGAGATAAAGAGATACAGCGCGGAAATAGACCCTTCAGCCCACCGAGCTGGCGCCCGACCAGCGACTCTGACACTCGCACTATCCTACACACTAGGGACAATTTACAATAGTTAATGAACCAAGTTAATGAACCTACAAGCCTGTATGTCTTTGGAGTGTGGGAGGAAACCAGAGCTCCCGGAGAAAACCCACACAGGTCACCGGGAGAACACACAAACTCCGTACAGACAGTACCCGTAGTCAGGATCGAACCCGGGTCTCTGGCACTGAGGCAGCAACTCCACCGCAGAACACAGGCACGATTGTAAGCATTAGACGGATGGCACATCACTGTTACATTTCATCGTGGATCTGACCTGTGCCTCAGAAGGTGGTCATTTGGAATAACGGTCAGAAAATAAGCCGCTCACCAGTCCCCCAACTCCTTGCGACATTTCCTGCTGAGGATTAAAATGTGGCATGAGGGAATTTTTGCGCTCATTTTCCATCCGTTCGCCTGTATGGCATGAAGGTGTTGTGGAGTCTGGAAGAATAGAGACGCAGTGGAATGTTCTGCATCAGATTTATTCTTGCAGCAGCATAAATACAAATCAAGGCAAGAGTAACTGGGCACGAGCAAGTCAGCTCTGACACTCAAACAACTTTAAGAGTCTAAAGATGGGTCTCGACCCGAAACATCACTCATTCCTTCACTCCAGAGATGCTGCCTGTCCCGCTGAGTTACTCCAGCATTTTCTTGCTATTTAAGATTATGGAAAATCTATCAAGAACAACTAGGCTATCTTGTGGAAGGCAAAATTATCCAGTTCAGATCCCACACCCATTTAGATTGGAACATATTATCCCTCCTTCAGTCTGAAGAAGGGTTTCGGCCCGAAACGTTGCCTATTTCCTTCGCTCCATAGATGCTGCTGCACCCGCTGAGTTTCTCCAGCAATTTTGGCTCCCTTCGATTTTCCAGCATCTGCAGTTCCTTCTTGAACACCCCTCCTTTAATCTTGCTGCCCCATGGGTTGGCAGCTTATTGTCACGTGTACCAGTGAAAAGCTATTGCTGAGTGCTATCCAGTCAGTGGAAAGACAATACATGATTACAATTGAGCCACCCACAGAGCACAGATACGTGATAAAGGGAGTAGCGTGAATAATGTTCAGTGCAAGATAAAGTCCAGTAAAGTCCGATCAAAGATAGGCTGAGGGTCCCCAATGAGGTAGATGGAAGCTCTGGACCGCTCGTTAGTTGTTGGTAGGACAGTTCAGTTGCCTGAAAACAGCTGGGAAGAAATTGTCCCTGAATCTGGAGGTGTTTGTTTTCACACTTCTGTACCATTTGACCAATGGGAGAGGGGAGAGCTTAAATCGGATTTAAAGTTGGATTGGACCTTAAAATCACTTTATAAATTGGCAGCACGGTGGCACAGCAGGAGAGTTGCTGCCTTAACGCGCCGGAGACCCGGGTTCGATCCTAACTACGGATGGTGGGGTGTTGCCTGTGCGGAGTTGTATGTTCCACCGTGACCTGCGCGGGTTTTTTTCCGGGCGTTTTGGTTTCCTCCCACGCTCTAAAGATGTCCAGGTTTGTCGGTTAATTGGCTTTGGTAAAATTGTAAATTGTCACCAACGTGTCGGATAGTGCCAGTGTGCGGGGATCGCTGGTCAGCGCGGACATGGTGGGCCAAAGGGCCTGTTTCTCCACTGTATCTCTAAACTAAAGTCCAAGTGTAAATAATTAGTTGTAGTTTTAGCCAATTATAATTAAAAAATGGTCTCATGTTCTTTTTCCATTCCTGTTTTTCCACATTGTTTCTGCACATAATCTGCCTTTCGCTCATCTCATTCTTTGATGAAGAAGGCAATTAGTAACTTGAATCGTGGTCCCTCTGCAGCCATCCCGAGGGTACGTTGCTGCACACATGCTCCCTCTGCCAGCATCTATCACTGAGGCAGAGATATCAACGAGTCCCACTCCACATTCCATCATTGTGTCGCACTTTCAGCTCAAGGTTTACAACCTAAATTTCCAAATATTTTGTGCGTCTGTGGCAAAGTTATTAAAGTCACAGATTTTATAACAACCAAGCCAATTCTGGCCTAGTGCTGTCCAGGGTTTAGTTTGCGGATACAAAGCAGAAAAAGGCCCTTCGAGTCACTCTCCGAGTCCTCGCCGACCCGCGATCCCAGCACGCTAACACTATCCCACACACACTAGGGGAAATTTACAATTTTACCAAAGCCAATCTTTGGAATGTGGAAGGAAACTGGAGCACCCGGATGAAAACCCACGCAGGTCACAAGGAGAAGGCGGACACTCAATACAGACAGCACCCATAGTCAGGATCAAACCAGAGTCTCTGGCAATGTAAGGCAGCAACTCTACCACAGCTCCACCATGCCACCCCATCTAGAGAAGTCCTGATACTATTGAATAGTCACCAACATAAAATGGCCAGATGAGAGGCACTTTGAACCAAATGTTTCAGCAAAAAACTTCCCAACAGCTTTCAGAAAGTCAAGAAGATTAGAGTTGCAGAGGGAGAAACAATTCAGAACACATGTTGGTCGGTGTTCCAAAGATTTGGCTTTTTAAAAAAAACATAATTTGGCTCAAAGAAGCATGAATAACAAGGGCAGCTGGAAAGTGTGACGTGGCCCCAGTGGTACACCCTCAGCTCAACCTCCACACATGCAAACTCTCTGCAGCAAAGTGAGCTGAGAACAACGATCACCAATCTAATGCACCTCGAGACTTAGTGCATCAACCGCCCCTCTTCATGTATATTGGCATGTGGACTGGGATACAGGGATTCCGGGGTGGCATGGTGGCAGAGTTGCTGCCTTATAGCGCCAGAGATTGGGTGCTGTATGTGTGGAGTTTGCACGTTCTCCCCTTGTGGACCGTGGTGCCCGATTTCCTACCACACTCCAAAGCGCGCGATTGTAGTTTTAATTGACTTTGGTTAAAATTGCAATTAGTCCCCGTGTTGCAGGAATAGTGCCAGTGTATTGGGATAAACATTGGGTCAGCACAGGACTCTGGCCTCCTCTATGCTGATACATCTAAGTCAAGTGTAAAGAAAAGCTTTTGTTTGCGTGCTGTCTTGGCACATCATACATGAACACAGTCAACTCGTACACAAACATACAAAGTAGAGCAAAGAGTGAAATACCAGTGTTGAACATACCAAAGATCCTATAGCGAGCAAGATAGTGCACTCCTGCTAAAACCAAAGGGCTGACGTGTCGTACTCTACGGAGCGGAACGTCACCCTTTTCGTCGGCCATTTCAGTAACCCGACCCGACTTTGTAAATCTCTCTTGCAGTGTAATCAGTGTTGCTGGGGAACAGTTTGTGTGTGTGTGATGTAGTGTTAGACCCATTATTCATAATTCTGTTCATTCATAACTCATCTATTTTTTGTTAATGATTAATATGTCAATAAATTATAATTCTGTTAATTTTCTTTTTTTAATGTTTTAAAAATAAATAATTTTTTTGTCTTTTTAAATGGCTCATGTGTTGCGTTTGAGTTGATGTTTGTATTAAACATGCACTAGGATCTTTGATCCAAAGATCCTATAGGAAGCTATAGTATCTTGCCATAGCATCTTTGCTTTGGATAGGAGTGCGGAGATGGAAGCAGGTTACGGAAAAGGGGCCAAAGATTACCCATGAATCTGCCCATGACCCTACTATGTCTTTTTCGTCGAGTGGGCTATCTTGCTTGCTGTAGGATCTTTGGAAACTACTGTTTCAAATGCAAATGGGACTTGCCCAATATGGTCTCATCCCCACCTCTCTTCGCACCTCCCCCCCCCCGCCCAACCCCCTCCCCCCCTCTCCACATCCTTCCCCACAACAATCAGACTGAAGAAGGATCCCAACTCAATTAAAAATTAAAGGACATACCTTTAGAGAGATGAGGAGGAATGTCTTTAGCAATCTGTGGAATTCTTTGGCACAGAAGGCTGTGGAGGCCAAATCAATGGATATTTTTAAGTCAGAGATAGATAGATTCTGATAGTACAGGTGTCAGGTATTATGGGGAGAAGGCAGGAGAATGGGGTTGAGAGAGGAAGATAGATCAGCCATGATTGGATGGCGGAGTAGACTTGATGGGCCGAATGGCCTCATTCTGCTCCTATCACTTATGACCCTTTGAACATAAACTATGACTATAGATTTGTACATTTAATTAAGAGCTCGTGCCAACTTTAATTGGATCAGAAATTACTTTCCTTTCCCTTCAACTTAAACAAACAACACACGTGCTCAGTGTGTGACACCACATAGACACAGCCAGGTTTCAGTTACTGATGTCCACACACCAAATATAGGTAGGTTACCATACACATATCCTCCATTGTCATTCCATAAACAGCTCTCTACTGCTCAGTTTCCTGCCCTACCTATGCCTGAAATAATATATTTTTAACTCAAAGGTTTATATTCACAAAGAGAATCTGCCCTGTGTTTCCTCCCTGTCCCAAAATCACCATTCCCTGGAATGTCAAAAATGCTGAGTCTGCAGTTATAAAACCAGAGACCAAACACAGTCTGAACCACAGAGCTACAGCCCAAATATCTGAAATGTATACTTTCAGTACTTCAGAAACTGTTCACAAGAAGTTAAAGCAGTTCAGAATATTTAGTACAGAAAGTTCAGCAGCTGCTTTTACTGTTTGTGAATACAAATCGGTTCCCCTTGCAGGCTCAGTTATAGACTTGGTTTCAGGTAACTTATTTTTTTTGCTCCCTCTCTCCTCGCGCTCCCCTTCCCTCTCTATCTCGCTCTCCCACCCCCTCTCCCACTCTCACTTTTGCCCCCTCCCCTTCCCCCTCCCCCTTCCTCCTCTCCTCTCCCCCCACCCTTTTCCATTCTCTCTCCCTTTCTCTCTCCCTTTCTCGCTCCCTCTCTCTCTCTCTCTCTCCCACTCCCGTTCCCTCTCCCGCCCTCCCCCTCCCGCCCTCCCCCTCCCCTACCCTTGTGATCCCCTTCTCTCTCCAAGTAAGTGACTGCATCGTTCTGTGCCAATGTCATTCATTTTTCTCTTCTGCTGTTTATTTAAAGTACTGACACTTCACAGACTCCCCCCCCCCCCCCCCCCCCCCCCCCCCCCCCCCCCCCCCCCCCCCCCCCCACACCTCCCGTTCAATCCACCTCTCTCCACAATTTAACACATGATGGGACTTCTCATTTTGTGGAATTCCCTGCTACAGAGGGCAGTGGAGGCCAAATCACTGGATGGATTTAAGAGTTAGATAGAGCTCTAGGGGCTAGTGGAATCAAGGGATATGGGGAGAAGGCAGGCACGGGTTATTGATTGGGGGCGATCAGCCATGATCACAATGAATGGCGGTGCTGGCTCAAAGGGCCGAATGGCCTCCTCCTGCATCCATTTTCCATGTTTCTATGTTTCCCCCACATTTTTCCACACAGTCCTTGACCAGAATGATTGTCAGATTCCCTCCCCACAGATGCTGTCCGCTCCATTGAGTGTCTCATTGCGATCGGTTTCCACACCTCCTGCACCATGAAGACAGGGTTTCACCACTTTCTTGAGCACACACAAGGCTGGGAGGTGATAAATATGTGGAGAGACTGGGCTGTGGATGTTTTCGTTGGAACTCAGGAGACTGCAGGGAGATTTAATTGAGCGACGTAAAATCTTGAGAGGACTGTAATAAGTGAACAGTTCGGACACACTTCCGTTAAAGGGGCGGCCAGTAACAAGTGTGGGAGGCACATGTTAATCTGTGGCAGGATCACAGAGTCATACTAGCAATGTTACAAAATTTTGAGATTTAAAAAATCAAGTCTGCAATTTATCCCATCAGATAAAGCATAAAAATAAGTTTAATTTGACACCTAATTCACTTTCATATCTTCAGTATTAAAAAAGTTATGGCCATTTTCATACTCGGAAATTAGCATCTTGTTCCCTATTGCTTTTCCATTGACTTAACACAAAAGCTGTGATCTAGGACAGTCAAAAGCCCATAACTTTCTTAAAAATTAAGAGAACTCAATGAAATTTTCAGTTATTATAGATTGAAGCATTCTGAAACAAATATGAAACAATATTACTTGGATGACCTGAAATTAAAGCATATAATTAGTTGGTTACCTAATTACAAAATTCAACTACTAGATCTAAACATCTATCCATTTCTTAAGAAAAGATAAACTTTTTTTAAATTGCCTAAGTGTCCAAATAACATTCACACAATAATTCACAATATAACATGATTTTTAAATCTCATTTTCATGAATTTATAGGCCAAATGGAAGTAATTTAGTGTTTAATGCCTGTAAATTAATGGCCATTTAAATCAACTTGCGAGTGGGTTTTAGTGGAATGCGGTCGATTAGAACGTTGCGGTTTGCGGTGAAGTCGGTATGAAAAACACTGCCGGTTCATACATTTTTTTTGTCCCCATTTCGCAACATGAAAATGTGATTAAAGGCTTCCTAAAAACCAAGTTTTAATGTTAAAATAAACTCTGCACTTTATTTTCTCCCCTACGTAAAATCCTTCCCGTTGTCGGCACTCACGGCTATAGATGATGATTTTTAAATTACTCTAGTTAATAAATAATCTAGCGTAATTTAAAAATACCTTCATGAATGAAATGTCGGAGCGATTTTTCTTCAGCTACGAACTCGCCCGACATGGATCGATTTGCCCTGTCTGTGGAAAAACGGCACTTTAAACACGCCCCCCTCTGAAAGGCGCCAAAGTCACGCACACGGGGAGCGGCAGAACTGCAGCGTTTTGTAACATACCTAGTCATACAGCACAGAAACAGGCCCTTCGGCCCAACTCACCCATGCTGAGCAAGATGCCCCATCTACACTAGTCCCACCTGTCCGCATTTAGATCACATCTCTCTGAACTTTTCCTATCCATGCACCTGTCCACGTGTCTTTTTAACATGGTGATTGAAACATAGAAAATATGTCGCCAATTCTTCTCTCCATAGATGCTGCCTCACCCGCTGAGTTTCTCCAGCAATTTTTGTCTACCTCTGTCTCTGCAGAGCAACTGTCTCACCTGCCAAGTATTTCCAGCAATATTTTTTTTACATTTCAAATAACTGTATCATCCGATTAAAGGCTCTGGAACCAAGGGTGCCAGAAAATCGATAGAGGACCTGAAATGTTATACTCTAAAGATAGAGAAAAAATCCTGGAGTATCTCAGTGGGACAGACAGCATCTCTGGATAGAAGGATTCTCTCTCCCTCCAGATTCAAGGACAGTTTCTTCCCAGCTGTTATCAGGCAACTGAATCATCCCACCACAACTAGAGAGCAGTCCTGAACTACTATCTACCTCATTGGTGACCCTCGGACTATCTTTGATTGGACTTTACTATCTCGCACTAAGTAGTGTTTTATTATCATGTATCTGTACACTGTAAATGGCTCAGTTGTAATCGTGTATTGCCTTTCCGCTGACTGGTTAGCACGCAACAAAGAGCTTTTCACTGTACCTCGGTACACGTGACACTAAACTAAACTAAACTAAAGGAACGGGTGACGTTTCAGGTTGAGACCCTTCCTCAGACTTCAAGTATCTTTGGTGTAAACTCACATCTGCAGTTGCTTCCTGCACATATTATATTCTACCTCCAGCTCCCTGACTCCCCACGCGAAAAAATAAATTTAAACAGCAGTCATTAAAAGCTCATAAACAATTCCATTCCCCGTCAGATGAATCGATACCATTTGTTTTAAACAACCCTACATGGCAGGCAGTGCTGGATGGAATGCCATTTAAATCTAATGCTATCTGGATATATTTACTCGTGGTTAAGACTATCAGAGTTTGTCTATATTAGATAATGGAGTGTAGAGTGACTGCTGCAATGTGGCACTGGAAGGTTGCATTGAAATGTGCAATCGCTTCGGAGAGCGTGCAGAAGATGTTGCCAGGACTGGAAAAATGTTTAGGCGAGGAAATATTGGATAATCTGCAATCATTTTCGCTCGATCGGAGAGGGCCAACTCGACTATACAAAACTACAAAGGGCTGAGATTGGGCAAAGAATGGGTTCCCCTTTGTTGAGGGTCAAAAATCGGAGAACACAGATTTAAATTTGTACGAGGCTGAGAGGGGGCATGAGATGAATAGTGAGTGACAGGTCCACAACTCTGAAAGGGCTGTGGGGCAGAATGTGTTCAGAAGTTCCAGGAGCAGAATTAGGTCATTTGGTCCATCTACTCCAGCATTCAATCATGGCTGATCTATCTTTCCTTGCCCTGACACCCGTACAAAGCAAGATTCTGTCAATCTCAATTAAAAGTGTCTGCTGGTATATCTGGTGGTGAAGGAATTTCTTTGGAGAAGTAAGGAACTGCAGGTGCTGGTTTACGGTGAAAAAATGACACAAAGTGCTGGAGTAACTCACTTTCAATGGTGTTTCAATCAGCAGGTATCATTCACTCTCCTGGGCTCATCCAGTTACAAACCATTGTTTTCATTTTCTTTACAAATTAAACTGATTTTATCTCTGATATTTTCCACTCCTGATGAAAGATCAATGAGCTCTATCGAGGAGACAATTAAGAGGAATCTCAGGGGGGGGGGTAGCCTATATCCGGGATGAGCTGCGGGAGGGGTTTATAGAAGTGGGTTAGAAGGACCAGTTCCTGTGCTGTACAGCTCCATGATCTAGGTGTCTCTCACATCAGGTTTGCACTTAGTCATCGAGTCATACATGGTCAAAGGGGGCAAATATTTATTCCTGAGTAATAGTGAACCTGACAAATTATGTCTTACAATAATCAATAGACAATTGGCCCTTAAAGCCAGCAGCACCATTCACTGTGATCATGGCTGATCATCCACAATCAGTACCCCGTTCCTGCCTTCTCCCCATATCCCCTGACTATCTTTAAGAGCTCTATCTAACTCTCTCTTGAAAGCATCCAGAGAATTGGCCTCCACTGCCTTCTGAGGCAGAGAATTCCACAGATTCACAACTCTCTGCGTGAAAACGTTTTTCCTCATCTCCGTTCTAAATGGCTTACCATTTATTCTTAATTCTGGTTTCATGAAATGGTTTCCTTGGTCACAGTTACTGATCACAAGAAGACAAAATACAAATGTATATAATTCAATTTAAGTTTCCTAAATGCCATGGTGGGATTTGAACTCAGTCTCTGGATCAATGGTCCAGAACTCTGGTTGCTAGTCCAGTGAGTTGACCATTATGCTACTCATGGGGCTAGTAACAGCAAGTAGTTCCAACTACCCCGTCAATGAATGGTTGATTTCAACCACGGTTAAAGCTACAATAGAGACGGCTGCTTTTTGCCAAGCAATCTCACAAATGATGAATGCCCGTTCAATGTATTTTTAGCATCCTTGTTTGAGTGAAAAATGTTGGCCAGACATGAAGACAGCAATGTGCCCGTCCCTGAATAATATCACAGGATCTGTAACGTCCACTTCACACACAACGGCCGGCAGTTTGGGGCAAGACGCTGGTGCCAGGGGTTACGGGGAGGAGGCAGGAGAATGGGGTGAGGAGGGAGAGATAGATCAGCCATGATTGAATGGCGGAGTAGACTTGATGGGCCGAATGGCCTAATTCTGCTCCTATCACTTATGAACACCTCATTCAGCAGTGGCACAGTGGCGCAGCGGTAGAGGTGGTGCCTTACAGCACCAAAGACCCGGGTTCAATCCTGACCACGGGTGCTGTCTGTAAGGAGTTTGCACGCTCTCCCTGTGACAGGTGTCCGAGATTTTCGGTTTCTTCCCAAACTCCAAAGACGTACAGGTTTGTAGGTTAATTGGCTTGGTAAAATGGCAAATTGTCCCTAATGTGTGTAGGATAGTATAAGTGTGTGGGGGATCGCTGGTCGGTGCGGACTCGGTGGGCCGAAGGCTCTGGTTCCACGCTGTAGCTCTGAAGCTAAAACTAATACGCAAACCACCAGAATCCCACCGAATGGACAGGGTAACTTACATTAACTGCTGGCGTAGAGCCAGAGTTTGAGTGGGTTAAAGTTGCCTTCAGAATAAAAGCGAACCCCTGGGGTTCAAATTCTGGTGGACACTTCCTTCATGGGGACTGACCTCCCCACCAGAGAAGGGATTTACAGGAGATGCTGCCTCAATCGTCAGGTAATATCATCAAGGACCCGCACCACCCTGGCCACTTTAATCGCTGCTGTCTTCCAGAAGGAGCCTGAGAACCGTGACCTCCAGGTTCAAGAAACAACCATCAGGCTCTTGAACACTACATCCAATAGCACTCATCTCAGCAACTATGATCTTCCATGATCTCCCTCCCACTGCAGCACCTCATATTTCGCTTGGGTAGTTTACACCCCAGCTGTGTGAACATTAACTTCTCCAATTTCAGGTAGTCCTTGCTTTCACCCTCCTTCCCCTCCCCTTCCCAGCTCTCCCACAGCCCACTGTCTCCACCTCTTCCTTTCTTCTCCCCCCCCCCCCCCCATCAGTCTGAAGAAGGGTTTCGACCCAAAACGTTGCCTGCTCCTTTTCTCCATAAATGCTGCCTCACCCGCTGAGTCTCTCCAGCATTTTTTGTCTACTTTCGATTTTTCCAGCATCTGCAGTTCCTTCGTAAACATGATCTACTATGGAGTATAGATACACATGACAATATGTTTATAGATGTTTTAGAGATACAACGTAGAAACAGGCCCTTCAGGCTACCGAGTCTGTGCCGGCCAGTACACTTTTTTTTAACCAAAGCCAATTAATCTACAAACTCGCACGCCTTTGGGGAGTGGGAGGAAACCAGAGAAATCCCACGCGGTCCGAGGAAAGGCGTGCAAACTCCGTACAGACAGCACCTGTAGACAGGATCAAAGCCGGGTCTCTGGCGCTGTGAGGCAGCAACTCTACCGCTGCGCCACCGTGCCTCCCTTAAATAGTCAAAATACAGTGAATCTCTGAAAATCTAATTATGTGGAAATCCAAGTGTTTCATTCAGTGATGTTTCCACGCTCCCTTCAAACCCACTGTGGCCCCTTTCCTGCATGCCTTGGAAACTAAGCGGCTCACCGATACATTTATTATACTATTGTGTAACATTTAAAAAAAAGTGAATTAAACGTATGCTGTGGTATTAATACCTCATGTGGTTATGCTGTTAGAGCAGCAGCCTCACAGCACCAGAGGCCCAGGTCTTGATCCTGACTTCGGGTGCTGTCTGTGTGGAGTTTGCACGCTTTCCCTGTGACAGTGAGGGTTTTTCCTAGAAGCTCCAGTTTCCTCCCACATCCCAAAGAGGTGCAGATTTTTAGCTTGATCGGACTCTGAAAAAATTGCCTCTAATGTGTAGGGAATGGTTGCGAAAGTGAGATATCATACAAGGAGTAGGGCGTCACGATGGCGCAGCGGTAGAGTTGCTGCCTTACAGTGCTTGTCGCGCCGGAGACCCGGGTTCGATCCTAACTATGGGTGCTGTCTGTACAGAGTTTGCACGTTCTCTCCGTGACGTGCTGGTTTTTCTCCGAGATCTTTGGATTCAAAGACGTACAGGTTTGTAGATTAATTTGGCTTGGTATAAATGTACATTGTCCCTAGTGTGTGTAGGATAGGTTCAATGTGCGGGCATCGCTGGTCGGCACGGATTCGATGGGCTGAAGGGTCTGTTTCTGTATCTCTAAACTAAACTAAAATGTAGAACAGTACAACACAGGAACTGCCCATGATATTTTGTATGGAACATGATGTCAACTATCACCCTTTATATTAGGCACCAGATTTATATCTGTAGAAAAAGTGCCCTGGGGTCTTTGCAAAACATTGGCAAAAGTAGTCACATTTTGGGCCAAAGTGCTGGAGTAACTCAGTGAGCCAGGCAGCATCTCAGGAGAACATGGATAGGTGACGTTTCGGGTTGGATCCCTTCTTCAGACACTACAGTGTAGTATGATTTGACTGGAACTGGAGAACAAAACCCGTCTATGTATTAGTATATAGTCTGGTTACCTGGTATGACTGATTATTAATACACTGAAGATAGACACAAAATGCTGGAGTAACTCAGCGGGACAGGCAGCAACTCTGGAGAGGAACGGGTGACGTTTCGGGTCGAGACCCTTCATATTGTATGTGTGATGATTGTATATTTATTTAGTTCAGAGTTTAGAGTTTAATTGGGGATCTCTGTGAAGATCTGCTTGGAATTACGTTATTACTTTCACCAATAAAACTCCATGCTGGCAATAAATGTCAGCCAAGCAATCCACTTTAATCGACATTTCTTTACAAAATGCCAGTTACTTGTGGGCCGAGTTGGCCAGGGTTAGGATGAATGTGAAAGGGTTGGGTGAGGACAGGCATGGCAATGGGGGAACCATTGTAATGTCACACAGCACAGTAGGGTTGAAGATAGACACAAAATGCTGGAGTAACTCAGCGGGACAGGCAGCATCTCTGGAGAGAAGGAACGGGTGACGATTCGGGCCGAGACCTCTCTTCAGACTCTGAAGAATTGAGTCTGAAGAAGGATCTCAAGCTGAAACGTCACCCATTCCTTCTCTCCAGGGATGCTGCCTGTCTCGCTGAGTTACTCCAGCATTTTGCGTCTATTTTCAGTGTAAACCAGCATCTGCAGTTCCTTCTTACACAGAAGCAGTCCCTCCGGCCCACCACGCCTTTGCTGACCGACAAGCTTCGACCTATTCGAATCCCATTTACCAGAGGGATCGAGCATTACACATTATGATAATAGAATATATCCTTAAAAAAAATCACATAATTATAATTTAGCTACACTCTGTAATCATTGACTGCTGATTATCTCGCGTTTACCAAAGATACTGGAAGGAAATGTGCCGACTCTTTGAAGTGACACAGACGAGGATCTACTGTTATCTACTAGAATCATTCCACTCACTTACTTGCTATTGATTACACTCATGTATAGTATAGGCAAGTAAGGTCATCGGGTCAAAGGGCGTGACGCACGGAGCAGCTCAATCCTTCTGGAGGACATGGCAGCCTCCAGCATACACTGTTAACACACGGGACGCGTACTTTCGTACCTGTTAAAAACTGCAGAAGTGGTCAATGTTTGCGCTGTAAATAATTGTGCCGGGTGACAGCGCTCTCAACCAAATGCTCTCGAATCTTTGCTCTGAACCCGAGCACCAAGGTATATACGGCCGACAGGAGCGCATCCCTCGGAACAGCCCGCAGTCTCCCCCCGGGGTCAGCGCTGTCTGGCCACGGCCACCCTCCCCCTGTGCGGCCGCACTGTGACGGGCTGTGGGTCAACAGCGACCACACGCACACGCACACACACACACGGGGCTGGGTGGAGCAGGGCCGCGGCTCCTGGCAGCGGACACATGGGGACGCAAACCTGGCAACGACCCCGTCAGCTGCAGCAGAGTTGGGGGCAGTCTGGTTCCTCCACCCACCCAGAGAACCAGTCAGAGTGGAGCACGGATGCTGGGACAGAAGACGGGCTTGCTACACTGGAATCCATGGTAAAGTGCCTACCTGCAGTTCACCGTGTATACTCCAGTTGGCGTTGCGTGGCAACACTACGGGTCATGGGTCGTGACCCGACTGCCTATAATGTTTCTCTCGTATAACTTCGCCCTGTGTATTGGTACATGGTCCAGTTAACAAACTAGTTCCGCGACATTTAATATTAGGAAGGTAGACAAAAATGCTGGAGAAACTCAGCGGGTGAGGCAGCATCTATGGAGCGAAGGAATAGGTGATGTTTTGGGTCGAGATCCTTCTTCAGACTGATGTGGGGGGGGGGGGGGGGGAAGAAAGGAAGAGGTGGAGACAGTGGGCTGTGGGAGAGCTGGGAAGGGGAGGGGAAGGAGGGTGAAAGCAAGGACTACCTGAAATTGGAGAAGTTAATGTTCATACCGCTGGGGTGTAAACTACCCAAGCGAAATATGAGGTGCTGCTCCTCCAATTAGCGGTGGGACTCACTCTGGCCATGGAGGAGGCCCAGGACAGAAAGGTCGGATTCGGAATGTGAAAAGCCACACAAACAGGATTACCTAAAGGAAATGCAAAGCATTGCAACCTCTAGATTGAAAAGGACGGAGTTGTACCCCTGCTCTAGGAAGATGAAAGAACAAAGTAGTCTTAATTAAGGAGAAAAGCTAAGCATGGGTGGATTTAAACTTTCTCTGCATGCTGAAGAATTTTGGGAAACAGGGCGGTGGAATTTGGTGCACTTTACTGCAATGGACAACCCCAGTTTGCTCCTGCAGGTTTGAATAGAAAGCCACATTACCCCTTGCTGAGTAGGAAGGAACTGCAGATGCTGATCTAAATATTTATTAGAAGCAATTGTACAAGGAGAAAGTAATCGACAAAACAATTATACAATTTTCGTACTGCTTCAGTTTTAACATTTTATAAACTAATAACTAAATCGGAAAAAAGGGAAAGAAAGAAGAAAAGAAATAGAAAAGAAAGAATTTCGAAAAATAGAAACATAGAAACATAGAAATTAGGTGCAGGAGTAGGCCATTCAGCCCTTCGAGCCTGCACCGCCATTCAATATGATCATGGCTGATCATCCAACTCAGTATCCCGTACCTGCCTTCTCTCCATACCCTCTGATCCCCTTAGCCACAAGGGCCACATCCAACTCACTCTTAAATATAGCCAATGAACTGGCCTCAACTACCCTCTGTGGCAGAGAGTTCCAGAGACTCACCACTCTCTGTGTGAAAAAAGTCTTTCTCATCTCGGTCTTAAAGGATTTCCCCCTTATCCTTAAGCTGTGACGCCTTGTCCTGGACTTCCCCAACATCGGGAACACAGGAACAAATACAGGAAAAAGAAAAGAGAAAAATCCCAGATCCAACGAAGAAAGGAAAGAAGCGGAGATATATCGCACTGCCCTTCCATACGCCCGCTCACCCGACCCTCGGTTTTGAATTTGGGTTCAACCATTATGTTGTTGAAGAAATTCAATAAAAGGAGACCATATTTTGGAAAATTGATCTGGTTTGTCAGTAAAGACGGCAGATGCTGATTTAACCCGAAGACAGACACAAAATGCTGGAGTAACTCAGCGGGTCCGGCGGCATCTCTGGAGAAAAGGAATAGGTGACTTTTCGGGTTCTTCATACTCCTTGTTGATGTTGGAACCAGGAAAGTAACTAACTCCCGTACAGTCATGCAGACAAGGCACGCCATCACACAAACCTATCTTCCTTTTCTGCCTCAAATCCTTATTTGGCATTGGTGCAAATGTAATAACACACAGGCCTCGTAGAAGTCAACGTTGGAGAATGTACTTTGAGGTGACACAGTATATAATTTCCCCACTGTATGAGCTCCGTAACTCTGTTCCAAATGACACACCCAGGACACTCCTGGCAAAGAGGCGGAAAAGGCCCTGGCTCTTCAGAGCAGCAGAAAACCATCATCCTGAACCTACCACTTTGTTCAAATTTAGGGCGGCACGGTGGAGTTGCTGCCTTACAGTCTTTACAGCGCCAGAGACCCGAGTTCAATCCTGACTGCAGGCGCTGTCTGTGCAGAGTTTGCATGTTCTCCTCGTGACGCGTGGGTTTACTCCGGGTGCTCTGGTTTCCTCCCACACTCCAAAGGCGTGCAGGTTCGTAGGTTAATTGGCCTCTGTAAATTGTCCCTAGGATAGAACTAGTGTATGGGTGATGGTTGGTCAGCATGAACTCGGTGGGCCGAAGGGCCTGTTTCCATGCTGTATCTCCAAACTAAAGTAAAAAAGATAGATGCAGGAAACTAGAGATGCTGCAATCCTGAAAATAGCAAACTGCTGGTGGAACTCAGCGGGTCAGTCAGTGTCTGTGGAGGAAAATGGGCAGACAGTGTCTGCAACCCAGCAAGTTTGTCTTTTAATTTGAACAGTAGAGTAGGCAGAAAATTAATGAACCACCAGCATTTGGAATGAGCTGCCGGAGGAGGTAGTTGAGGCAGGAACTATAGCAACGTTTAAGAAATGTTTAGATAGGTAGGTGGATAGGGTTGGTTTAGAGGGATATGGGCCAAATGCAGGCTGGTTAGACTAGAGTAAATGGGTCATGTTGGTCAGTGTGGGCAAGTTGGGCTGAAGGGCCAGTTTCCTCATTGTATGACTCTGGTTCCCCCTCACCTTAAACACTTGTCCTCAGATTACCAGTAATCGCAGTTTGCATGCAGTCCATTCCACACACATAACATTACAGCATGGATTCCCCATTATAGAGTATTATATATGTTATGGAGACATGGGCTAGTCAAGTTTGGTTAAGTTTGAGTTTAGAAACAGAGCGTGGAAACAGGCCCTTCGGCCCACCGAGTTAGTGCCGACCAGCGATCACCGTACGCCAACACTATCCCACACACACAAGGGAAAATTTTACATTTTTACCAAGCCACTTAACCTACAAAACCTACATATTTTCGGAGTGCGGGAGGAAACCGGAGCACCTGGAGTAAACCCACTCAAGTCACGGGGAGAACGTACAAACTCCACACCCGTGCAGTTCCCGTAGTCAGGATCGAACCTGGGTCTCAGGCGCTGTAAGGAAGCAACTCTACCGCTGCGCCATCATGCCACGGTATTAGATCAGCATCAAGGGCCCGACTCCTGCTTCTCAGCTTTCAAAACTATTCTGCATCACAATAAGCTGCGATTGAATACCAAGTTTAGTGCGTGTCAGAAACATGGTTCAAATGAGTCAGATTAGTGCACCACAGTTTTCTACAGCAGTTTGCTGTAATCTCAGTCAAAGAGCCTAAAGGTGTAGGAAGGAACTGCAGATGCTGGCTTACACCGAAGATAGACACAAAAAGCTGGAGTAACTCAACGGGGAAAGGCAGCATCTCTGGAGAGGAGGAACGGGTGACGTTTTGGGACAAGCCCACCCATCCAAGAGTCTGAAGAAGGGTCTCGATCAGAAAAGTCACCCATTCCTTCCATCCAGAGATGCCGCCTGTCCTGCTGAGTCACTCCAGCATTTGGCGTCCATCTTCAGAGGCCAAAGGGTCTGTATTACACATCACCTTTTTCAGACAGGCCTTAAACCGAGGACTCAAACACTATCTCTTGTGAAGCAGTGTTGGAGAACTCTCTGAGGTAGCACTGTATACGAGAGCTCCCTCACTGATACCCTGGCCAATATACATCACCAACTCAATATCACAAGGGCAAATCACTTGGTTGTATCACATTCTGGGTTCTGTATCTTTAATTAATGCACATTAGCTGCCATTGTTCTTATGCAACAATGGTGACTTGGCTTAATAGCTCTGGGATTTCCTGGTGGACCCTGTGGAAATTCACTTCCGACTTTTTATTTCCCAAACCATTCCCTGATAACTGTAGAGTTTTGCTGCCACGATTATCAGCAGCCCCAGGTCTGCCACATCCTGTGACCACCAGGAAAGGAACAAAGCCCGAGCTCTGATTGTGGAAACCTTGCGTGCAATCCAGGAAAATCATTTAAAGGCACGAGTACATCAGGTCGTGTAAAAGAGAAAATAGTGCAGAACTAATATTATATAATAAGGGCGGAACGGTAGCACAGCGGTAGAGTTGCTGCCTTACAGCGCCAGAGACCCGGGTTCAATCCTGACTACGGGTGCTGTCTGTACAGAGTTTGTGACCACGTGGGTTTTCTCCAGGATCTCGGGTTTCCTCCCACACTCCAAAGACGTACAGGTTTCTAGGTTAATTGGCTCTGGTATAAATGTAAAATTGTCCTTCGTGTGTGTGGGATAGTGTTGGTGTCTGGAGATCGCTGGTCAGCATGGTCTCAGTGGGCTGAAGGGCCTGTTTCTGCGCTGCATCTCTAATACTTAAATTAAAGCTGGCAATCTATAACAAGGCAAGAATGTCTGTGCCCCCAGCATCTTCCTTTGCTCTCTGGTCATTGCAACATTTCCTAGACAACCTTGTTCTCCATTCGATCACAAACATTTCCTCTTGATCGAATGGAGAACAAGGTTGTCTAGTAAATGTTGCAATGACCAGATGCTGGGACTCAACAGGTCCCACTTAGTCTAGTATCACACTAAATCTTTCCGACAGTTCCGTGGCACCTTATTGGAACTGGAAATGTGAAGAAGTAGGCAGTCGACCTGTTGAGTCCCAGCATCACATGGGAGAGCTGGTCCCCTAACGCAATATTCCACCTTGCCACCAATTCCAATATTGGTGGCCAGTGGCGGGGGTGGGGGAGGGGCTTTCTGGAACGCTAGTGTGGGTGTTGTGGGCTAAAGAGACTGGTTTCCAGAGGGCTAGTATGGACATTGTGGGCCGAATGGATTCTTGGGCTGGCGGCTCAATCACTCAAGCCTGTTGTGCTGGCAGCTCACTCACTCACGGCTGGTGGGCTGGCAGTTGACTCACGGCTATTCCTTGAAATATCATTTCAAGCAGGGTGCAAGGCCACCAAATTCAAGAGCAGTTTCTTACAACTTCAAGCAGGGTGCAAGGCCACTAAAGACAGCGAGTCATGACCTCTCCCTCCTCCATCTTGCAGAGACTGAGCCACGCCCACACTTCTGGGTTTTCTAGTCCCTCCCACCAGAAGAGGCATGGCATTCATGGCGTGATTGACAGGAGAGAGAATCTCAACATTTTTTAAACACTAATAACTCTTTTATTTTTCAACGATGGGAAAAATCCTCGGTACCTGATGAGCGGAGGGGGACTCAGAGTAAGATGGCCAAAAATCACAGCCGTACGTGGTAGTGTTTTTTTCTAAGATCAATATAAAGCGCAAACCGGAAGTGGTCAAGATTTGACTTTTAATTATATAGAAGGCAAGGCAACTCTAATTAGGCAAGGCAACTCTAATTAGGCAACACAGCTTTATCATTTCCAAACCAAAGGCAACACAGCTTTATCATTTCCAAACCAAAGGCAACACAGCTTTAGCATTTCCAAACTATATTTTCAAACCACATTAAAGGCACTGACTGGTCAGTAAAACCACTCATAGTTTAGTAGACAGGTGTTCAGTGTTATACACAGCTCTGAGAGACGTGACACTCTCGCTCCCCCCTCTTGCAGAGACTGACTGAGGCACTCAACACTTCCGGGTTTATAGTCCCTCCGGAAGGGACGTGGCCTTCAGGAGAGAGAATGTCAACATTTTTTAGAGTTATCTCTTTTATTTTTAATCAATGGGAAAAATCCTCTTATCCTGTGCAGCGGAGGGGGACTCTGAGTAAGATGGCCAAAAATCACAGCCGTAAGAGGCAGCGTTTTTTCTAAAATCAATATACAGAACAACTGGAAGTGGTCAAGATCAGACTTTTAGTAATATAGATGGACCAAGCACAGGCAAACGGGACACAGAGTGCTGGAGTAACCCAGCAGGTCGGGCAGCATCTCCTGGAGAACACGGATAGGTGACGTTTCAGGTCAG
Source organism: Okamejei kenojei (assembly GCA_035221665.1). Classification (NCBI taxonomy): domain Eukaryota; kingdom Metazoa; phylum Chordata; class Chondrichthyes; order Rajiformes; family Rajidae; genus Okamejei; species Okamejei kenojei. The sequence goes on along the minus strand of CM069165.1, from coordinate 27,291,095 downwards.
GGACCTTCTTCAGACATCTTGCAGTCAGAGCGTCCAGATTTGAGACATGGTCTGCAGAAGGGTCCTGAAGCCAAAATCTCACATCCATATTCTCCATAGATGCTGCCTGACCTGCTGAGTTATTCCAGCACTTTGAGCCTTTTTTGACCATCAGCATCTGCAGTTCCTTGTGTCTACAGGCAAATGGGACTAGCAAAGATCTTCTATCTTCGTCAGCATGGACAAGTAGGACCAAAGAGCCTGATTCTATGATGTATGGTTTTGTGACTGATTCCAATTGAAACAGCAAATAAGGTTTCTTTCTTCACAGATGCTGCCCGAGTAGCTACGAATTTCCAGCACTTTGTGGGTTGTTTTTTTTTTTGCCAAGCTCCAGTTTGTAGAGGGTCTCAGTGGTTGGCTATTTGGCCTTTCCCCAATTCCTTATATCTCTATCCTACAGCTTAACAACTTACTCATGTCTGCAGGAGCTTTGATGCATTCTCATCCAATATGATCACCACCCCAGTTGGAACCATGACTGGACTTGCTGACTCCTTCCTGGTCGCTTAATGCAACAGGAATGTACGTATGCATTAGAGCCCTGACTTTATGAGTACAATATCTTTCATGTCAAATTTTAATCACAATGCTGCCTGGCAGATAGAGTCCATTCAGTCTGTCCTGGCAGATAGATACAAAATGCTGGAGTAACTCAGTGGGACAGGCAGCATCTCTGGAGAGAAGGAATGGGTGACGTTTTAGGTCATGATCCCTCTTCAGACTGAGAATCAAGGGAGCGGGGGAGACACAGACATGTGGAAGGGCAAGGTGTGAAAACGAGAGAACAAAGGGGATGAGGATCAAGGAAAATGTAGAGTAGATCATTGTCAACTCCAAGGTGACAGGAAGTCAATTTTTAGAGTTATCATTTTTAATCCGCTGGGGTGAGTAAGCTGCCAAGCAAAATATGAGGTGCTGTTCCTCCAATTTGCGCTGGGCCTCACTCTGATAATGGAGGAGGCCCAGGACAGAAAGGTCAGATTGGGAATGGGAGGGGGAGTTAGAAGTACTGAGCAACCGGGAGATCAGGTAGGTTTGGGCGAACTGAGCGGAGGTGTTCAGCGAAACGATCGGCGAGCCTGCGCTTGGTCTCGCTTGCACCTCCTCCAACCTCATCTCCTGTATCCGCTGTTCCAGGTGTGGACTCCTGTATATCGGCCTCGACCTGTTTCCGTGCTGTGTGACTCAAATGTGAACTAAGGCCCAGGGTGTTTAAACTCTGCTAAACATTCTATACCAAAATGAGGAGCCCACCGGGACTGCATAAGTAAAGCCACATTGGCAATCTTTCTGCCTTTTTGAACCCCTCGCTGTTCCCCAAGCAAGATTAATAGCTCAGCCTGCGAAGGCTTCTCTTGGCAAGAAGAGACATATTTTGAGAGAGCAGAGTCCTGCAGAATGAAGATAAAATTCACATCCCCCCCTCCTCCACAAGTCGATCCTTGGGGTCAACTTTCTCACCAAGCCGCTGAAGCTGCAGAAAAAACACCAACTTGGGCACCGTCCAAGCAAACAGAGTTTGGAAGCTTCTTACAGTACAGTTCCCTGCTATTTGGTTTGGGCACTTATTTACCAAGGGCCGCACACACACACACTCACACTCACAGCTGCCTGGCCGTGCCCTGGTGCAACACGGGAGAGGCCCGGGTGGGGAGCAGGGATTGTTTACCCAGGGCCGCGACTGGGGTCACCCGTAGGCAGACGAGCTGCTCTCGTCCCCGCCACCCACTCCGGCCTCTCCCCTCTTTCCCCCCCCCCCCCCTCCCCTCTCCGTAATGACTCGAGCAGCTGTGCCCCTGGCTCGGGTTACAGCCTCCAGGATGAACAGCAGCAGGTGGCCTGGTCACTGGAGCCCAGAGAGGACACATTCCAAGCCCCTCTGCTCCGGAGAATTTAAGACCAGTCTCAATAGGCCGTGCTCAGCGCAGGAAGGAACTGCAGAGGCTGGTTTACACCGAAGATAAACACAAAATGGTGGAGTAACTCAGCGGGACAGGCAGCATCTCTGGATAGAAAGAATGGGCGATGTTTTGGGTCGAGACCCTTCATCAGACATCACGTTTAGTTTGATGTCCGATTCCTTTTCTCCAGAGATTCCTTCTCTCCAGAGATGTTGCCTGTCCCGCTGAGTTACTCCAGCTTTTTGTGTCTAACTTTGGTTTAAACCAGCATCTGCAGTTCCTTCCTACACATTTAGTTTAGTGATACAGCGCGGAAACAGGCCCTTCAGCCCATCGAGTCCCTGCCGACCAGCGATCCCCACACACTAACACTATCTCACACACACACCAATTTACAATTTTTACTAAAGCCAATTAACCTATACACCTCTTTGGAGTGTGGGAGTAAACCGGAGCACCCAGAGAAAACCCACACAGGTCACGGGTAGAACGTACAAACTCCATACAGACAGCACCTGTAGTCAGGATCGAACCCTGGTCTTTGTTCCACTAAGGTTGCCTATAATGTTAACAGGACCTCATCTTGCAGGTTTGAGGATTGTAAATTCGCCGGCACCCTGGAGATTACCTCCCCGCTCATTTTCAAAACAGCGTCGTGGGTCGAGTTGCCAACTGTCCCGTATTAGCTGGGGCATCCCTGATTTTGGGCTAAATTGGTTTGTCCCGTACGGGACCGCCCTGGTCCTGTATTTTGACGGCTGCAAATCGGGTCGAGTTGGAGAGCCGTGTCTGGCCCCGCCTCACCCGTCCCGAAGTAGTGCAGCCCATGGAGTGCAGCAGCAGCAGCCCCTCGCCCGTAGCCCCGTCGGTCAGCAGCCCGGCCAGCTGTCCGACCTTCGGCCCTTCGCTTACCACCGACATCACCACCACCCCCTCCTTCTCATGGCCGATCATCGGTTCCTGAGTTGGATGGGGTGCTGGGCCAGCTGGGCATTGTGTGCAGTCCAGCACTCGGGCCAACCCATCATTCACCCACCCAGCCACAGCAGAGTCGTTCAACGAATTGCCGTCAGGAATTTGTCCTGTATTTTGACCCTTTGTCTCTTATTTGGGAGTGAGAAAGTTGGCAACCCTAGCCGTCGGTCATGGTTGAGAAGGGGGCACATGCCAAGCTCAGGGTAACATCCCAGTGAGAAACAGCTCCACTGACAGTGAAGCAGTCCCTCAGTGCTGTGCGATGCTGCTGGAATTAACCAGCTTGCCTGTCCAGTTTACTGGCGGCACAGTGGCACAGATGGCAGTAACGTTGCTGCCTCAACACCAGAGACCCAGGTTCGATCCTGACCTCGGGTGCTGTCTGAACGGAGTTTGTACGTTCTCCCAGGCTCTTCATCCAGGTGTTCTGCTTTCCTCCCACATCCCAAAGATGTGCGGGTTTGTAGGTGAATTGGCCCTCTGCAAATATGCTCCTTGTGTGTAGGGAGCGGATGAGAAAGTGGAAAAACACCAAACTAGTGTGAACGGGTGATCGATGGTCGGCGAGGACTCGGTGAGCCGAGGGGCTTGTTTCTCTGCTGCATCTTTCAATCAATCAAGCTGCAACGTGTCGGAAGGAACCACAGATGCAGGTTTACACCGAAGATAGACACAAAATGCTGGAGTAAGTCGGCGGGTCAGGCAGCATCTCTGGAGAAAAGAAATCGGAGACGATTTGGGTCGAGACCCTTCTTCAGACTCAAGCTGCAAGCTTGTAATCACTGCAACCAAATGCCCCAGAGCAAGTTTGAAGTATATTAGGCGGAGGGCTTGCTCACAAGTCTATCTTTGTTGGTGGATCTGAATGATTTCATTTCCAGTCCCAGGAGGGTTCCTAGCTGTGTGACCCGTGACTGCTCCCTCTGACACACTGCAGGATCGAGGTCATGCCACAATCTCCCAGCCATCTCTCGTATTTATCCAACAGTTTCACAGTCGATTCCTTGTTGAATATCTCCTCGGGTTGCTGCAGCCATTCCCCGGGGCCACGACTGAAGGGATCGACTGCAAATGACTCGTGCATTATAAAACTCCTGATAAGATGGTAATGGACGGTCTGAAGAAGGGTCTTGACATGAATCATCACCCATCTATCCTAATATAAGTTCATATGTGATCAGAGATACAGAGGGGAACCACCGAGGCCCACTGAGTCCGCACCGACCAGCGATCCCCACACACTAACACTAACACTATCTAACACACACTAGGGACAATTTACCATTTTACCAAGCCAATTAACCTACAAGCCTGTATGTCTTTGGAGTGTGGGAGGAAACTGAAAATCTCGGACGTTCAACATATGGGGAGAACGTTTGCTACATCTTCGTCCTCATTCCCTTTGATCTCTCGTTTTCACACCTTACCCTTCCATATCTCTATGTCTCCCTCTCCCTGACTCTCAGTTTGAAGAAGGGTCTCGACCCGAAATGTCACCCATTCATTCCATCCAGCGATGCTGCCTGTCCCGCTGAGTTACACCAGCGTATTGCGTCTATCTTCGAAATGAATGCATGGTCTTTACCAAAGATCCTATAGTAAGCAAGATAGACCACTCCTTCTAAATGCAATGGGACGACGTGTAGTACGCAACGGAGCGGAACGTGGGCCATTTCAGTAACCCGACCCGACCCGACTCGCAGTGTAATCAGCTTTGCGGGGGAACAGTTTGTGTTAATAAATTATAATTCTGAAAATGAGAATGAAGATTTTTCCCAAATAACTTTTACTTTTACAAGGATGTTTCCATAACCGACTTCCGTCTCCGCACTGGTATCCTACGGGATCTTTGGTGCGGAGACAGAAGCCGGTTACGGAAATGGGGCCGAAAATTACCCATGAATCTGCCCATGACCGTACTACGTATTTTTTGTCGAGTGGACTATCTTGCTCGTTATAGGATCTTTGGTCTTTACATCTCGAGAACGGACTGGGATTTTGCAATGCCCCCCCCCCCCCCCCCCCCCCCCGCAAGTTTTGAACTGCTCACAAGTTTGGATCTGCTCACAACTCATTACCATCTTGGCGCCGAACAATATCTCAGCGTGGGGTCAGTTCAAAGAGACATTTTTGGCTCAGAAAGTTAATTGTTCCTTGCCTATTACTGGATGTGTGCAGGACTTTACACAACACGGCAATTGACGCAGGCATTCAAACCTGGCTCAGAAGCAGAGTATAGTCAACAAAACGCTGGAGTAACTCAGCAGGACAGGCGGCATCTCTGAAGAGAAGGAATGGGAGTACACATTCACGTGTAACTTGTTAAGGGAGTGGCGGGAATCTAAGCATGTGGTCAAACTTCAGGACTTTACAAGAATAATCTCGGGAATGAGTGGGTTAACATATGATGAGCGTTTGACAGCACTGGGCCTGTACTCGCTGGAGTATAAAAGGATGAGGGGAGACCTCATTGAAACTTACCGAATAGTGAAAGGCTTGGATAGAGTGGATGTGGAGAGGATTAAATTTAATCAAAAATTAAAGGATAGAGGGAGGAGAGATAATACGTACATGCTGGAACATGGCTCAGCTTTTACTGAATGCTATCGTCATGGAGTATAAAGGACAGTGGATATTGGTGGAGAAGGCTCGATGACATCGTGCTGTATTTGGGAAATTAGAAATGAAATCGGAGCTCTCTGAAAGTTACAGAACAAAGTTGGGGGGGGGGGGTGGGGGTAATAATTTCCTCCACATTGCAGTCACAGGCACTAACTCCTCCTCACAAATGTAAACCATCTATTGATCCAAATCTCTGCAGTTACAGAGTCTGCAGGGTCTTTGGAATGCAAGATAAATCAGCAAGATGATTCAAAAGATGTTTTTTTTTTTTAAATTGTTCTGCATCTCATTCTTTATTAGCCAAGGCAAGTGTGAAGAAGGGTCTCAACCTAAAACGTCACCTATCCATGTTCTCCACAGATGCTGCCTGACCCGCTGAGTTACTCCAGCACTCTGTGAAACGTCACCTATCCATGTTCTCCACAGATGCTGCCTGACCCGCTGAGTTACTCCAGCACTCTGTGAAATATCACCCACCTATCCATGTTCTCCACAGATGCTGCCTGACCCGCTGAGTTACTCCAGCACTCTGTGTCCAACTCTAACTGTGATCCTGATCTGGCTATAAAATAGTGCACAGTCGAATTAAAGTGTAGTGCCTGATCGGAGAGAGAGAGAGAGCGAGAGAGCGATTTTACATCACAAAGAAAAATGGGAAAATGTAAAGTTTAAATCTAAATACCCTGCACACGCTAACCTGAGATATTAACTGTTCCCCCTTCCACAGATGCTGCTTGGCCGGCTGAGTTTTTGTGTTAAAACCAGCCTTTGGTGTTTTAAATGGGAACTTGGAATGCTGTCAATAGGATTTTGAACTAGGAGTTGTTAATGCCTACAATACGTTATGGGGAAAGCTGCGCCCCTGATGCTAACACCACCACAGTCGTTGCAGTGTGGTGGGCTACACACTGATCAGCCACTACAGTGCAGTCATTATACTGCCTGACAAAGGCGTCATTGACGTTTCTGCAAAAAGTACACATTTCTTGAAATGCCAGCCTTGCAAAAGGAAATTGTCTTTTAAGGAAATTCCTTCCAAAGAATGGTGAACCTACCATCAACGGCATCTACCCCCACCATTCCAAGTCACACTCTCCCCACACACTGCTGGAGACTTTCCATCAGTCACACCATGTGCATTGGCCATTGATCCACAATCAGTACCCCGTTCCTGCTTTTCCCCCATATCTCTTGATTCCATTAGCCCTAAGAGCTATATCTAACTCTCTCTTAAAAACATCCAGTGAATCGGCCTCCACTGCCTTCTATGGCAGAGAATTCCACAGAGGATTCACAACTCTCTGGGTGAAAACATTTTTCCTCATCTCAGTCCTAAATGGCCTACCCCTTACTCTTAAACTGTGACTCCTGATTCTGGACTCCCCCAACATCGGGAACATTTTTCCTGCATTTAGCCTGTCCAATCCCTTAAGAATGTTGTACGCTTCTATAAGATCCCCTCTCATCCTTCTAAACTCCAGTGAATACAAGCCCAGTCGACCCATTCTCTCAGCCCGCGTCAGTCCCGCCACGCCCAGTTCCCTGGTATGACGGAAGCAAAAAGCAGAGAACATCAGCGTAGGAAGGGGAGGAGGAGAGGTGGGGGGAGAGGAGGGGGGAGAGGGCAAGAGATAAGCAGAATGATCTTTCATCAGCATCAAACATTGACGATTCCTTGCTTCTGCAGATGCTGCTCGACCCACCGAACTCCAGCACTTCAGCCTCTGCTCACTCACACAGATCACCTCCCCAGCTAAGAAAGCACCTCAATGTAAAGAAAATACTTTAGAGTTTGGTCGCAATCTCGTCCATTCTGTGCTCCTCCAGCCAACACTTCTCCCCAATATTAGTTCTCATTTAAATTAGTTTATTCTAGGGAAACAGGCCCTTCGGCCCACCGAGTCCGTGCCGACCAGCGATCCCCGCACACTAACATTATCCTACACACACTGGGGACAATTTACGTTTGCACCAAGCCAATTACCCTACAAACCTGTACATCTTCGGAGTGTGGGAGGAAACTGAAGATCTCGGAGAAACCCCATGCAGGTCACGGGGAGAACGTACAAACTCCGTACAGACAGCACCCGTAGTCAGGATCGAACCCGAGTCCCTGGAACTGTAAGGCAGTAGCTCTGCCGCTGAGCCATCGTGCCGCCCAATTCTGGCCTCTTGATCGACAACAATGTTATTGTTCCACTGCTGGGGACCGTTTAGTTGCATTTATTGTCACGTGTATTGAGGTACAGTGAAAATACTTTGTTGCGTGCTATCTAGTGAGTGGACAAACTCTACATGATTACGATCAGTGTATGGATACAGGATAAGGGGAATGACGTTTAGTGCACGATATAGTCCAATAAAGTCTAATTAAAGATAGCCCAAGGGTCTCCAATGAGGTAGATGGGAGGTCAGGACTGCTCCCTAGTTGGTGAGAGGACGGTTCAGTTGCCCGATAACAGCTGGGAAGAAACTGTCCCTGAATGTGGAGGTGTGCGTTCGTTTTCACACATCTGTACCTCTTGCCTGATGGGAGAGGGGAGACGAGGGAGTGACCGGGGTGAGACCGGTGACCTTGCCGAGGCAGCGTGAAGTGTAGATAAATACCCAGATCCAAGCTCTAAATCTCTCCTTAAATCTTCCCAGCATTTAATTGAGCTTGATGCAATGTTGGAGTCACCTTGGAGTAGTTCCCTTTATCCTGTATCTGTACACTGCGGACGGCTCGATTATGATCATATGTAGTCGTTCCGCTGACTGGATAGCACACAATAAAAGCTTCTCCCTGTACTTTGGTACACGTGAAAATCAACTAATCATCTACACTATCTCCTGATATGAACCAGTGTCATCTGTACTCTGTAACAAATCTGGTGGAGTGTTTTAGGACAATGTGCTCGGTCATGGATAGGACAGGTTTGGAGGGCTATGGACCAAACGCAGGCAAGTGGGACATGGGTAGCTGGGACATTGTTGGCCAGTGTGGGCGCGTTGGGCCGAAGGGCCTGTTTCCACACTGTATTAATCAATGACTACACCGTAAAAATACGAGCTGCTGTTTCCATGTAGTCTTCGAAAAGAGTTATTCTGCATTAAACTCACATCAAAAATAACTTCCGAAGAGTCAAGTCAAGTCAAGAGAGTTTATTGTCACGTGTCCCAGATAGGACAATGACATTCTTGCTTGCTGCAGCACAACAGAATATTGTAGGCATAAATACAGATCAGATCAGATCAGATCAGTGTGACCAGTTGAAACATATAAGATTGTTAAGGGCTTGGACACGCTAGAGGCAGGAAACGTGTTCCCGATGTTGGGGGAGTCCAGAACCAGGGGCCACAGTTTAAGAATAAGGAGTAAGCCATTTAGAACGTAGACGAGGAAACACGTTTTCTCACAGAGAGTGGCGAGTCTGTGGAATTCTCTGCCTCAGAGGGCGGTGGAGGCCGGTTCTCTGGATGCTTTCAAGAGAGAGCTAGATAGGGCTCTTAAAAATAGCGGAGTCAGGGGATATGGGGAGAAGGCAGGAATGGGGTACTGATTGGGGATGATCAGCCATGATCACATTGAATGGCAGTGCTGGCTCGAAGGGCCGAATGGTCTACTCCTGCACCTATTGTCTATTGACCATGTACCATAGAATATATATATATATATATATATATATATATATATATATATATATATATATATATATATATATATATATATATATATATATATATATATATATATATATATATATAAAAATTCAGAGTTTGTTTGATGGCGAGTTTAATAGCCTGATGGCTGTGGGGAAGAAGCTGTCCCTGAACCTGGACGTTACAGATTTCAGGCTCCTGTACCTTCTACCCGATGGCAGAGGAGAGATGAGTGTGTGGTCAGGATGGTGTGGGTCCTTTATCCAAGTTTTATTTTAATCCAGGTTTATCCAAGATTTTTTATCCGTGTTTCCTGTCCAGTGGGTAGGCGAACACATGATCGCTGTTGCAGCCTTGGAGTAGGAACACTTCATTTAGTCGTACATCCTGAAAACAATCCTGACACCTGCTGAAGAGGTCACCGCCCTGATATGTAATACTCAGCCTGCAGGTCCAACCATCTTCTTCATCAGCCAGAGTCACCAGACGGTGAATTCAAACCTCGGGCTTCGTGGAAGGGCACCTCATGCTGTTGCAGTTACAAATTATTTCAATCGAAAAGAGTAGCCAAATAATATTCACAAGATGTTTGGGCCACAGGTTCCACCTCAAGGCAGCTCTGAACTCTATGGAGCTGGTGTGCTACAATGCTGAGAGCTGTCGTCTGCACTCTGTGTCTTCCCTTTCGTTCTACCCATTCCCTTGTTTTTGCCACAGTGTCTTATGTCTATCAACGTGCAAACTGGAATGGAAGCTCCTGATCTGCATCTCTTTTGATCTCTTACAGTTCCTTATCTCTGTAAGTACCTCTCCCCTGACTCAGTCCGACCCAAAACGTCACCCATTCCTTCTATCCAGAGATGCTGCCTGTCCCGCTGATTTTCTCCAACATTTTGTGTCTATCTTCGATGGAAGAGGAAGGAACGGACTACGGGTGCTGTCTGTACGGAGTTTTTACGTTGTCCCCGTGACCTGCGTGGGTTTCCTCCGCGATCTTCGGTTTCCTCCCACACTCCAAAGACGTGCCGGTTTGTAGGTTAATGGGTTTGGTTTAAATGTAAAACTTGCCCGTAGCATGTGTAGGGTAGTGTTCATGTGTGGGGTGATCAGTGGTCGACGTGGGCTGAAGGGCCTGTTTCCGCGCTGAATCTCTAAACAAAACCAGCTCTAGGGTCTTGGAGAGGCCCAGAGGTCCAGCACAAGAGCTGTGTTTAGTTTAGTTCAGAGATACAGCATGGAAAGAGAACCTTCGGCCCCCCCAGTCCGTGTTGACAAAAAGATCACCCGTGAAGCTTACAACACAGCAGTATGAATATTGATTTCTCTAACTTCAAGATTTGCATCCCCTTTCTCTCCGCCCCCCCCTCCCCCCCACTCTAGTCGTCGTACTACTTTCACCGTCTGCATAACTCGTTACCCACAGCCTGCAATGGAGCATTGTGGGCTCCACCTATCCTCGGTTACAGTTGCTTTTGGCATGTCTTTCATTCATTTGTTCTATATCACCACCTATATCTCTTGTTTCCATCTCCCCTGACTCTCAGTCTGAAGAAGGGTCTCGACTACTTTTTCTCCAGCGATGCTGCCTGACCCGCTGAGTTGCTCCAGCTTTTTGTGTCTGGCTTCGGTGAGAACAATGCTGTTGCTTTCAGTGGAATAGTTCATGGATCTCACACAGTCCGCAGCAGTTAACAAGCACCAGATTGTCTGCGACGGTATCTGACATGTCGCAAGCTCCAGACCCCACACGGCAAGTGAAATTCTTCAGTAATCTGCCCACTATTGAGAGTCTAACTTGGCAGTCAATCTGCTGCCCTGTTTCAGAAAACATGTCGAAAGTCTGATCTCATCAGGAAATTATGCCTGAATAATGGACAATTACCAATCTTCCCCTTCTTACAAACAGCCTTTCAGAGCCTGTGTCAGTGTGTGTGTGTACATGCTGGGCATTTGGCTGAAATTTATTCCATCGGCTGCTGCTCGAGAAGATGGAGTGAAGTCCTCAGGGGGGAGTTAGCACATTCATGAAGGGCTGAGTGGCCACAGATTTATCATACTTTCCATTTGGCTCTGTGGGACTATACAGATTTCGATCCCAGTCTGAGACAATGCAGAAACATCTGGAGTCAATGCAGAGATCAGTTCAATATCACCTCAACCCCATTGAGGACATTGGACCTTGTCTCTGGAACAGAACCATCCTCTGCACACCGTATCTTCCAATCTGCCCTACTTGTTATACCCGAGGTGGAATTGATTGTATTTATGTAGGAGCAAGGGTCCGCAGATGCTGATTAATGCATAGAATGCTGGAGTCAGGGTGGTCACGGTGGAGCAGCGGTAGAGTTGCTGCATTACAGTGCTCGCAGCGCCAGAGACCCGGGTTCGATCCCAGCTACGGGCGCTGTCTGCACAGAGTTTGTACGTTGTCCCCGTGACTGCGCGGGTTTTCTCCGAGATCTTCGGTTTCCTCCCACACTCCAGAGACGTGCAGGTTTGTGGGTTAATTGGCTTGATACGATTGTGAAATTATCCCTAGTGTGTGTAGGATAGTGTTAGGTGTGCATCGCTGGTCGGTGCGGACCCGGTGGGTCGAAGGGCCTGTTCCCACACTGTATCGCTAAACTAAACTAAACTGATAGTGTTCGCGTATGGTAGACAAAATGTTTAAGAAGGAACTGCAAATGCTGGAAAATCGAAGGTAGACAAAAATGCTGGAGAATCTCAGCGGGTGAGGCAGCATCTATGGAGCGAAGGAAACAGGCGACGTTTTGGGTCAAGACCCTTCTTCAGACTCCCGTGTTAGTGTATGGGATGACCGCTGGTCGGTGCGGACTTGGTGGGCCGTAGGGCCTGTTCCCGCACTGTATCTACAAAGTCTGTATCTCTAAAGACTCTAAAGTGTCTCCCAAATTCCACAACGCACATGAAAGTAAAGAATGCATTACATGCAAACTACAGTGGGATGTTCAAAAGATGAAGAGGTAGTTTCTTGCTGATGCCCAAGTCCATGTGCACACAAGTCAATGTTTACGACAACAGCCTTGATCCTTGACACTCATTAGGTGCAAGCAACTTTATTTTTCTTCTCTAGCAGGAAGCTCAGAGGGGGCCTCATGGGATTGGGGGTCAAAAAGGCAAATTCTCAAATAATACGGATTTAATTGTAAAGGCACTCAAATATCAAACACAACTGTTCATGCAGAACACAAAGAGCCTTCATATCCAGGAGTTTTATCCTCCTTGATAACCAAAAATAGTCTTCAATTCCCTGGGAGAATAAAGTCCCAAGAAAACATAAATGGGAGAAGTGTGCCCTTGGCTATTACTTATGTCGAATTCAGTTCAGTTGAGGCCAATATGAGCCCATGTTTTACCGAAATAACAAGAAACTGCAGATGCTGGTTCATGCCAAAGATAGACACAAAATGCTGGAGTAGCTCAACGGGACAGGCAGCATCTCTGGAGAACATGGATAGATGCCCGAAACGTTGCCCATCTCCTTCGCTCCTTAGATGCTGCTGCACCCGCTGAGTTTCTCCAGCCTTTTGTGTACAATAGATGACATGTTGGGTTGGCACCTGAAGAAGGGTCCCGATACAAAACGATACCTATTCCTGTGTGGGAAGGAACTACAGATGCTGGTTTACACCGAAGATAGACACAAAATGCTGGAGCAACACAGCGAGACAGGCAGCCTCTCTGGAGAGAAGGAATGGGTGACGTTTATGGTCTCTCTGAAAGATGGTCTTGACCCGAAACATCACCCATTCCTCCTATTCAGAGATGTTGCCTGTCCCACGGAGTTACTCCAGCATTTTGCGTCACATGTTTTGCTCCAATATTTTTGACCAGCTGTGTGCTGAGCTCCAGTATTACAGTACCCACACCATAAACATCTGTTCCCTTCTGTTATCAGGCTTCTGAATGGTGCTTCACTAAACTAAGGTTCTGTCCGATTCACCTATATTGTGGGCTTTGTCTATGGAACTGGTGCACTATAATGCCACGATATTCTGCCCTCTGTATCTTCCCTTCCTTTTTGCTCGACCTGTTGTACTTGAGTTTATTTTGATTGCACTCATGTGTAGTATTATCTGATTTGATTTGGTGGTATGCAAATCAAATGGTCCCGACCCAAAACGTCATCTACCCGTGTGCTCCACAGATGCTGCCTGACCCGCTGTGTTACTCCAGCACTCTGTGCCTTTAAAAAAATGTTTTCACTGCTCCTCTGTGCTCGTGACTACAACAAAGCTTAACCTAAGACTGGTAGAGAGACGTTCACCACTTGTTCACATGAAGTCAGTTCCCCACAGCTATCAGGCTATTGTGGCTAAAGGGATCAGGGGGTATGGAGAGAAGGCAGGTACATGATACTGAGTTGGATGATTGGCCATGATCATATTGAATGGCGGTGCAGGCTCGAAGGGCCGAATGGCCTACTCCTGCACCTATTTTCTATGTTTCTATGTTTCTATTAAACACTATTACCTCTATTAAGCTCTGACACAGACTACACAGACTATTATTGCACTAATATTGTTGTTTGTTTTTTAGGGGTGTGTGTGTGTGTGTGTGTGTGTGTGTGTGTGTGTGTGTGTGTGTGTGTGTGTGTGTGTGTGTGTGTGTGTGTGTGTGTGCACATATATGGACACACACATATACATTTATGTACACACACATATATATATATATATGTGTGTGTGTGTATATGTGTGAGTATGTATATATATCAGCACACTGAATGTTTTTTCCTCCCGTTTATTATACTGTTTACAGTGTACTATGTTTACATATTCTGTTGTGCTGCAGCAAGCAAGAATGTCATTGTTCTATCTGGGACACATGATGATACAACACTCCTGACTCTTGACTTTAACTCAGTGCTTAACTGGATCTAACGATCAGGTCCTCAGCCAACTCAGGCAGAGGGACACGACCAAAGTCAAGCTGTTAGAGGGCAATAAGAGGGATGAGCTGGGGCCTGCAAGAAAGGATACAGATAGCATTGCCCAAGGTGTGTATTGGCGTTACTCATTGCACACATAGTCTGTAGTGTCAGATTGTCTTTGTTTACCCTCGCATCAGTTACACATGATTACACTGCTGCAAGTCTCACATTAAATAAGCACATCACCCTTATCCGGTGTGATCTTCAGCAGGACTCGTCTGGTACCACAACAAGAATGTGGATTTACGAAGCACTTTTAAAGCTTTCTGATGTACAGGGCAGAAGTGGGAGCAAACGACACTGTCATCAAATTGTCACTAAAGATAGATTCAAAAAGCTGGAGTAACTCAGCGGGTCAAGCAGCGTCTCTGGAATGAATGAGTGGGTGACGTTTCGGGTCAAGACCCTTCTTCAGGCTCTAGCTTTTAGTTCTAGTGTCTAGTTTTTCAGTCCAGTTGTTCTTTTGTAAGGCAGAATCTGCAGTCCGTGGTGTCTCAGTGCTTCCAATTTTTGCTGTCGTCAGTTGTCGCCAGGTGTCATATGTGAATTCCATTAAAACTGGTCCCTGGCAGTCGCCCAGAGAGTCGCCCAAGTGGGACAGGCCCGTAAGGCTCCATCTGCCTCCTGTCCCCTAAGGAATACCCAAGGTGGGAATAGCTGACCAACTAGTGACGGTGTGTTTTCGGTAAGTGTTACTGCATGACTGCTCGACCCGAGGGCGAGGGCGAGGAGCAGCTCGAGAGGAAGTGTGATCATTGTAATCTCAGCGAATGCAGAGGAAGGCTGCATTATTTAACATGCAGCAGCTGGCAGGAAACCCAAGTTATCCTTCAAAGTTAGATTTCCTTTTTTAAGGATGCCTTGGCAAGGTAAGCCATGCACAGCAGCGCGTTTAAAACAAAACCCTCCAGAGTCTGTCAGGCAAGGAGGAAAATCAGAGGAGTTTGTATTAGGAGCAGTTGATTCTGTGTAGGAAATGAACTGCAGATGCTGGTTTAAACCAAAGATCGACACAGAAGAAAAAGCTGCAGTAACTCAGCGGGACAGGCAGCATCTCTGGGGAGAAGGAAGTGGTGATGTTCCGGGTCGAGACCCTTCTTCAGACTGAAGAAGCCCGTTCACCCAGCAGTTTGCCTCCGATTGCATCCCTCGCTGTGTGGAAGACTGGAGGAGGCAGAACATCTGGTGGGCTGTTGAAGAGATGTGGCATAAAGTCCATTTATGGCTGGCATTGACGCTATGGCCAGAATGGCCTTCCTCTGTGATATAAATATCTCGATTCTTTATGTGTAGGAAGGAACTGCGGATGCTGGTTTACATCGAAGACAGACACAAAATGCTGGAGCAACTCAGCGGGATAGGCAGCATCTCTGGAGAGAAGGAATGGGTGATGTTTCAGGTCGAGAACCTCCTTCAGACTGAGAGTCAGGCCTTGCACTTCCTTAGGTAGACAAAAGTACTGGAGAGACTCAGCGGGTGCTGCAGCATCTATGGAGCGAAGGAAATAGGTAACGTTTCGGGCCGAAACCCTTAAGGAAATAGGTAACGTTTCGGGTCGAAACCCTTAAGGGTTTCGTCCCGAAACGTTGCCCATTTCCTTCGCTCCATAGATGCTGCTGCACCCGCTGAGTTCCTCCAGCACTTTTGTCTACCTTCGATTTTCCAGCATCTGCAGTTCCTTCTTAAACACTTACACTTCCTTACCTCTGTGTCTCCCTCTCCCCTGACTCTCAGACTGAAGAAGGGTCTCGACCCGAAACGTCGCCCATTCCTCCAATCCGGAGATGCTGCCTGACCCGCTGAGTTGTTTTGTGTCCAGCTTCAGAGACTTGTTGCGCGTTCGATTCCCATTCAGGAGATTATTGCCAAGAGGAATCCTTGGTGCCCTCCGCACCAGTCCCTCCTCAATCAACCTCACATAACAATCTGGTCACAAGTGCGTGCCTGTTTGCAGAAACACAGGGTGGCACAGTGGTAGCAGGAGAACTGCCGCTGCTCATCGCTGGAGGCCTGGGTTCGATGTAGATACTGGAGAGGTAGACACTGATGCAACAAGGGAAAAACAGTGGCTAGTATTTAGTTTACTTTAGCTTAGAGATACATTGTGGAAACAGGCCCTTCGGCCCATCGAGTCCACGCCCACCATCACTCATCCGTCAATCATCCACCAGTTCTTCTCTACCCCCTTGCGCATCCGATACACATGGGACAATTTACCAGAACCAATTAACCTACACGCCTCTGGAGTGTGGGAGGGAACCGGAGCTCCTGGAGAAAACCCACATAGGTCACAGGGAGAACTATGCAGCCAGCACCCGTAGTGAGGATCGAACCTGGGTCTCTGGTGTTGTAAGGCAGCGACTCTACCACCAATGGTGGCATCGTGTCACCCCTAAAGATTCAGTCCAACAGCGAGAATTAATTATCTAAAGGAGGGCCTCGACCCAAAACGTCACCCGTTCCTTCCCTCCAGAGATGCTGCCTGTCCCGCTGAGTTGCTCCAGCAGTTTGTGTCTACCTACGATTTAAACCAGCATCTGCAGTTAAAATTAACCTGCGTGCATGGAACAAAAATGTTTAATGCTGGACTTTAGTGAATGAGATACAAAGAATACTGCAGAAACATCTGGCTTTGCTAATGTAAAATATCGCCAACACATCTGGCATTTCCAGGCAACACAAACTATATTTCATTGAAATGTTCACATTACTTTGCACGTGGAATTATTTCTCAATTTGGGATCGCGGGTTAGTTTTGAGCATGTGAGCGTCGCTGGATTTATGTTTTTGCAAGGAACGATCATCTATCATATCAGATATAAATAAAAAGCAGCTGCAACGGCTCTCGCTGGTCGAGAGAGAACAAGAAGCAGTTCAAAGCTATTTAAAGAACAAGACTTGAGAATAGACGGAAGTCGAGCCCTGGCGCTTGTATGTAGCACGTTTCCAAAGCAAGCAGTGATGATCCAATGTGCTCATGAGCCCCATGAAGAAGGATCTCGGCCCAAAACGTCACCTATTCTGTTTAGTTTAGTTTAGAGATACAGCGCAGATACAGGCCCTTCGGCCCACCGAGTCCGTGCCGACCAGCGATCCCCGCACACTAACACTATCCTACACACACTAGGGATAATTTACACCTAAAGCAAGCAAATTAACCCCCATACCTGCATGTCTTTGGAGCGTTGGAGGAAACCAAAACACTTTGCGTGTACCTTTGGTGTAAACTAGCACTGCAGTTCATTCTTACACATGGCAACTAACCATTTGGCCCAACTTGCCCATGTCCCCAAGGTGCCCCCTCTACCCAAGTCCCATTTATCCAACATCGCCTCTAAACTTTTGCTATCCATGTACCAGGTCGCTGGTCAGCATGGTGGGCCGAAGGACTTATTTCCACGCTATATTTCCAAACTAAACTCCCTTTTAAATGCTGCTATGAGGTTAAAAGGACCACATCTTCAGCTTCTAGATGTACCACTGAAGCTCCCAATAATCTTTAGTGCGATGGAAAGGACACTACTGACACTTAGCATGTTTAAGAAAGAACTGCAGATGCTGGAAAAAAATATCAAAGGTAGACAAAAATGCTGGAGAAATTCAGCGGGTGAGGCAGCATCTATGGAGCGAAGGAATTCTATTGAATTCACTGAGTTTCTCCAGCATTTTTGTCTACCTTTACACTTAAGGGCCTGTCCCACTGTACGGGGTAATGCAAGAGTTCTCCCGAGTTCGCCCCTGATTTGAGCTCGTGTAATGTACGTAGCGGCTCGTACGAGTAAAAAGAAACAATTTTTTTCATCACCAGTATATTTTTTTACTCGTGGACATTTTTCGCAGTGTTGACAAAACGTCACGAGTTTACCGGATTTCCCGAGTAACTACCGTTACTCGTATGAGCCGCTACGAGACATCCACGAACTCCTACGTACCTGCTACGTACGTTACACAAGCTCGAATCAGGGGAGAACTCTTGAATTACCTCGTACAGTGGGACAGGCCATTCAGCAAGTAGCTTCATTGCTGTTGTATCTTTAAGATACAACAGCAGATATCACTCCAGGGTTCTTGCCAGCTGAATTTCACAAAACACTAAGTGTGCGCTCATTCCAAAAAGGGTGAAACCATTTGCTGCTCTTAAAGTAAACTGGAGCTGGTCATAAAACTAACACTGAAGACAAATTGGGAGGTTGTTATGGGTGAATCGAGCAGCCTTGAATTACAGATAAATGCTCGTCTGCTACTCGTCCAAATGGGGTCAACCCTGTTAATGGTTAATGTCCCTGAAAGATTTAGCTGTGTTCAATAGATAATCTGGATTAGAGTACCTGGATTTTCTTGTTTAAGAAAATATCCTAAAGAACTAAGGCCTTAGCAATGGCAGATTGAAAAAAAAATCCAAAATAGAGACACACACAACAAGAATACAAGCCCTTTCCATGCCAACCACGATCCCCCCCCAACTAAGTTAGTCTCATTGCCTGTGTAAGGAAGGAACTGTATCGAAGATAGACACAAGATGCTGGAGTAACTCAGCGGGGCAGGCAGCATCTCCAGGGAGAAGGAATGGAACATTTTGGGTCGAGACCCTTCTTCAGAAGAAGGGTCTGAAGAAAGGTCTCGACCCGAAAGGTCACCCATTCCTTCTTACCAGAGATGCTGCCGGTCCCGCTGAGTTACTCCAGCATCTTGTGTCTTTCTCATTTGCCTGTATTGGCCCATTTCCCTCTGAACTTTTCATAATCGTGTACCCATCCAAGTTATTTTTTTTAATATTGTTGTAGTACCTGCCTCAACTACCTCCTCTGGCAGCTCGTTCCATACGCCCACCAGCCTCTGAGTGAAGAGATGGTCCCTGAGATTAGATCTTTCCCTTCTCAATTAAAACTCCTCAGGTTCCTGATTTAACTACTCTGAATAATAAAAAAAACATGTATCCATCCTATTTATTCCCCTCATGAATTTATACACCTCTATAAGATCATCCCCAGCATCCTGAACTCCTAGGAACAAATTATGTAACTAATTTGAAGATTACTACAGTGAAAAGTATGGCTTACTCATTCACTGTTCATAGAATGATTACACTGGATTGGCTTTTATACCAAATGAAACATGTATTTATTTATTTAAACTAAACCTGATAATAAAGAGAATATGGATGAACTGCAGGTGCTGGTTTAAAGGAATAGGTTGACATTTCGGGTCAAGGCCCTTCTTCAGACAGAGGGTCTCAACCCGAAACGTCACCAATCCCTTTTCTCCAAAGATGCTCTGAGTTACTCCAGCTTTTTGTGTCTATCTCCTGTTAATATATATATATTTTTGACTCTGGGCATCAAACACTGGTTAATTAAAACCACCGTTCCCATGATTTTTCGTGTTGTACCCTTGACTCCAGTAATGACTTGGTCTCCGAAGGCATTTCCAAGTGCGAAGAAGCACTCTGGAGTCTGTGTCCTTTAGAGCGTTTGGGTTTTACCATCTCACATTTCCAACCCTCTCCAGCTCTGAGGGCAAGCTGGAGAGAAACGGAAAGATACAACACATAGCTGACCCAGGGGGACAGTGGCTGTGTATTAGGAACAGGCATCTGGAGTTTATTAACTTGCAGATCAGCAGCCGAGATCGCAGCCTGCTTCATTGCGGCTGCTGCAGCAGAATGAGACACAACTTGAGCATTTCCCAGTGCTGTAATCTGACAACCCCTTCCCCCCCTCCCCCAAACCCATGGAACAACCAAGAATGCAAAACTCATTCCATTAGCGGAAACTGCCACAGTCTTTACAGGCCCATCTATATTCGTGAACTCACAATGTAAATCAGAATAGATTTGCCTGCACAGTCACAGTTGTGACTGACAGGATGTTCAAGAAGGAACTGCAGATGCTGGAAAACCGAAGGTAGACAAAAATGCTGGAAGACAGGTAGCATCTCTGAGAAAAGAGATCAAGAGATCTACTGTAAAATAACTATTAAGAATAGATTGGTGTTAATTCTGCAAACTCGTTGCATGGTCATGCCGATGAAACAGTCCTTTACAACAAAGATGGACGCAAAATGCTGGAGTAACTCAGCGGGACAGGCAGCATCTCTGGAGAGAAGGAATGGGTGGCGTTTCGGGTCGAGGCCCTTCTTCAGGCTGAGAGTCAGGGGAGTGGGAACGCTCATCGATTGGATTAAATCAAATCCCGTTTCAACTTTGCAACTCAAACTTCCTTGCTGTCATGAGTTTGAGAATTCACAGCCCTTCATCCAGTTCAATTTACTCCATGTCATAGTGAGGGCTTGAATTGCTCAGTCTAATATCGAAAAATGGGAACACCACAGAACCTCATGGGAAAATTAATTGGTTTTCTTTCACGGACAAAACCTCACGCCAGAAATAAATGTCAAACATACAGAACTAACAGTCTGAAGAAGGGTTTCGGCCCGAAACGTTGCCCATTTCCTTCAATCCATAGATGCTGCTGCACCCGCTGAGTTTCTCCAGCATTTTTGTCTACCTTCGATTTTCCAGCATCTGCAGTTCCATCTTAAACAAACTTACATTCTTGTTGTTTTGCTTTAGGAGGACTTCACGTGACTTTCAAAACATGGATACTATTTGCCAACCCCGATGGGCCGGTGAACAGGTTAAAGGATGTTTAAGAAAGAACTGCAGATGCTGGAAAAATCTAAGGTGGACAAAAATGCTGGAGAAACTCAGCGGGTGCAGCAGCATCTATGGAGCGAAGGAATAGGTGACGTTTCCGGTCGAAACGTCACCTATTCCTTCGCTCCATAGATGCTGCCTCACCCGCTGAGTTTCTCCAGCATTTTTGTCTGCCAGCAGGTTAAAGGAGATCAAGTGGACAATGGTGAATTTTAATGCCAATTAAACTAATTCTTACAATCAAGGATTGTTCAAGCTCCCAGAACACTGGAAACACATCAGCTTATTCAGCTGAGGTACACAGGTACTCTGAATGAGTCGCTGTTGTAAACAGAACTCACTTTTCCAACTCTTTCTTAAAAGCGTGCGTCCAAACCAGGATAGAGAGCATTAACCAGCCAAGACCCATGGACGCCATTCACCAAACCACTGAGTCAATGATAATTGACAAATGCTTTCCACAATCCCTGCAGATCTGTTTGCTATTTGTAGATCAGTGTCATTCATGTTTTGGTTCATGCGTTTGTAGATACGCCCACTAGCTTTACAGTAAAGGGCCTGTCCCACTTGGGCCGTCACTTCCCCGACAGGCCGGTAGTGACGGTCGCGCGACGGTCTGGCGAGAGTCGTGCGCGTCATCGTGCACCCGCACAGCCGTCTGGAGCGCGACGTCATTTGAAGATGGGCACAGAATGCAGGAGTAACTCAGCGGGACCGGCAGCATCTCTGGAGAGAAGCAATGGGTGACGTTTTGAGGCCCTTCTTCAGTCTGAAAGAATTACTCCTGCATTTTGTGTCTATCTTCAATCGTCTTGGCCCCGCTCTGGGAGAAGGAGTGGGGGCGGATCCGGATCCACAACGGCCGTGAGCCCCAGGCTGAGTTCGGCGATCGTTTGCCTGCTTCTGCTGCTGTTGGAGGTGAGACGTTGGGCCGCGCCAGGGTCTTGGGCCAGTCACACTTTGGCCGTCAGTTACGCGACAGGCCGGTGGAGCGCAAAGATTTTGCGCAGGACGAAGTCCACACTCCTCCACACCACTCCGTGCGCCCGTCCCACGCTCCCCATGCGCAACCCACATGCTAGCAGGTCGCGCAAATGGCACGCCAAGTGGGACTGGCCCTTAACCCTCCTTGCCTAGTTCCCTTAGAATTAGTGCAAGTGTGGTCATATCTGCTATGTAGTTAATTAATGCCTTTGGACCTTTATCTTGGTGTAAGGCTTTAGTTATTTACCACAGCCCTAACACAACACTAATATTAATGAAAATATAAGGACAGCCACAGATCTCAAAAGACATCAAATGTTTTTCTATTATGTAAATTAAAGATATTTGGTTCCTTTTGAGATGCACCTATGCGAATATTTAAGGCGAAACACTTTACTTGGGTATATTCTGGCATTTTTCACACAACCTTGCTTTCTTTAAACAAGTGTAACACAATGCCAAGTCTGATCCACCTGGAGACCTCAATGCTACGATGTTCATGTATCATCCACAGTATTCATCCTATCTAACCACACACGGCTGAGGTCCTGTATCTCCGTTACAAGATTCAAAGTGGTCTTACCTGGGGGCAGTCCTTGATGTAATGTCCTTTGTTGAAGCAGAGGTGGCATAGGTAGTTGGGAGGGGGCCTCTTGCCCGGCTTACGAGGTTCTACCGATAAGGAAAGGTCTGAGAAGTGATCCGTCAGGGAGCTGAGCCCGTCCACGATGTTGCTCAGAGAACCGTAGGGGGAAGCATTCTTGTACAATCCGCTGCTGATGGGCTGGAGAGTGGAAAATGTACAATTATTCTCAATTCACCACCAATGCAAAAACGTGACCAATCATGGAATACATCTTTCTGCTGACAGCCCACTTCATGTCTTCAAAACATGACAGGCATGCACGAAATTGCAGCAGATACCATCAAAGATCTCCTTATCTTACGCTCTTACAGACCTAGATAGAGTGGATGTGGAGAGGATGTTTCCATTAGTGGGAGTGTCTAGGACCAGAGGGCACAGCCTCAGAATTAAAGGACGTACCTTTAGAAAGGAGATGAGGAGGAATTTATTTGGCCAGAGGGAGGTGAATCTGTGGAATTCATTGCCACAGATGGCAGTGGAGGCCTCGTCAATGGATATGTTTAAAGCGGAGATTGACAGATTCTTAATTAGTATGGGTGTCAAAGGTGATGAGGAGAAGGCAAGAAAATGGGCTTGAGAGGGAAAGACAGATCAGCCATGATTGAATGGCGGGGTAGACTGGATGGGCCGAATGGCCTAATTCTGCTCCAATGACTAATGAACCTATTTAAAATAGAAAAGCAAGGCCGATTCAATATCCTGGAGCCAGACCCTTCACCTGCTGACATTGTGTGTTATGGGGCGAGAGTAAATCTGATTCAATCTCTGACATCCTGTCAGCAAAGTTTGTTGTTGTATGAGCTACCCCACCACGGACATGGAACTTTGTATCTGGAACTGGTGAGCTACAATGCCGAGAACGTTATTCTGCATTCTGTAATAATGCACTTATTACAGAATAATAAGTGCATTATTCTGCACTTCCCCTTTGGTTAGTTTAGTTTAGAGATTAAAGATACACCTTTGGCAAACCGAGCAGCGATCCCCGCGCATTAACACTATCCTACACACATCAGGGACAATCTTACGTTTACACCAAATCCAATTAACCCCCAAACCCGTACGTATTTGGAGTGTGGGAGGAAACCGAAGATCTCGGAGAAAACCCACGCTGGTCACGGGATGAAGGTACAAACTCCGTACAGACAAGCACCCTTGCTCGGGATCAAATCCGGGTCTCTAGAGCTGTAAGGCAGTACCTCTACCTCGATGCCACCATGCTGTACCCATTGTACTTGCGAATGACTTGATTGCATTTATATGTATAGTATTATTTGAGCTGTTTGGACAGCAAAGCTTTCACAGTACCTAGGTACACATGACAGACAAGAAACCAAAAGCTACACCTTAGATTTCAGTTCACAAGTCCCAGTCATCTAACATTAATGGAGACTGATAATAAAAGCACCGATGGCTGATGTTTATCTTGCATATAATTTGAGGAATTTGTGGAGATAGACACAAAATGCTGGAGCATCTCAGTGGGCCAGGCAGCATCTCTGGAGAGAAGGAATGGGTGTAAACTAGCATCTGCAGTTCCTTCCTACGAATCTGTGGAGAGTTGGACCTCGTGAAATAAATAAGCTTTGTTGGTGCTGCTCTCGATGTAATCTTCCATCTATGCTCAATGGTGTTCTTGCCCAGGTCAGCTGTCATGGTGACAAGGCTGCTTTGTGGGATCTGAAGTCAATTTATATAATACAGCTTGTTGGAAAGGTCAACGCCATTAACTCTCTACTGCCCACTCCTCAGACACCACTGTTTGGAAAAGACTTCTGTGACAATGAGTGGTCTCGACCCGAAACGTCACCCATTCCTTCTCTCCAAAGATGCTGCCTGTCCCACTGAGTTACAAGAGTCCAGCCACGAGAGTTTATTGTCTGTGGCCCAGATAGCACAATGAAATTCTCGCTTTGCTTCAGCACAACAGAACATAGTAGGCATTGACTACAGAACAGATCAGTGTGTCCATATACCATTATATAAATATATACACGCATGAATAAATAAACAATTAAAGTGCAAATAACAGATAATGGTCTATTAATGTTCAGAGTACGCTAGCATTGTGATTCCATCTTGGGTGACAATGAGTTGGTGAAGGTTGATGCACCCACATTATGTACAGAATTACACTCGACTTTCCACCACCTAAACTATCTGGATCAGCACCCAGGAAAAATCAGATCAAACACTGGTGTGCAAATCTACCTGCTGGTCAATTTGGTGGTCAGGGGTAAGTGGACATTGGCCCCACATTTCCAAAACAGACTATGGTGCTTTGTATTTTTTAATTTAGAGATACAACAGGGAAACAGGCCCTTCAGTCCCCAAGTCCGCCTGGCATCAGTTCACACCCGTTGACACTAGTTTTACTCTCGGCGATCATGATGTTAATTTTGGCGATCTGACGTTAATCCAACTCTCTCATTCATTCCTTAAATATGATGGATTTTAAAACAATATATGGAGGCCAAATAACCTAGAAACATAGAAAATAGGTGCAGGAGTAGGCCATTCGGCCCTTCGAGCCAGCACCGCTATCCAATATGATCATGGCTGATCATCCAAAATTAGTACCCCGTTCCTGCTTTCTCCTCATATCCCTTGATTCCATTAGCCCTAAGAGCTAAATCTAACTCTCTCATGAAAACATCCAGTGAATTGGCCTCCACTGCCTTCTGTGGCTGAGAATTCCACAGATTCACAACTCCCTGGGTGAAAAAGTTTTTCCTCATCTCAGTCCTAACCCTTTGGGATGTTGGCGGAAACCCACGCGGTCACGGGGAGAACTTGCAAAGTCCATTCAGACAGCACCCCGAGGTCAGGTAACTCTCTGAGGCAAGAGCTCCAGCAGGAGCCAGAGCCCTGGGTGTTGGGTGAACAACTCCACAAAGCCTACCCCAGTGCCCCAGAACATTATCCTCATTCTCCCCCCTAGGTCCAGGGCATAAGATATTTATAAACTTCTATAAGGTCACCCTGCAGCCACCTACACTCCCTTACAAGAAAATCCCCAGCATGTTCTGTCTCACTTTAGAGGCCCATTCTTTGGAAAGTGAACCAAAAACATCACACACGTGACCACAACGTAATACATTATCTAAATTCTTGGAAGAGAATAATCTTATTCATTGCTACTTTCCTACCTACAGAACTGTAATGCAAGTCTGCTAAAGATATGAACATTCTAGGTTTTTAAAATTCACTGAGATTGCAAAATGCTTCCGTGTGAGGTCACCATTTGGCCCATTAAGTCTATTTGGCCATTCAATCATGGCTGACGTCTGCCTCCTATTCCCAGTCATATTGATACAGGCAGTTTTTGATACGAACGATATACTACTTTGTATGTTGATTCTGTTTTTTGAATAAAGTATTTGTAAAGAAGAAAAAAAAAATCCCAGTCATATTTGGCCTCTGACCCTAAACAAACGTCAGCATAACATAAAGATTTCCATTGATAAAGCAAAAAAAAACCGAATCCTATATACAGCACGAAACAATATGCCCGGAATGCTTTCAGAATGAGAAGAGATGTATTCCACAATCTTTTATTTGGTCACATACGTGACTAAGAATGGGCCTATAACTAAAATACTCCGGTCCTGGTAATATGGGAGTGAATCTTTTCTGCATCCTTCCTCCAGCAAGGTGTCCATCACCACACACAATAATGGAAGTGGGCCAGGAAATGGAAGACGCAGCTTAACTCTGACAAATGTCAGGTACTGCGTTTGAGTAAAAGGCATGGATCGGAAAGGTTTAGAGGGATATGGGCCAAACCTGGGCCAATGCGACTCGCTTAGATGGAGAATCTTGTTCAACATGGAGGAGTTGAACTGTATTCCTGCTGCACAAATCCATGATACTGACAACATCTTACCGTATTAACAATACAACAACAAATAAGCTCTGAACTACAACAGATTATTGCATTATCATGGTTTGTTGTTTTGAGCATACACACACACACACTGAACCTTTTTTTTCCTCTCGTTTATGTACTATGTTCACATATTCTGTTGTGCTGCAGCAAGTAAGAATGTCATTGTTCTATCTGGGACACATGACAATAAAACGCTCTTGACTCTAGACTCATCCGCCCAAAACACTATGTTCAAATATGTCCCAATGATGTTACAGTCATACTGAATACCCACATAGACACAATTCCTATGCCCACACCCCAGTAATGTCACACACAGGCTATTGAGGGAGGCCACACACACACTTTCATAGCTCAGGGCTTCTGTCTCTGCCTATCTACAAGGGAAAAGTAGCAGCTTCCAAAGCAGCGGCTCGCTCTTCCTCAACTGAATGAAACTGTATGTAGCACGTTAGTACCTGCACTGATGTAAAGCACTTTGGTCAACGAGAGTTGTTTTTAAATGTGCTATAGAA
This sequence comes from Okamejei kenojei, assembly GCA_035221665.1. Lineage (NCBI taxonomy): Eukaryota > Metazoa > Chordata > Chondrichthyes > Rajiformes > Rajidae > Okamejei > Okamejei kenojei. Next base: position 27,264,270 of record CM069165.1, on the reverse strand, counting down.
ATAAAACTGACTTGACTTGACTTGAAACTTGCACTTTTCTTAAAAATGCAATGGCCATTTAGTTGAAAGTAGATTCCTCCACAGTGCTCAAGACCTACGCTGCCATAAGCACTCAATTTTTAGTTTAGTGATACAACGAGGAAGCAGACCCTTTGGCCCATTGAATCCGCACCGTCCGGTGATCCACGCACACTAACACTATCCTGCGCACACGAGGAACTATTTACTATTACACCAAGCCAATTAACCTACAAACCTGCACGTCTTTGGAGTGTGGGAGGAAACTGGAGATCCCAGAGAAAACCCACGCAGGTCATCGGGAGCGAATACAAACTCTCGTACAGACAGCACCCGTAGTCAGGATCGAACCCTTGTTTCTGGCGCTGTAAGGCAGCAACTCTACTGGTGCACCACTCAGCCGCTCGTTCTATATCTTAATTTGGAGGATCGTCTTCCTGTATTGGAAGATTGCTACAAAATTGGGTAGGAGTGGGATGTGTCTAAAGCAAAACAATTCTGCCCAGACTGGGGAAAGTTACCCTGTTATCCACTAGTTTCCCCACACAAACTCGCCCATGCCGACTACCATCAAACCCATTTAAGACCCGTTTTCTCTTCCTCTCCCAACAGCTTCCGCTCCAGTATTGCAAACAACTCTACTCAACCCATTGAATCCGTGCTGTCTTCATGCGGAGCAATGTATACAACCTCATCCCCCCACCAAACATCACGCTGCAGAATTTGTCAACTCATCTTTAACTTGTTATAATCTCTCAAAATCTTCATGTCTCCTCAAAATAAAACTCTTCCAACTTGTTCTCAAACAACTCAGGTTGTTATTACTCCCAGGTATCCATCCCTTCAATGTAATGAGAAGCCCATGGACAATACTCAGCTCCATCAAGAGTATTTTGTAAAACAATTGTTACTAGAGTCTGTTGCATTCCACATCACCATGTAGATAGATGAAGCTCATATACACATGTAGTATATAAACATGCAAGTCAGTACATGTAGAAACAAGGAACTGCAGATGCCGGATTACACAAAAGATCAAAGTGTTGGAGAAACTCAGTGTTCTCCAGAGATGCTGCCTGACCCGCTGAGTTACTCCAGCACTCTGTGAAACGTCACCTATCCATGTTCTCCACAGATGCTGCCTGACCTCTGTGAAACGTCACCTATCCATGTTCTCCACAGATGCTGCCTGACCTGCTGAGAAACGTCACCTATCCATGTTAGAAACATAGAAAATAGGTGCATTCAGCTCTTCGAGCCAGCACCGCCATTCATTGTGATCATGGCTGATCGTCCCCAATATAGAAACATAGAAAATAGGTGCAGGAGGAACCTGCACTCCATGTTCTCCACAGATGCTGCCTGACCCGCAGTTACTCCAGCCAGTACTCCGTGTCCTTTTGGATGAATACATGTATTGGTCGACTGCAGTTATGAACAATGGCATAGTATGAATACATCAGCTATCAGTCTAGTTCTGTCCAGACTTCTGGCCCATGTAACCCAGTAGTAACTACTCCAACAGCACAATCCCATGAACAAATGGGTCTAGGAGTCCAAGTACATCGTTGCCCGAAGGTGACACAACAGGTAAAGGGGACATTTGGCCCGCTGGCCTTTATCAGCTGAGCCAGGTCATTGAGATTATGTTGCTGTTGTACTAGATGGTGGCACTTAAAAGTACTGTGAGCATTTAACTGCTAAGGAAAACACATCACTAAGCTGGAGAAATAGGCAAAGATTTAGACGAATGTTGCCAGGACTCGATGGCTCAAGTCATATGAAGAGGTTGGGCAGCCTAGTGGAGTCAGAGCCTGAGGGGTGATCTCACAAAGTACAATATAACCAGGAGCAATGATAGAGTGAATGCACAGTGTCTTGTTCTCATGGAAAGGGAATTAGAAACTAAAGGGCAGGGTTAAGGTGAGTGGAGAAAGATTTAAAAGGGACATGAGGGGCAACCTCTTCAGACAGAGTGTGATGTATAAATGGAAGAAGCTGCCAGAGAAAGTGACTGGAGGTACAATAAAGACTTTTAAAAGACTTTTGGACAGGTACATGGACAGGAAGCGTGTAGAGGTGAGGCAAATGGGATTTGGGTATATGGGCTACTTGGATGGCATAGATGAGTTGGGCCGAAGGGCCTCTTTCCGTGAGACATTACTCCATGACTCCATGAGGTGGGAACCAAAGACGAAGAACATGGTTCAATACAATCTTCTCCAAAGAACAAAATTCCATCTCCAAGCATTTCTTGATTTTCAGATGTCCTACACCGAGATGTTCACTACAATGTCATTAACAAATAACATGCTCTGGTCAGAGGAACACAGTTGACCAAAGGACCCATAAATAAATTGATTCATCAAAATATACAGCGCGGAAAGAGGCTCCTCAGACCAGGAAGTCCAAACCAATCAGCCATTCACGTTAGTTCCATGTTATCCCACTTTCTCACCAATATTAAGGGCAATTTCCAGAAGCCAATTAACTTACAATTCAAGTTCAAGTTACATTTATTGTCACATGCACCAATCGCACATGTCTTTGGGATGTGGGAGGAAACCGGAGCACTCGGAAGAAAGCCAAGCAGTTACAGGGAGAACGTGCAAACTCCACACTGACAGCTCCCAAGGTCAGGTCCCTGGCACTGTGAGGCAGCAGATCTATCCACTGTGCTACCCTTTTAGACAATAGACAATAGACGCAGGAGCAGGCCATTCGGCCCTTCGAGCCAGCACCGCCATTCAATGTGATCGTGGCTGATCATCCCCAATCAGTACCACGTTCCTGCCTTCTCCCCATATCCCCTGACTCTGCTATCTTAAAGAGCCCTATCTAGCCTTTACCTTTTGTAGATTGATTCTGAAAATCAAATAAGGTTGGTCGCTTAACAAAATATCTTCCATCAACAAATACCTTAATTAAATCAAGGAATCTAATCAAACAAATATGGGCCCCATTTAAATTCTTCGCTCCGACTCAAGTCCTCTATTCCCTTGGTAGTGAACCTCCCACACACCCCTGATGATCATGTATGGTCTTTCTGCAGTCTGGTTAGCACGCAACCCAAGTTTTTCACTGTACCTCGGTACACTGGACAATAAACTAAACTGACTTAAATGACCCCACCGTGAGGAATCCAGTTCATGATCATAAACACACATAGGAGGACATCATCATCGAAGATTGTGGGGAGAAGGCAGGAGAATGGGGTTGAGACGGAAAAGATAGATCAGCCATGATTGAATGGCAGAGCAGATATGATGGGCCGAATGGCCTAATTCTGCTCATATGACACGTGAACTTGTACCTCTGTCCCGGGACAGTCGACCTCACACTCAAACTGTATAACCACTTTATAACTTCAAAAATCACCCCCTCTATGAATATGGGCATTTTCACCAGTTCATAAGATCCAGGAGCAGGATTAGGCCATTCGGCCCATCAAGCCTACTCCGCCATTCAATCGTGGCTGATCTATCTCTCCCTCTCAACCCCATTCTCCTGCCTTCTCCCCACAAACCCCTAATCACACCCGCACTAATACTTAGAAATATTTCAAATGGGGCCAGAAATAACTTCCTTAAGACCTTCTCTTTACACCTCCCGACCGCCTTAAAAGCTCCATCCAACATTGCCCTTTTAAGTCCAAACTCTGCACAATCTACCCTTTCATCTGCAAGTACATATTAACGCAGATAGCGATGACCAGCGCCGAGGTGACGCGTCCTTTCTGTCAGTGTTAAAGCAAGCAGATTTCTCAGCTCTCAAGTAATGGCCACCCCTTGGTTTGCTGGAGGCTGCTCAACGCAGTCCGGACCGCCTCCCCGTCTCCCTCTCTGGCCCCACACTGCTCACACCATCGGCCTACACGCTTCCCCTCCCTTTCCAAAATACACTTGAGACCCGAGACGGACACAAAATGCTGGAGTCACTCAATGGGACGGGCAGCATCTATCGAGGGAAGGGTCGAGACCCTTCTTCAGACCCGGTTCTCTCCCCTCTCGCCTCTCCTCTCCGCCTTGCAACTGAGAGGCGAGTGGACAGACACGTCGCTCTGTTGCCAACCCCACTATCAGTCACTCCTAGCTGGTTTGGGCGACCGAATGGAATATTTATAATGAGCTGTCACTTGGAATAATTGCCAGGCGGGGCAGAGGGGGAAAGTTGAGGGAGATCGCGCAAGATTTTAAATGTTAAAAGCAGTTCTCAATGGTCTTACGGCAGCAGACAATACAGCGCCTGGGCGAGTGTCTTGTATGAGGAGCTATCCTCTTCATAGTTAACATGTCAACGGCTCGGGAATTGCCCGTTGCTCGCTCCGCAGAGTAAACACTCACAGAAGTTACAAAACACAGCAGACACAGGCTAATGGCGGATGTTAAAGAGATCAGGCGAACGTTAAGAAAGTCGAGCACAACTGTTTTTTTTTGTTATAGAGAGGCATTATTATTAGAAAGCGCTGCAATGCATTTCCAGAGAAGTAGTGGAGGTTTTACTCGCACCTCGTTCCTGTGCAGCTGGGAAAAGTTGTTGAGATAGCTGGAGCAGAGCGAAGATCCCAGATCAGCCGCTTTTGCATAGTTGAGGTCTTGGTGATGCGAGGCCGGCTCCGGTCGGAAGGCATCGAAGGCGCTGGGCTGGTGGGCGTCTTGTAGCGACAGGTAGACCCAGTTCAACAGTTGCGCCGGCTGATAGACCGAGGCGTTGGTATCGATTGCAGAAAGCAAACTCATTCTTTGTCCCCCTCTTGTTTTGCAGGGAGTGAGTCTATCTGTGTGTGTGTGTGTGTGTGTGTGTGTGTGTACCAGAGAACGTCCCAGACCACCAACGCCTTTTGTTTTCTAGCAGTTGTGAGAACTTGTCAATTGAGGTTTTTTTTCCTTCCCCCCCCCCTCCCTCCTCCCCCCTCCCTCCCTCCTGCTCGCTTTCCCTCTCTCTGTTGGGCGAAAGGCTTAAACTAATCCGCTAGCTCTTTATTCCCCCGGGTAAGAGGAGCTGCCCGACAACCAATGGCGAGCTGTGGCCGGGCTGCCGGAACTACATCACCAGCTTTTCGATACTCCTCGTCCCAGAGTCGCCGCGTTGCCCAGTTACTCCGGCAGCTGAGATTCCCCTTAAAGTGAAACTTACACCACTTTCCCTCTCCCTCTCTCTCCCCTCTCCCTCTCCTCTCCCCCTCTCTCCCTCTCCCTCCCCTCTCCTCTTCCTCCTCTCCCTCTCTCCCCCTCCCTCTCTCCCCCTCCCTCCCCTCCCTCTCTCCCCCTCCCTCTCTCCCCTCCCTCTCCCTCTCTCCCCCTCCCTCTCCCTCTCTCCCCCCTCCCTCTCTCCCTCTCCCTCTCCCTCTCTCTCCCCTCCCTCTCCCTCCCTCCCCTCTCCCCCTCCCTCCCTCACCCTTACTCTTCCTCCCTCAATATCTCTCCCTTCTCTCCCCCTCCCTCCCTCCCTCTCCCTCTCTCTTCCTCTCAAGTCGTCAAGAGAGTTTATCATGTGTCCCAGATGACAATGAAATTCCCTCTCCCTCTCCCTCTCTCCCTCCCTTACTCTCCGTCCCTCAACCTTTCTCCCTCTCTCTATCTATCTCTATCGCTCTCCCTCTCTCTCTCCGTCTCCCTCTCCCCTCCTCCCCACCCCCTCTCTCTCTCTCTCCCTCTCCCTCCTTCTCTCTCTCTCTCTCCCTCCCCTCCCTCTCTCTCCCTCTCCCCGGTCCAGCCCAGCCCACAACCCGGGCTTTGACCGCCAAAACCAACAATCTTTCAGAAATAGGCACAAAAAGCTGGAGTAACTCAGCGGGTCAGGCAGCAAATCTGGAGAGAAGGACTAGGTGATGTTTCGGGTCGAGACCCCCAGAGATGCTGCCTGTCCCGCTGAGTTACTCCAGCATTTTGTGTCTATCTCCGGTTTAAACCAGCATCTGCAGTTCCTTACTAGACAATGTTGCAGGAATGTGGAGTGAAGAATAACGGAAGCACTGAGACACAAGGGACTGTAGACGCTGCTTTACAAAAGGAAAACTTGCCCGAGAAAATAGAAATTAGAACTAAAAACCAGAGCCTGAAGAAAGGTCTCGACCCGCAACGTCACCCATTCCTTCTGTCCCGCTGAGTTACTCCAGCATTTTGTGTCTGTCGGAGTAAACCAGCATCTGCAGTTCCTTCCCACACAGGAACAGGGAACCGCAGATACTGATTAATGCATAAAAGGACACAGAGTGCTGGAGTAACGCAGCGGGTCAGGCAACATCTCCGGAGAACAGGGATAGGCGAGAATCAGACTTGGACAGTTCTACTCCGAGAAAGGGGTTCAGGTCGTCTACCCTCATCTATGCTGCATCGTTTTATATACTGCAATCTGGTCTCCTCTCAGCCCCCGGGTTCCCGAGAAAACTGCCCGAGTTTGTTCAAATACAGATAAGGAGCGCTGGAGTAGTCCTCCTGACCCATGATCTCCAGAGATACTGCCTGAGCCGCCGGGTTACTCCAGCACCCTATGTCCCTGCGATACTATCTCAGATCTCTCCAGCTGTCTGAAGGAGTAGGGCAGAGACTGGGCGCCGCATCTGCTGTGAAAGTTAACACCACGGTCTATCTACTTGGCGCGGGCATGTCATGTTTTTTAAACATTCGCTCTCATACCTCTCGAAGACTGGGTGATTGCAGAAGAGCTTTACCGGAATGCCGACTTTATTGTCGAGGGCATTAGCTGTGAGCAGAGCAGAGACGGCACAAACTTGGAGACAGGGGAATGCAGATGCTTCGGAAGGAACCGCAGATGCTGGTTTCAACCGAAGATACACACAACATGCTGGAGTAACTCAGCGGGACAGGCAGCAGCTCTGGAGAGAAGGGATGGGTGACGTTTCGGGTCGAGACCCTTCTTCAGAAGTCCGAAGTTCAGAAGTCCGTAGTTCAGAAGTCCGAAGAAGGGTGTCAACCTGAAACGTCACCCGTTCCTTCTCTCCAGAGATGCTGCCTGTCCCGCTGAGTTACTCCGAACTGCAAATGCTGGTTTACACAAATAAAAAGACACAGAGTGCTGGAGTAACTCAGAGGGCCAGGCAGCATCTCTGGAGAGGAGGAACGGGTGACGATTTGAGAAGAGTCTCGTCCGAAAAAGGGTCTCGACCCGAAACGTCACCCATTCCTTCTCTCCAGAGATGCTGCCTGTCCCTCTGAGTTACTCCAGCATTTTAGTGTCTGTCTTCAGTTTAAACCAGCATCTGCAGTTCCCTCCTACCATCGTACACGAGGTCTGGTCCCAACTTCTTTCAGAGCTTGCATCTGTGGAGGGAATGGATGGGGATGAGTCGGGTTGCGGTCCTTCTTCAACGTCCTGCCCATTCCATCCGCGGACGCTGCCTGACCCGCTGGGTTCCTCCAGCACTTGGTGCTTTTCTCAAGGTTCCAGCGACTGTAGCTGCCCTTTGACAGGATTCATGTCAGCCCGACGTTGGTGCAGATAATGAATGGCCCGCTTCATCACAGAACCAGAACCTCTCCCCTCTCTTTACAAGCCCAAAGGTGGAACCCTAGACAGACACAGAAAATGCTGGAGTAACTCAGCGGGACAGGCAGAGAAGGAATGGGTAGACAAAAGTGCTGGAGAAACTCAGCGGGTGAGGCAGCATCTATGGAGCGAAGGAAATAGGCTAACGTTTCGGGCCGAAACCCTTAAGGGTTTCGGCCCGAAACGTTACTATTTCCTTAAGGGTTTCGGCCCTATTTCCTTCGCTCCATAGATGCTGCTGCACCCGCTGAGTTTCTCCAGCACTTTTGTCTACCTTCGATTTTTCCAGCATCTGCAGCTCCTTCTTAAACACGAGAAGGAATGGGTTGACGTTTCGGGTCGAGACCCTCTATCTTCAAAGGCGAACCATATGATTCCGTTACCATCTCCCTGCCAAGTGGTCTCATCTTCGGTCGGTTGTTTGTGAATTCATTTCCTAAATGTGGTCAGAAATATATTTTGCCCAGAGTAGGTGAATCATGGACCAGAGGACACAGGTTTAAGGAGATGGGGAAAAGATTTAATAGGAATCTGAGGGGCTAGCTTTTTCACACACATAGGGGTGATCTTATAGAGGTGTATAAAATATGAGAGGAATAGATTGGGTAGATGCACAGAGCCTTTTACCCTGAGTAGGGGAATCGTGGACCAGAGGACACAGGTTCAAGGTGAAGGGGAAAAGATTTAATAGGAATCTGAGGGGCAGCTATTTCACACACAAAGGGTAGTGGGTGTATGGAACGAGCTGCCAGAGGAGGGAGTTGAGGCTGGGACTATCCCAACGTTTAAGAAACAGTTAGGCTGGTACATGGATAGGACAGGTTTGGAGGGATATGGACCAAGCGCAGGCAGGTGGGACTAGTGTAGCTGGGAGATGTTGGCCGGTGTGGGCGAGTTGGGCTGAAGGGCCTGTTTCCACGCTGTATCACTCTATGAGTCCATGACTAGGATAGTTTGCTAGGTGAATGTGTGTGAGGGAGGGTACTCTTGAGAGTGCATGCATGTTAGGGTGCGCGTGTGAGTGAATGAGAGAGAGAAAGGGGTAGGTGTGAGGGGCCCAGTCTCGGGCACTAGATTAGAGTCATAGTGATACAGTGTGGAAACAGGCCCTTCAGCCCAACTTGCCCAAACCGGCCAACATGTCCCAGCTACACTAGTCCCACCTGCCTGCGTTTGGTCCATATCCTTCAAAACCTGTCCTATCCATGTACCTGTCTATCTGTTTCTTAAACGTTGGGATAGTCCCAGCCTAACTACCTCCTCTGGCTTCTTCTTCCATACACCCACCACCCTCTGTGTGAAAAAGTTACCCCTCAGATTCCTATTAAATCTTTTCCCCTTCACCTTGAACCTATGTCCTCTGGTCCTCAATTCCCCTACTCTGGGTAAAAGACTCTGTGCATCTACCCAATCTATTCCTCTTATATTTTGTACACCTCTATAGGATCACATCTCATCCTCCTGCGCTCCATGGAATAGAGACCCAGCCTACACAACCTCTCTCTATAGCTCCCACCCTCTAGTCCTGGCAACAGCCTCGTAAATCTTCTCTGAACCCTTTCAAGCTTGACAATATCTTTCCTATAACATGGTGTCCAGAACTGAAAGCAATACTCTAAATGCGGTCTCACCAACGTCATATACAACTGCAACATGACCTCCCAACTAAATTCTGTGCATTTAACACAAAATGCGCAAGTTATAACAGTGATTGGCAGGAAAGTGAGGCTGAGGCTTGGAATATCAATTGAGGTGAGATAGGAATATCAATTTTTCTAACTTCAAGTACTCCTTGCGTTCCCTCTCTCTCCATCCCTCCATCACCCAAGTCTCCTAGAAACATAGAAACTAGGTGCAGGAGTAGGCCATTCGGCCCTTCGAGCCTGCACCGCCATTCAATATGATCATGGCTGATCATCCAACTCAGTATCCCGTACCTGCCTTCTCTCCATACCCCCTGATCCCCTTAGCCACAAGGGCCACATCTAACTCCCTCTTAAATATAGCCAATGAACTGGCCTCAACTACCCTCTGTGGCAGAGAGTTCCAGAGACTCACCACTCTCTGTGTGAAAAAAGTCTTTCTCATCTCGGTCTTAAAGGATTTCCCCCTTATCCTTAAGCTGTGCCCCTGTGTCTCACCAGCTTCAAAGTCATCTTGTTGAGTCTCATTGTCCGTAATCGATCTAAACTAGAACACAGCTAGCAATGGCCCGTTTCCTTTATTATTGTTGCCTTTTCTTGTATATTTTTCATTCATTTGTTCTATATCTCCCTACATCATCGTCTATAGAATCTTGTTTCCCTCTCCCCTGACTCTCAGTCTGAAGAAGGGTCTCGACCCAAAACATCACCGATTCCTATTCTCCAGAGGTGTTGTCTGTCCCGCTGAGATGCTCCAACATTTTGTGTGTGACTATCCTGGGCCTATAACTATGTGGTACTGCTCAATGTCCCATTTGCTAGCACCAACGCCTTTTAAAATGATAGAGATTTGCTAATGGGCCTGCCCCACTTACGCGACTTTTTCGGTGACTGCCGGCACCCTAATAGGTCGTTGCAGGTTGCCGAAATTTTCAACTTGTTGAAAATCCAGCGGCGACCAGATTTTGCGGGGTGACGCCAGTATGGTCGTGAGTAGTCGCCCAAAGAGTCGTACCTTGTTCTGGTCGCCGCTGGATTTTCAACATGTTGATCATTTTCAGCGACCAGTAACCACTTATGACGGGTGCCGGCAGTCGCCGAAAAAGTTGTGTAAGTGGGACAGGCCCGTGAAATGTGCAGAGATTAAGCATTTACTTTCATATTTCAGTTATTTGTTTAAAAAGTTGTTTTCCCTAGACTGTTTTCTTTTCCTCATCCTAATATCAGCCGTGTTTCATCAATTGGTTTGTCATTGCCGATAAATTTGAACTTTGCTGTTTGCTTAACACAAAAGTCAAGCAAGAGTGGGTGGCCGTTTCGCAATGACCGGCAGGCAGGCAGTCTGTGGCTTGGCATCTCGTTGCCAATTTCCAACTATGGCAAGCGGGAAGTTAATCCTGTTAATACATCAGTGACAAATGTGAGAGGATCTAATGGATTTAAAGGGTTTGTGCAAGTGACAAAATATTTAAATCGCCCAAACTTAATGCAGCGCACACAAATTGCAATCTCTCCTGAAATCTCAGGATTAGTTTAGATTGTGAGAGCTCGGAAACATCATGGAAGTTGCCACCAGATCCCTCACTGAATTTCTGTGCTTCAAAGAAACACAAATCAAAAGTCCAACTGGGCAAACTTTAAGGGAGACACAGAATGCTGGAGTACCTTACCGGGACAGGCAGCATCTCTGGAAGGAATCTCGAGGAATGGGTGACGTTTCAGGTCGAGATCCTTCTTCAGACTGAGAGTCAGGGAAGAGGGAAACTAGAGTTATGGAAGGGTAAGGTGTGAAAAGGACAGATCAAAGCGGGCGATGATCAAGGAAATGTACATAAGAGTTCATTGACGTCTGAGGGGAAGGTGACGGCGAGACATACAGACAGTAACATTAATCAGGAGGACAATGAAACTAGTCGGAGAATGGGTGGGAGAGGGATGGAGAGAGAGGGAAGGCAGAGGTTAACATTTCACACTAGTCTGCAGCACCAACCTGCATAGAGTGGGACTTGCATTTGTATAGCACCTTTCATATCCTTCTCAGAATGTCCCAGGACAATTGCAGCAGTTTTCCAGGTGTAGTCACTGGTGCAGAATTTCCTGGTGTAGTCACTGGTGCAAAAGGTGGGGTCTCGAGTCAGCATCTCAGCTGAGATCAGAGATATCAGTGCAAGAGGGAACTGCGGATGCTGGTTTAAACCAAAGATAGACACAAAATGCTGGAGTATCTCAGGGGGATAGGCAGCATCTCCGGAGAGAAGGAATAGGTGATGTTTCGGGTCGAGACCCTTCTTCGGACTGAAATCAATGATGCACAAACTGCAATATAGTAACATTGCACGGGATGCTCTGCTTTGTCATTCCTTCAGTAACAAGGATTTTTTATTATAAATTTGCAGTTTACAATGTACTGCGTTGATCAAAACTTTAATGTAGCAGCAACCGTCATGTAACATATGTCTGTAACATCAACCATCAGGTTACGACGTTGTCAGTCATATCCACATCATACTTCCCACCCCCCTCCCTCCAGCATTCACCGAAGGCCTCCAAAGTCCTTGTGGACACGGCTGTGTTCTGCCTCCAGGGACACGCGGGCACGGACGTACTGTTGGCCCACAAAGTTGCTGTAAGTGCGAGCTGGGCACAATCCAGAGAGGGAAGGGTACAGACAATGTCTTTGCAGCTATAGAAGGGCGGGCAAAGAAGAGAGAGTCCAGGGAGCTTAATGGGCCTGTCCCACTTAGGCGATTTTCTGGGCAACTGCAGGCGACTGCCGCAAAATGTTCAACATGTTGAAAAATGTTCGGTGACAGTGGCGACAATTTTTGCTGTCGTAGGTTGACGTAGGTGTTGTCATAGGTTGTCATAGGTGCTGTGGTAGGTTGTCACCTGGTGGCGTAGGTGAATTCCATTAAAACTAGTCCCTGGCAGTCGCCTCAAGAGTTGTCTAAGTGGGACAGGCCCTTTAGGGGCAAATCAAGAAAGAAGATTGAGTTGCAGGAGAAATGTAAGTTGGGGAATGCAATTAAAGAATTTGTGGTGTTGGGAATATGCTGAAACTATGTCTGTAATGAGGCAGTTAGATTAGTGGATGTTTTGGTCTTTGTGAAGTTTGGGGTTACAATTGATGTTTCGAAACATATTATGATCAAGTGCAGTCAGAGTAACAATTATAATCCAGGATTTGTTATTATATGAAGCCATTTGGAGAAGCGATTGCATCAGTGACGAGAACTGCACTGGAACAAGGTTACATTTAGTTTATAGTCAATAGCCCATATCTGGGAACTGTAGACCAGTGAGCCTAACATCTGTGCAGGAAGGAACTACAGATGCTGGTTTAAACTGAAGATAGACACAAAAAGCTGGAGTAACTCAGTGGGTCAGACAGCACCTCTAGTGAAAAGGAATGGGTGACGTCAGTCTGACGAAGGGTCTCGACCCGACACGTCACCTATTCTTTTTCTCCAGAGATGCTGCCTGACCCTGCTGAGTTACTCCAGCATTCATCGGTGGTAGGCATATTAATGGAGATTATTCTGAGGGATAATATATATATGCATTTGGACTGACAGAGGCAGATTAGGGATAGTCAGCATGGTTTGTAGGTGGGGATGGCATCTCATGAATCTGATTGAATTTTTGAAGAAATAGCTAAAAAAGGTTGGTGAGGGCAAGTCGTAGACAGTGTCTATATGGAATTCAGCAAGGCACTTGATAATATTCCGCATGGTAGGATGATCTGGAAGGTTAGAGCACACGGGATCCAGAGAGAGCTACCTGACTGGATAGAGAATTAGCTTCATGGAAGGAAGCAGAGGGTGATGGTGGAAGGGTGTTTTTCTGCATGGAGTCAATGTACATACATATATACATACATGTACCAAGATAGTCAAAAACTGCTTTGCACAGTGTCCAGGCAAATCATATACCACACGTGTACACAACAAACCATCCACAACAGATGATGCAGAAAGGAAAATGAACAGTGTTATTAAATACAGAGTGCAGCCCTTTTAGCTGCAGAAGTCCATGTTTTAGGAGGTATTGTTGGTATGGGTTGGGCAACTAACTGCAGTGTATTTTGTAGCATGTAACTACACTGCATCAGTGGTGAGGAGGGGGGATATTCAGGAATGGAGAATTAAATGCCGAAGTAACGACTATTTTCCTGCTTCTTTCCCTGTTACGTTGATTCTGTAACTGAATACCTCTGTCAGAAGTGGAACAAACTCCAGCATCAAAGTGCACATGCTGTTGATGGTGTATGTTCGGTGGGCACGGCCACTGAGGAGAGCATCACCGCCATTCACTGCCCAGCAACAGTGGTTTCAACTGGAGTGATGATGAGGGGAAGGCGGAACGATTGTTGCTGAGAAAACTGTGGTTTCCTTTAAATTTTGTGGCCGAGCTCTGTTTGGGTTGAAGATAGACACCAAATGCTGGAGTAACTCAGCGAGGTCAGGCAGCCTCTCTGGAGAAAAGGAATGGGTGACGTTCCGGGTCGAGACCCTTCTTCAGACTGGGACCCTTCTGTTATAGCCATTTAGCTTAACAGCATGTTAGAACTATAACCAGTTTATACTTTTGAAGGCATTAAATGTCTCGTGAAGAGCTTGTGAGTGCGTATCGATTATCTTCTGATCCCCTGTCGTCAATGAAAGTGACTAAAGGAAAGAATCTTTGAAACGATTTAAGAATCTGTCACTGCACCTTCGTCAGATTGAGACCCTTCCTGAAGCTGAAGAAGGATCTCAACCCGAAACGTCACCCAATCCTTTTCTCCAGACATGCTGCCTGTCCCGCTGAGTTACTCCAGCATTTTGTGTCTATCTTTGGTGTAAACCAGCATCTGCAGTTCCTTCATACACACTCTGTTTAGGTTGAAGTTATTCTACTGGTGTATTAAACAAGTCCTGTGTGCTTGGCAGGGATTCAAGGGGTGAATTATAAATGCATTGAGTTTATGCTAACGTAATAATCATATGTTTTGAATTAAGCCCAAAATCAGATTTTTTTTTTCTTTACAAAGTTACAGAAATACAAACTCTACAGAAAGGAATAAAATAGAAGCAACCCATAAAAGCTTAATATACATGGTGCGATGTTTGTGAAATGCCCTTCAAGCAATTAAGTTAATGAGTTTGTGAGCTGTGTACCTCATAAGTGGATTCCTGCTGTTAAATGCCTCACAAATGATCAATATGACATGGTGTGAAAATATTCATACAGTCTTTAACAACCAATTATTTTTATATCCTGACTGAGTGGCTGGGCTCTAAACAAGGTCAAATTCAGACCCGCACCTTGAAGGAATACCAGTGGACACAAACTCAGCCCTTGTTCAATAAACTCACTTACAGCATTCGTGTTCTCACTGGGAACATGGAATGCAAATTCAGCCGGCCCACCCGGCCACAAGTGAAAGATAATGGTAATGGGCTGATACCAGTCTGGCCATTTTCACAACTTGCAGGTTAATATAGAGTCCTAGAGTCACATAGTGTGGACACAGGCCACTCAGCCCAACTTGCCCACAATGGCCACAACGCCCCGTGTGCACTCGTCCCACCTGCCTGCGTTTGGCCCATAATTCTCTAAACCTGTCCTATCCATGTAACTATCTAAATGCTTCTTAAACGTTTCGATAGTCCCAGCCTCAACTACCTCCTCCAGCAGCTCGTTCCTTACACCCACCTCCCTTTGTATAAGAAAAATACCCCTCAGATACACAGTCTCGTCCAGAGTAGGGGAATCGAGGACTAGCGGACATAGGTTTAAGGTGAAGGGGGAAAGATTTAATAGAAATCTGAGGGGTAACATTTTCACACAAAGGGTGGTGGGTGTATTAAACGAGCTCTCTCCATAACCTTTGACACCCTTACTAACCAAGAACTATCAATCTCCACTTTAAAAATACCCTATGTCCTCATCTCCACTGCCATCTATGGCAATGAAATCCACAGGTTCACCCTCTGGCTAAAGAAATTCCTCCTCACCGCCATTAGAAACATAAAATAGGTGCAGGAGTAGGCCATTCGGCCCTTCGAGCCTGCACCGCCATTCAATATGATCATGGCTGATCATCCAACTCAGTATCCTGTACCTGCCTTCTCTCCATAACCCCTGATCCCTTTAGCCACAAGGGCCACATCTAACTCCCTCTTAAATAGAGCCAATTAACTGGCCTCAACTACCTTCTGTGGCAGATAATTCCACAGATTCACCACTCTCTGTGTGAAAAATGATTTTCTCATCTCGGTCCTAAAAGACTTCCCTCTTATCCTTAAACTGTGACCCCTTGTTCTGGACTTCCCCAACATCGGGAAAAATCTTCCTGCATCTAGCCTGTCTAACCCCTTAAGAATTTTGTAAGTCTCTATAAGATCCTCCCTTAATCTTCTCAAATTCCAGCATTCACCCCAGCACTGAAGTCTCAAAGGCAGATCCAACAAATTGACAAGTCACTGCACAAAATAAAATGTGTTTTCTTAATGGAGTTGATTTAAACAGCTGGCTTCCTCCGACTGCTTGTAAATCAGATTCCACTATCCCAGCAGCCTTGAACCACATAACACATGGAACAATTCCATTCTAAAGGTATGTCCCTTTTATTCTGAGGCTGTGCCTCTAGTCCTGGACTCTCCCACTGTTGGAAACATCCTCTATTGAGGTCTGTAAGGGTGTGAGATAAGGAGAGGAGAGGAGCGAAATGTGAAGAAGAAGGGGACAGGGGAAAGGGAAAAGAGAGGTGTTATGGTGGATGTAATGGGCACATGTCTCGGTAGGACATCACAAAAGTGGGAGGAGGCTTGATAGAGTGGATGTGGAGAGAATGGTGTGGAGAGGATGTTTCCACTAGTGGGAGAGGTTAGGACCAGAGGTCAAAGAATCAGAATAAAAAGATGTTTCTTTAGGAAGGAGATGAGGAGTAATTTCTTTAGGCAGATGGTGGTGAATCTGTGGACTTCATTGCCTGTGGAGGCCAAGTCAATATTTTAAAGGCAGAGATAGATAGATTATTGATTAGTACGGGTGTCAGGGGTTATGGGGAGAAGGCAGGAGAATGGGGTTAGGAGGGAGAGATAGATCAACCATGATTGAATCGCAGAGTAGAGTTGATGGGCCGAAATCTACGCTTATTACTTTTGAACGCATAAAAAAAGGAACTGCAGATGCTGGTTCATGCACCAAAGGACAGAAAGTGCTGGAGGAACTCAGCGGGTCAAGCAACGTGAAAGAGATAGTCACGAGTTAAAGAAGGGTTTTATTGTCAATATGTCCCAGACAGAACATTCTAACTTTCAGCAGCACAACAGAATATCGTCAGGAAGATGTCGGCCTCCATCTTATTTGAGCAGTTCTGAAAGTGTGCAGGTGAGTTTCACATGCAGAGTCAGTTCAGATATGTATGCGTACGTGGATCATTATATCATTGGCTAATCCATACGCACACATTTAACAAGCATTCACCCCAGCGCTGAAGTCTCAAAGGCAGATCCAACAAATTGACAAGTCAGTGCACAAAATAAAATGTGTTTTTTAATGGAGTTGATTTAAACAGCTGGCTTCCTCCGACTGCTTGTAAATCAGATTCCGCTATCCCAGCAGCCTTGAACCACATAACACATGGAACAAGAGCACAGAAAACGAGGAATGATTAAAACCGTGTCTATTGCCAACCTTAATACACAAAGCTGATGGACTCAAACACACAAATTCCTTCAAACATGTGTCAGGCAAACCCGATCTTCAGAAGGCACTATCTTTACCAGACTGTATAAAATAATTTTAACAGAATGTAATTGCCCGGATTTAAAAATACTGAGAAAATAATGTTTCCCACATTTTCACCTGGGGTTAGTGATACAATAACGCAATCTAGTGTGTGACAGCAACTCTGTCATGTTTAAGAAGGAACTGCAGATGTTGGAAAATCGAAGGTAGACAAAAATGCTGGAGAAACTCAGCGGGTGAGGCAGCATCTATGGAGTGAAGGAATAGGTGACGTTTAGGGTCTAAACCTTAAGGGTGACGTTTCGGGTCGAGACCCTTCTTCAGATTCTGTATTGTCATTGTTTTAATGTAGAGCTCTAGCATGGAAACAGGCACTTTGGCCCATCAAGTCCGTGCTGACACCTGTACACTTGTTCTATCCTCCACACTAGGGACAATTTACGGAAGCCAATTAACCTCCAAACCTGCACGTCTTTGGAAGATGGTGGGAAACCGGAGCACCCCGGAGAAAACCCACGGTGTCACATAAAGAACGTACAAACTGCGTACAGATAGCACCCGTAGTCAGGATCGAACCTGGGTCTGTGGCGCTGTGAGGCAGCAACTCTACCGCCGAGAGGAACCTCCTTCATCAATGGTGCCCCTCAAACACGGAGAGCAGACCAAATACACAATACAGAGGCCCAGGAGCCGTTGGTGAGGGAGGAGCGAGGTCCGAGCGGTAAGGGAAATCCGTAACGTTCTAAATCCGTAACCTTCCATTCAACTAACTAGGCTTGAGGAAGCCGCTGATTGGTGGACTTGAGTACGCAGCTGATTGGCAGTCAGATTCCAGCAGTTTGTAGTGTACTATACTTTGTATTTTGTATTGTATTTTTGTATTGTATATTGTATTTTGTGTTGTATCTAGGGTAAGGGAAGTATGAGTGCCAGGGCAGCTTACTGTTCTGGATGCCAGATGTGGGAGGTCATGGAGTCGGGTAGCCCTCCAGACGTCCACATCTGCGCCAGGTGTGTCGAGATGGGGCTCCTAAAGGAGTGTGTAAGGAACCTGGAGCAGCAGCTCGATGACCTCCGTCTGGTCAGGGATAGTGAGGAGGTCATAGAGAGGAGTTACAGGGAGGTAGTCACTCCAAAACCACAGGGGGCAGACACGTGGGTCACGGTTAGGAGAGGCAAGGGGCAGAGGCAGGCGCTAGAGAGTACACCAGTGGCTGTACACCTTGGAAATAAGTACTCCTGTTTGAGTGCTGTTCGGGGGGACAGCCTACCTGGGGGTAGCAACAGCGACCTGGCCTGCGGTACAGACACCGGCCCTGTTGCTCAGAAGGGTAAGGAAAAGAAGAGGAGGGCATTAGTAATAGGGGACTCTATAGTTAGGGGGTCAGATTGGCGATTCTGTGGACGCAGTCAGGAGACCCGGATGGTAGTTTGCCTCCCTGGTGCCAGGGTCCGGGATGTGTCTGAATGTGTCCAAGAGATCCTGAAGAGGGAGGGAGAGGAGCCTGAGGTCGTGGTACATATTGGTACCAACGACATAGGTAAAAAAAGAGAAGAGGTCCTGAAAGGAGAATTTAGGGAGTTAGGAAGAGAGTTAAGGAAAAGAACCGCAAAGATAACAATCGCAGGATTACTTCCTGTGCCACGCGACAGTGAGAGTGGGAATGGAGCAAGGTGGAGGATAAATGCCTGGCTGAAGGACTGGTGCAGAGGGCAGGGATTCAAGTTTCTGGATCAATGGAACCTCTTTTGAGGAAGGAGTGACCTGTATAAAAAGGACGGGTTGCACTTAAACTCAAGGGGGACCAGTATCCTGGCAGGGAAATTTGCAAAGGCTACCGGGGGGACTTTAAACTAGAATGCTTGGGGGGTGGGACTCAAATAGAGAAAGCCAGTAGACAGGGTCTGAGGCAGGAGGCAGAGAAGGGAAGCACTCAGACCCAACATGTAGGGGGGGAAGAAGAAAAAAATAATAAACAGAGAATAAGAGGTGGTGAGTTTCCAGGGCAAAAATCAAAAGGGGCCACTTGTCAACATAATTGTATAAGGAGTAAGAGTGTTGTAAAAACAAGCCTGAAGGCTTTGTGTCTCAATGCAAGGAGCATTCGTAATAAGGTGAATGAGTTGAATGTGCAGATAGCTATTAATGACAATGCTATAGTTGGGATCACGGAGACATGGCTCCAGGGGGACCAAGGCTGGGAGCTGAACATCCAGGGATATTCAATATTCAGGAGGGATAGACAGAAAGGAAAGTGAGGTGGGGTAGCGTTGCTGGTGAGAGAGGAGATTAATACAATAGAAAGGAAGGACATTAGCTTGGAGGATGTGTGATCGATATGGGTAGAGCTGCGAAACTCTAAGGGGCAGAAAACGCTAGTGGGAGTTGTGTACAGGCCACCTAACAGTAATAGTGGAGTTGGGGATGGCATCAAACAGGAAATTAGAAATGCGTGCAACAAGGGTAAAACAGTTATAATGGGTGACTTCAATCTACATATAGATTGGGTGAATCAAATGGGCAGGGGTGCTGAGGAAGAGGATTTCTTGGAATGTATGCGGGATAGTTTTCTAAACCAACATGTAGAGGAACCAATGAGAGAGCAGGCTATTCTAGACTGGGTATTGAGTAATGAGGAAGGGTTAGTTAGCAGTCTTGTTGTACGTGGCCCTTTGGGCAAGAGTGACCATAATATGGTTGAGTTCTTCATTAGGATGGAGAGTGACATAATTAAGTCAGAAGCAAGGGTTCTGAACATAAACAAAGGCAACTTTGAAGGTATGAGATGTGAATTGGCCAAGATAGACTGGCAAGTGATTCTTAAAGGGTTGACAGTGGATGTGCAATGGAAGGTATTTAAAGACTGCATGGATGAACTTCAACAATTGTTCATCCCAGTTTGGCAAAAGAATAAATCAGGGCAGATAGTGCATCCATGGATAACAAGGGAAATCAGGGCTAGTATAAAAACAAAAGATGAAGCATACAAATTAGCCAGAAAAAGCAGCCTGCCAGAGGATTGGGAGAAATTCAGAGTTCAGTAGAGGAGGACAAAGGGCTTAATTAGGAAAGGGAAAATAGATTATGAAAGAAAACTGACAGGGAACATAAAAACTGACTGCAAAAGTTTTTATAGATATGTGAACCCCTTGCAGTCAGAAACATGTGAATTGATCATGGGAACAAGGACATGGCAGACCAATTGAATAACTACTTTGGTTCTGTCTTCACTAAGGAACACATAACTAATTTGCCGGAAATAGCAGGGGACCGGGGGTCAAATAAGAGTGAAATCCAGGTTAGCCGAGAAGTGGTGTTGGGTAAATTGAACGGATTAAATGCCGATAAAACCCCAGGGACAGATAGTCTGCATCCCAGAGTACTCAAGGAAGTAGCCACAGAAACAGTGGATGCATTAGTGATAATTTTTCAAAACTCCTTAGATTCTGGAGTAGTTCATGAGGATTGGAGGGTAGCTAATGTAAACCCCACTTTTTAAAAAAGGAGGGAGAGAGAAAAAGGGGAATTACAGACCAGTTAGTCTAACATCAGTAGTGGGGAAACTGCTAGAGTCAGTTATTAAAGATGGGATAGCAGTACATTTGGAAAGTGGTGAAATCATTAGACAAAGTCAGCATGGATTTACGAAAGGTAAATCATGTCTGACGAATCTTATAGAATTTTTCGGGGATTAGATTAGATTAGATTAGATTAGATTCGTTTATTGTCATTCAGACCTTACGGTCTGAACAAAATTGTTACCATACAGTCATACATATAATAAAAACAAAACACACAATAAACACATATCCAACATCCACCACAGTGAGTTCACCAGGCACCTCCTCACTGTGGTGGAAGGCAAAAGTCTTAAGTCCCTGTCTTCCTCCCTCCTAGTTCTCCCTCTGCGCTGAGGCGAACCAGGCCTCCGCCGCCGCTGGAGCTCCGCAGCTCTAAGCCAGACCTCCGCCACAGCTCCGCCATTAGGCCTCAGCACAGACGGAGAGACTGTTTTCCCACGGGAGACACGCAGGTCCCCCTGAAGGGAGAGACTAATGTAACCCAAGTGTTTATCTAGACCCTGCGACCCCCCCCCCCCCCCCCCCCCCCACAATTGAGTATAGGGGTAGTGTTAGGTGTGAGGAGGAAGCTAGGAGGCTGCAAGATGACTTGGTTAGACTGGGTGAGTGGGCAAATGCATGGCAGATGCAGTATAATGTGGATAAATGTGAGGTTATCCACTTTGGTGGCAAAAACAGGAGGGTAGACTATTATCTTAATGGTGGCAAATTAGGAAAAGGGGAGATGCAACGAGACCTGGGTGTCATGGTACACCAGCCATTGAAAGTAGGCATGCAGGTGCAGCAGGCAGTGAAGAAAGCAAATGGTATGTTAGCATTCATAGCGAAAGGATTTGAGTATAGAAGCAGGGAGGTTCTACTGCAGTAGTACAGGGTTTTGGTGAGACCACACCTGGAGTATTGCGTACAGTTTTGGTCTCCAAATCTGAGGAAAGACATTCTTGCGATAGAGGGAGTACAGAGAAGGTTCACAGACTGATTCCTGGGATGTCAGGACTTTCATATGAGGAAAGACAGGATAGACTTGGCTTGTACTCGCTAGAATTTAGAAGACTGAGGGGGGATCTTATAGAAACGTACACAATTCTTAAGGGGTTGGACAGGCTAGATGCAGGAAGATTGTTCTCGATGTTGGGGAAGTCCAGAACAAGGGGTCACAGTCTAAGGATAAGGGGGAATTCTTTTCGGACCGAGATGAGGAAACCATTTTTCACACCGAGAGTGGTGAGTCTCTGGAATTATCTGCCACAGAAGGTAGTTGAGGCCAGTTCTTTGGCTATATTTAAGAGGGAGTTAGATGTGGCCCTTGTGGCTAAAGGGATCAGCGGGTATGGAGAGAAGGCTGGTACAGGATACTGAGTCGGATGATCAGCCATGATCATATTGAATGACAGTGCAGGCTCAAAGGGCCGAATGGCCTACTCCTGCACCTATTTTCTATGTTTCTATGTTTCTAATACAAATCACAAAGTGGCGGAGGGACAACTCAGCAGAGGGAACGTGTCGGATCAGGACCTTTCCTCAATCTGAAGAAGGGTCCTGACTCAAAATGTCATCTGTCCATTCCCTCCACATATGCTGTCTGACCTGCTAGGTTTCTCCAGTACTTTGTGTTTAGCTCAAGATTCCAGCATCTGCAGTTCCTTAGTCTCCACATATTCATTTATAAATTATTTATAATAATTTACAAGTTGTTCACATCTACCTAGCGGAAGTTCCATTTCCAAGTTTGCCAATGTCACAGTGTGCAGAATGGAAAGAAGTAATAAATGTTATAAACATTATGGACCCTGCATAATTGCCCAAAGGGGGAATTTTATCCCCAGTCCTTTTTAATCTATATATTGATGATCTGTCTAAACAATTGAAAGCCTGCAACACTGGGTGCGTGATTGGTAATATTTTAGTGAACCATATTATGTATGCAGATGATCTTGTGGTCTTTAGTCCATCTAGCGCTGGTCTCCAGCAGCTCCTTACTGCATGTTCCGTGTATGGTTTGGAACATGACATTAAATATAATGCTAGTAAGAGTGCTGTTATGGTCTGTAGAACCAAAGAGGATAAAAGCCTAAAATGTCCTGATTTTAAATTGTCTGACAACAATCTTAGTGTCTGTAATAAGATAAAATATCTAGGGCATATTATTACAGAACAAATGACAGATGATGAAGATATTTATAGGCAACGACGCATGCTGTATATACAGGCGAATATCCTCTTGCGTAAATTTGGTGCGTGTGCAGATGTGGTGAAGATGTCGCTATTTAGAGCATACTGCACACCCCTCTACACTGCGCACCTGTGGTCGAACTATTTAAAGACAAGTATGCAGAGACTAAAGGGGGCATATAACGATGCCATGAGAACACTGCTAAGGCAACCAAGATGGTGTAGTGCCAGTAATATGTTTGTGGCTGCAGGAGTCAGTACTTTAGAAGCTATCCTAAGACACCACATGTATAAATTCATTTGCAGGATAAATGACTCTAAAAATGTGCTTATTGTGGCCTTGACAAACATAAGGGTTAGCACTACACGCTACGAATCCCACTTGTGGAGACACTGGTATCGTTGTCTCGGTGTATGACATTGATCATTTTTTACTCTGGATTTTTAACTTAAGTATTGTGGGTTTTTAAAAAAATATATAAATTATGGTGTTTTTATGTGATTTACATGATTTTATATATATTTATGATATTTGAGATGCAATGCATTTTTAATGTAATGTTGCCCCTTGTCTGGACTTTGAGTCCGTAATAAAGTTATTATTATTATTATTATTATTATTATTATTATTATTGGGACAAATGACCTCAATAGAGGCATATAGGAGTTATCCGATTTAGACCCAAAAATAGACCGGAGTGCTTTCTAAAATGTGGAAGGTAAATCACAATCGAAGTGGAGACAGACATGTGTCGTTGACGTTTGCAGATAATTAAAATGCCATGGACAGATGCAGCAAACAATCCACAAAGCGAATAGGATGTTCACCATTACATCAGTAGACAGAACTTAAGGGGATAGATTGTGGGACATATCAGCCTTCCCATTGACTCCATCTATAGTTCACACTACCTCAGAAAAGTAGCTACCATAATCTAAGGTTGACAAAAATGCTGGAGAAACTCAGCGGGTGAGGCAGCATCTATGGAGCGAAGGAAATAGGCGATGTTTCGGGTCGAGAAGAAGGGTCTCCACCAAGAGTTTCTCCAGAATTTTTGTCTACCTACGATTTTCCAGCATCTGCAGTTTCTTCTTAAATTACCATAATCTAAGACTTCTCCCACCCCGGTCATTCCTTCCAGCAGAAGATACAGCAGCTTGAAAGTGCGCACCACCAGACTCAGGAACAGCATCTTCCCCAATGTTATCAAGCTTCTGAACGGGTTTTCCACCTGCTAAGGTACAGCTCGATTCACCTATGCATTGCAGACATTGGACTTTGTCTGTCTGAAGAAGGGTCTCAACCCAAAACGTCACCAGAGACGCTGCCCGGCCTGTTGAGTCACTCCAGCACATTGTGTTCTTTTGTGTAAACCAGCTTTTTCGCTGACTGGATAGCACACGACAAAAATGGTTTTCACTGTGTACCCTGTAATAATAAAACAAGCTAATCTAGTCCGACTGTTTTAGTTTTAACTGCGAATAATGGAATTTGTTAACCAGATTAGTTAAGAGAGGTGGAGAAAAATAAGAATGGGAATATGGAGGTAACGATCGGCAAGTGTGACTGTCCCCCTGGGGTGCATCTTTCTGTGGGTCTTGAGATGGCTGAAGGGACCGATCATGGAGCCACAGATCTTACAGCCATTCCAGGTGGATGCCCGAGTGTGACATCTTCTAACGTGGTGAGACTGGTGCATGGTCAGGCACCAACCACCATGTGGTCCTTGACAGAGTCAGACCCGGAGACCATGGACCCCCTGATGCAAACTTCTTCCACCTTCTCAGCTGCTGTGGTCTCCACCCGCCGGCCAGGCACCACCCTCCGCCTGTACCACCGCCACGGTCTTCTCCTTGGGCCACGCTTTGTCAGGGACCTCATCGTTGACCAACCCGGGGGTCACCAGCCTGCCGCGGTGAAGAATCTTGCATCTTGTGCCCAGGATCCTGAGAGTTGAAACACTGTACATGATTATAATGCATCCGCCCACAGTGCTGTGGAGCAGAGGTTTAATAGAGTGTGCAGGAAGGAACTGCAGATGCTGGTTTAAACCAAAGATAGACACAAAAAGCTGGAGTAACTCAGCGGGACAGGCTGAGTTACTCCAGCTGGAGAGAAGGAGTGGGTGACGTTTCGGGACGAGACAGTTCTGAAGAAGGGTCTCGACACGAAACGTCACCCACTCCTTCTCTCCAGAGATGCTGCCTGTCCCGCTGAGTTACTCCAGCTTTTTGTGTCTATATTTGGAGCGATTTTAATGCATGATTGCAGATCCACTTCTGTGACCTGCACACAAAGAGCGGCCTGGCTTGGGCACCATCTGTAGTTACTGACCCATGTCCACCCACAGATGCTGCATGACCAACCGAGTTACTCCAGCACTGTGTTCTACTGGGGGTTACACAAAAAGCTGGAGAAACTCAGCGGGTGCAGCAGCATCTAAGGAGCGAAGGAGACAGGCAGTGTTCTGTGTTCAGTGTTCATACCCTGTGTTCTACTGTATGTCTCATTGGAAGTGGTCTGTGTCCTGTGTGTTGCTGCCACCCAGTGGACAATCGTTCCATCACAAGTCACAGAAGTACATTCATTCCAACCCCTGGCATCAAGGACTAAACTTGGCCGTTAACCAATAATCTAGGCACAACTAAAACCCCACGGTTTTACCATTGTTCACACATGACTTTCCTCACAATGTGACTCCAATTCTATGATGTGGTACTAAGATTACTTTATTATTATTATTATTGTCACGTGTACCGAGGTACAGTGAAAAGCTGTTAAAGAAGGAACTGCAGATGCTGGAGAATCGAGGGTACACAAAAGGCTGGAGAAACTCAGCGGGTGCAGCAGCATCTAAAGAGCGAAGGAGATAGGCGACGTTTCAGACGAAGAAGGGTCTCGACCCAAAATGTTGCCCATCTCCTTCGCTCCTTAGATGCTGCTGCACCCGCTGAGTTTCTCCAGCCTTTTGTGTACCTACAGTGAAAAGCTTTTTTGTTGTGTGCTACCCAGTCAGCGGAAAGACTACACATGATTACAATCGAGCCGTCCGCAGTGTACAGATACAGATAAAGGGTACACTTTTATTGCAAGATAAATCCCAATACAATCTGATTAAAGATAGTCCGAAGGTCTCCAATTAGGTGGATGGGAGGTCAGGACCGCTCTCTGGTCGATGGTAGGATGGTTCAGTTGCCTGATAATAGCCGGATAGAAACTATCTCCGAATCTGGAGGTGTGTGTTTTCAAATATCTGCAACTCTTGCCTGGTGGGAGAGGGGGGACGAGGGAGTGACCGGGGGTGAGACAGGTCCTGAAACAGGTATCTGCTAAATTAGATTATCCTTGTGTCTAAACATTTGTCAGTGTTTAATTTTCAAACGTTATTCCCTCATCACGTATCTATCACTGTAGATGCATTAATTATAATCATGTATTGTCTCTCCACTGGCTGGTTAGCACACCAACAAAAGCTTTTCAATGTACCGCAGTACACATGACAATAAACTAAACTGAATTATACAAAGCTCGGAGATGCAGTGTGCGGCAGCTAACATAAGGGTAATAAAAAGGAACTGCAGATGCTGGTTTATACCCAAGATAAACACACAGTGCTGGAGTAACTCAGTGGGACAGGCAGCTGAGTTACTGGAGAATGTGGAGATAGACAATAGACAATATGTGCAAGAGTAGGCCATTCGGTATGTAATCATGGTTGATAAGTAACGTTTCAGGGTTTCACCCGAAATGTCACCTACCCCTTTTCTCTAGAGATGCTGCCTGACCCGCTGAGTTACTCCAGCGTGTTGTCTATCCATGGCCGTCCAAAGGGGGGGGGGGTGTGCGTTGGGTGCGACCGCACCCCCCTTTTATTCCAGAGGAAAAAAATATTTAAAAAAAATATTTGCGACCATCCGCGCCTGCGCAGTGGGGGGAAGCTGGTGACCAATGACGCCGTCTCTCCGCGCGTGTGCAGTGGGCGGGATCAGATCACCCGCATCGCCTCGACGCCCCGGGCTTAGTTTGTGTGAGTGGGACCGTCAAGTATTGCGGTCGGTTTGTTTTATATCGGGAGTGTTAAACTACCCGCGAAGGGTCCAATCCGACAGGGAGCCTCGTCAGCGGGTCGGTCCGGGAGACCGTTCTCCCGTCGCTGGGCGGGAAGCGGGAAGGACTGAATCTGAGCCCAGTCCTGGCAGCGGCCGTGACCCGACACCAGGCGCTGCTCAGGCCGGGTCCACCCCCCTCCCACCCGCCGGTCCCTCGCCCTCCCACCCTCGCCTCTCTCACCCCCCACCCTCACCTTTCCCACCCCCACCCTCGCCCCTCTCACCCCCCACCCTCACCTTTCCCACCCCCCGCCGCGGGCCCTCGCCCCCCCCCCCCCATCGTTTGTGGTCGGAGTGAATGACGGGCCCCGCACAGCAGCAGCAGTGGCGACGGCGGCTCCACGTCCTCATGCATCCTGCCAGCCCTCACAGCGGCCGCTGAGTGCCACTCTGCCAACGCCGACAACTGCTTTCAACACAAACCCCTCCTGGACACCGAGGCTGGGAGGTGGGAGGGAGGGAGCGAGAAAAGAAGGGGGAGGCCCCCTTCCGCCGTCTGAAGCACCTGCGCCGCTCGGCCCCGCACCTTCCTGTTGGCTGGTTTTAACAGCTATCATCAAATGCCTTTAGAAATTTCCTTGCAACCGGTATATTTTGTTGTGTGGGAAGCGAGAGTGTTTCTGTACCAATAGCAGTAACGACCCCTGCTATGGCCATGTCATGATAATTTTCGGTCCTCCACAGAAAACATCCATGCATCAATCTGTAGTGTGCATGCTTAAGCATATATGTCACCATGGTCCAGCATTTATTGGCACAGGTTGATGATACGCTGAATAATCCAACCACATTTTTGTTTGGAAGTGGAAAGAAATAATAGAAATTGCATTCATTGCAACGTGTAAAAAGAGTTGCGATACTGTATTATAATTTTGCTACATATCATTGTGGTATATATCATGTCTTGATTGGTGAATATGTTTAGTTTGTGACTATTTGAAGCAGAAATAATATGTAAATGCTTCATTGAGCATAATTCCGACTGGTAACCACGCACTTCGTCCGAGCACATTATTGCACGCGTCATGCAACTGTGTTAAATGATCACCTAAACTGTCATTTGACAACCTTAAAAGCTGCCTAGCTTGCCCGGCTGGCAACAGGGGAAAAAGTTAAGTGAGAGCCCTGGGGAGTGGAGAATGGGGAGAAGAGTGGAGCGGGGGGGAAGGGAAGGGGGGGAGTGGAGAAGGAGGGATTGGGGCGGGAGGTGGGAAGTGGGGGGCGGAGGGGAGAGGGGAGTTCAGTCTAGACTCACTGAATCCATTCCTGTGAAAGATTAGAGATGGTGATTGGATTTGCACAATTGATTTTATTGTATTAATTGTAATATATTAATGTTTAAAATCAATGCATTGAATGAAGAATATTTTACAGCCCATCTGTGGTCCGTAACCCCAACCCTAACCCTAACCGGTCGTCACCCGCAGGGCAGCATACGTCAGCGTGTGGCAGGGCGCATGACATGATGAGACACCCAGATGTTGCCCCTGGATTTTGAACATTCCAAAATCCAGAGGTGACAGGGAGTCCCCGCGCGTCACTACATGCGTCACCACGCGTCAGGCCGCGTCACGACCCGACCACGACTCGACAACCTTTTTTCAGGCTGTCGCCGAGAATGTCACCCAAACCCTGAGGGCAAGGCTTTCGAAGGCAGCGTCTGCGGCAAACTTCTCCCTGGCCAGCTTCTGGATCACCTCGCGCTCGAGTCCACAGTGCTCGAAAGTGCTTGAAGAAACTGTCCAGGCTCGAGCAGGCTCGATAGAAGCGGCAGCTGAGGTCGGAGTGCGAGCGCCATAATCCGCCTTCACCAACCTGCCGCTTGTGCGGCTCCTTGGGGCGACCTGCTGCTGCTTCTCGTGGTGCTGCTGGTGTGGTGACTTGTGCACCCTGGGGTGCTGCTGGCGTGGCGACTGGTGCTTCCTGGGGCGCTGCTGGATTGGTTACTTGTGCACCCATGGGTGCTGCTGGTGTAGTTGCATGTGCACCCTGGGGTGTTGCTGGCGAGGCTGCTGTTTCTCCCTGGAGTGCTGCTCATGTGGTTACTTGTGAACCCTGCAGTGCTGCTGGTGAGGTTACTTGTCCACCCTGGGGTGCTGCAGCCTCGCTGCTAATTCTCCCCTTCCGACGTTGCTGCTCCTGTTGCCGGCCCCTGCTGTTTGTCACCCCAGCCGCTGGAGCCGGGCAGCAGCCAACGGACCAGGCTGCCAGTGCCCTTGAAACTGCGGGCGCTGCTGGTGGCCGCCGCTCCTCGCACAAACTCGCACTTCTGCCGGTGCATGACCAGCGAGTCGGGCCTGAGCTGCCTCTTGGAGCAGGAGCGACGCACCGTGTCAGGCGGGAGCCGCAGCTGCCCGCTCTTCTGGGGGCTGCCGGAAGTCAGGTAAGTCTTCATGCTGCTGCTGGCCCCGCTGCCGCTGCCTTCCTCGGAGACAGAGCTGCCTAAACCATTGTGCTCCACTTTGCACCCCCTTGCCGTCTGGCTCTTCAAGTGCTTGGCCTTGTCGGCAGCCAGTCTCTCCACAGCGCTCTGCTGACCCCGCCTGCCCCCCTCCATTTGACTGCGGTGGTAGACGGGACCCTTGGACATGAGCCTGAGCGGCAGAGAGATGCTGGCCTCGGGCGGCATGCTTGCAGTGGGCGCGATCTCGCTCGGCATCTTACTTTGATCCAGCCAACGAGGACAAACATGTTTTCACATCCGCAAAGAAGGAAAGACCAGGACTTCCATGAGCAATGACAGGCTGTCTGCACTCCCTTTAATGCACATTCACTATGGCTTTGTCCATGACTTGGACAAAGTGGTGAGTAGGTTTGCACAGTTACATTCTCAGAAAACGGAACTATTTCATGTTGAAGTTGATGTGATGTGAAGTTGTTAGTTCAGGAGGACCATTAAAGGTGCACTGCACACACTAATATAGTCTAACAGTAACAGGCAATCAAATCAACACACAAAACACTTTCTAAAAATAGGTTTTCATTACTGCAAAAACTTACAGTATTTTATTTGCAGTTTTTGCATGCTCCTTTATAACATTTTACATAACATTTTACAACAGTACAACTTGATTATTAAAACAAGGACAACAATTCTTAATTAAAAAAAAAAAAAAAAAAGTGACTTCCAGTGGCGCCATGGAGGGCCAGAGAGTAACGCCAGCCAGCTCCGTGGAAAAAACAAGGAGAAAACCGGGGAGAAAAGACCTACCTGCTGCCTGCTGTTTCTGCACCGGCTGCCGTGAATGACGTCATCAGGCGTGCGACTCGTAATGGCAACACAGCGCAGCCCACCTGTGGATAAATCAAAACTTTGGTATACAAGACAAAAAACGGCAGAACAAGAACATGGCCCGACTGAAGCCTCGGGCTCAGGTAGGGCACTATCCCAAGAAGATGTGTCGAAAAAATTGAAGAAAAAATCGGAAATTGAAGAACTTAACGTTTTTTTTGTACAAGAAATGGCAGAGTTAAAGAAAGAAATAAAGTTGGAATTAAAAACTGCACTGGCAAAAATGAATTTTAAGGAAGAAATAGAAAAAATCAAGGAGGAGATGAAAGAGTTAAAGTCTGAAATCAATATTTCGGCCACGGAATTATCTGACACATTGCGAAAGGAAATTGCAGAAATATTAACGGATCAAGCTGCAAATATAGTAGTAGAGATGAATGATAAAATCCAAAATAAGATGGAAACAGAGCTGGAACCTGTGGAGGAAGAACTCAAGGAGCAGTCGACAGCCATAAAGAACCTTGAAGATTTAGCCGAAACAAGTGCTCAAGCTATAAAAACACTCCTCAAAGAAAATCAACGTCTATCTGATTTACTGAGCAAAATAACTGATAAATGTACCGAGTTGGAAGGACGCCAGAGAAGACAGAACCTAAGGATCGTGGGTATTCGAGAAGGGAGAGAAAAGAATCAAGATACCCGAGAGTTTACTGCAAACTTATTGCAAAAGGTTTTATCTCTGGAACAAAAGCCTTTACTAGCCCGAGCACACAAAGTAATGAGACGTTATACAAAGCAAGATGCCCCTCCAAGACAAATGATAGTAAAAGTCCAGTATGATCATGTCCTGGAGGAGATGATGAACAAAATTGTAAACCGTAGAAATCTTACATACGAAGTAGATTCGATCAGCATTTATCGAGACTACCCAGCAGAGGTCTCCAAGAAACGAAATGCGTTCAAGGAGACCAAACGAATTTTGAAGGAAGTGAAGAATTTGAAGTACAGTCTGAGGTACCCAGCCACCCTGAGAGTCACCTACAACCAGGAAGAACATTATTTCAAAAACCCAGCGGATGCAATGAACTTTGCCCAGGGGATTAAGGAACGAAAGGAAGACTGAATTAAATCTTCAAAGATGAACCATACCAACAAATAAATTGTATTTTCAGGATTTGAGCGGACTATGGACTTGTGGCACCTAAAGAAGATGGAGAAGGATGCTGATTGGAGACTCGGATTGGATATATGGATTGGAGACTCTCCTATGGATATTAACAATTAGAATAATAACACTACTAATATTAATAACTAACAAATACTAAAATTTATACAGTGGTATTATTATTAATTAAAGCTGATAACTACCAATTAATGATTAACAACTAATTATAGCTGATTTACTTAGAATTATGTAAACAGTAAATATAATCACACAGAATATAAAGTTTGACTTCATTTATCCCCCCTGGCACTTTTTTTTTTTTTTTTTACTTTCCTCCCTTTTTAATTTTTTTTTTAAAATTATATCTTTTAGTATGTATTAAGTATAGATATTATCATATACTTGACCGATGGATCCTGTACACATCAGAGTTTAATATTCCCGGTTAAATATTTTTATGGAATAACAATTTTAAGGAACCATGGAGATGGATAAGTTTGTAACATTGACTACGGAAGTCGGTAGATTGCTAGCCATGGTAGTATGGCTAACACTAACTACACTAATATTAGATGTAGTTTTTTCTCTCTCTGTGCACCCTATTAATCTCTTAATCTATCCTTTTTTTAATATTATTCTTTGTTATTATTATTTTATATTAGAATGGAGTTATAAATTAATACAAAGGAGATATATACGAGAGAGATACCCAAGGGTCTTGAAATTCATCTATTCAGAGTTCGGGTGTAAAGTCGGGTATGTCGAGCTGAACCATTTGCTCTATTACATACCTCCTTAGATAAAAGATGCATGACTTAAAAACGAATACGGGGAATGCAGGAATAACGTTTTGTAGCTGGAATGTTAAAGGTATTAACGAACCAATTAAGAGAGGTAAAGTATTAGCACATTTAAAAGCACTTAAGGTAGACGTGGCATTTATCCAAGATACACATCTAAAAAAAGATGCAGAGCATAGATTAAAGGCTAAATGGATTGACAAAGCATATCATTCTTCTTTTACACACAAATCTAGAGGTGTAGCAATATTAATTTGTAAAGGCATTTCATTTAAACACACTTCAACTATAACTGATAGTGATGGTAGATATATTATTGTAATAGGAGAATTATACACACAAAAAATGATTTTTGTCAATGTATATGGCCCAAATTTTGACAGCCCACTGTTTTTTAAGAAAATATTTAATACTATCCCAGAATGATCACAACACAACCTAATAATTGGAGGAGATATAAATTGTACACTAGATCCTTATTTAGACAGATCATCAAGACAACGGAAAATTAAATCGCATTCCAGTGATCTGATAAATGCATATACAGATATCAGTAATATTAAAGATGTTTGGAGAATGCAAAACCCAGCTGGACGAGAATATTCATTTTGCTCACCTGTGCATAAAACTTATTCAAGAATAGATTATTTTGGTAGATTTAAAACTTATCCCATTCACTTATAATTCAAAATATCATAATATTATAATTTCAGATCATGCACCTTTAACTTTTAAGATTAAAATAATTGGTAAAACGGAAAAACAGGGACAATGGAGATTTAACCCACAAATTTTAAAAAACAAAATAACTCAAGAATACATCACAAAACAGATTAAGATTTTCTTTGAAATAAATGATAAGCCAGAAATACCTTTGTCCCTATTATGGGAAACTTTTAAAGCGTATGTTCGGGGAATTATGATATCCTCTCAAGCATTTTATAATAAAGAGAATCGGAGGGAACAACAGGCATTGGAAAAGGAGATCAAACAATTAGACAACGCTGCTAACCCAACCATGATAAAACATAATAAAATCTCTGCATTGAATTATAAATTAAATAAAATACAGTCAGACCAAGTTGTAAAACTCTACCAATATACTAAACAAATACAATTTGAATTCGGAGATAAACCACAAAAATTATTGGCTCATCAATTACGAAAATTGGAGGGAGAAATATTAATCCATAGGATTAAATCAGACAAAGGTGAATTACTAGTACAAACTAAAGATATAAATGAGAGATTTTTGCAATATTATAAAAATTTATATTCAGCCAAAACGACAGAAAATCGGACAGGAATAGAAACATTTTTCTAAAAGGACTGGATTTAGAAAATAGAGAATCACTAAACTCTGAAATAACTACTAAAGAAATTGAAGAATCTGTTAGGTCATTAAAAAATGGTAAAACTCCAGGTCCAGATGGTATTGGTTCGGAATTTCATAAAACATTCTATGATCTGATAGCACCACGTTTGAAGACACTTTATGAAAATATTTATGCTCAACAGAAATTACCAAAAACATTAAATTAATCTATTATAACGCTTATATCTAAATTGGATAAAGATCTGGATGATCCAGGGTCGTATAGAGCCATAGCTCTTTTAAATACTGATAAAAAAATATTAACCAAAATACTAGCACAAAGACTAAAAACAGTGATTAATAAAGTAATTCATTCAGATCAAACAGGATTTATACCAAAACGATACTCCTCATATAATCTGAGACGATTATTCAATATTATATACTTGAAAAGAAATATTAATAAAGATCTAGCAATTATTTCATTAGACGCAAAGAAAGCTTTTGATCAGGTTGAATGGTCTTATTTATTTTCGGTTATGGAAACTTTTAAGTTGGGAGAGAAGTTTATAACATGGGTCAAACAACTATATACCAATCCAACAGCTAAAATATTAACAAATCAAATGTTATCAACTAAACTTAATTTATCCAGAAGCTGTAGACAAAGTTGTCCTCTATCCCCACTACTGTTCGCACTGGCAATTGAACCATTAGCACAATCCGTGAGATTACATCCTGAAATATACGGGTATGAAACCAAAGAAACTGAAAATAAAATCTCTTTATACGCAGATGATGTATTACTTTATATTACAAAGCCTGAAACTAATATCCCTATTAGATTTAATAACTCAATTTGGCTTGTTTTCAGGATATAGAATTAATTGGAATAAAAGTGAACTTATGCCAATAATGGGAAATAACTACAACAATTTCCTTTTAAGATAGCAAATGAAAAAATCAAATATCTTGGAATTTATGTCACAAAAAGATATGATTCTTTATTTAAATCTAATTTCCCACCCCTACTGAATAAACTACTTAAGAATATCCTATATTGGAAAACATTATCTATTTCAATGCTAGGTAGAATTAATGCGATAAAAATGATTTTTCTTCCGCAATTATTATACCTGTTTCAACTGATCCCGATATATCTTCCTAAAACTTTTTTTAAGAAAGTGGACTCTATAACTCTATAGTTACCAATTTTATTTGGGATTATAAGAGTCATAGGATAAATAAAAAATATCTATGTAAATCAAAAATAAATGGAGATTTTGCACTGCCTAATTTTATGTTTTACTACTGGGCAGTTAATACTACAAATATGAATTTCTGGTTGGAAGAATTAGATAAACAGCCAAACTGGTTAAAAATGGAAAAGGAAGATTGTTCACCTTTCGAAATTAGCTCGATTTTATTTGCCAATACTAAAATACGTAAGAAAATTTATAGAGGAAATCCAACAATAGAAAGTGGGATACGTATCTGGAAACAATTAAAGAAAACATTAAAATTGGAAAGTATACCACTGGCTCTTCCCATTGTAAACAACATTACTTTTAAACCCTCAATGATGGATAAAGTTTTTTTACATTGGAAGAACTATGGAATTAATAAGATGGGTGATCTCTACAGGGAAAGTCTCTTTCTTTCATTTCAGGAATTACAACAAAATTACGGATTACACTCAAAAGAGTACTTTAGATATCTACAAATTAGAGACTATGTTAAATCAAACACACAGGATTTTAGAAATAGAAAGACAGAAATTTTAGATGAATGTCTAAATAAATATCCGAACACAGAAAAATTAATGTCATATATTTATAATATTTTATTGGAAAATGATGTACCAATGTCGGAAACATATAGGCAAGTATGGGAAAACGAATTAGGTCAAACAATTAGTCTAGAAGTATGGAATGAAAGTTTACAACATAACCCGGACGTGAGGGGCTTCCCGCTTGTGATGTACGGTGCGTGCACATTATTTCACATAACATTTTTGGAATCCTGTCATGCCACCCCCCTTTTTGAAAAGCTTATTACGGGCCTGACTATCTTAGCTAGCGTGAGGTGTAGTG
Organism: Okamejei kenojei; assembly: GCA_035221665.1. Lineage (NCBI taxonomy): Eukaryota > Metazoa > Chordata > Chondrichthyes > Rajiformes > Rajidae > Okamejei > Okamejei kenojei. The sequence continues at coordinate 27,228,894 of CM069165.1, read as the reverse complement.
ACACGGAATAGCTCGGCAGAAACGTGGGGCTGAAGATGCGCAGTGGATGCAGCCTTCCTGACCTCTCTAGGGACCTCTCGCCTGCTGAACACCAGTCCCGGTAACTCCAGAGGTCTCCGGCTCTCACAGAATTGTGTGCCACAAACTATAGTCTACTTACCTTGCAGTGTGCTGGCCACTGGTGGACAGGGAGGAAACATACTGCACACTCAGCAGTCGCTCACTCAAGCTCAACGTTGCAGTGGCAGCGGGCCGAGCTGCTACATCACAACACCAATGACCCAGGTTCGAGTCTGACCTCGAGTGCTGCCTGTGTGGAGTGCGCACATTCTCCTCGTTAGCCACCTGTGTTTCCCCATAAAATGCGCTGTTGGGTTAATTGGTGAAAGACATGTGTGTGTGAGGAAGAGTTAACATAGAAACATAGAAAATAGGTGCAGGAGTAGGCCATTCGGCCCTTCGAGCCTGCACCGCCATTCAATATGATCATGGCTGATCATTTCCACTCAGTATCCCGTACCTGCCTTCTCTCCATACCCCCTGATCCCTTTAGCCACAAGGGCCACATCTAACTGCCGCTTAAATATAGCCAATGAACTGGCCTCAACTACCTTCAGTGGCAGAGAATTCCAGAGACTCATCACTCTCTGTGTGAAAAATGTTTTCCTCATCTCGATCCTAAAGGAATTCCCCCTTATCCTCAGACTGTGACCCCTTGTTCTAGACCTCCCCAACATCGGGAACAATCTTCCTGCATCTAGCCTGTCAAACCCCTTAAGAATTTTGTAAGTTTCTATAAGATCCCCCCTCAATCTTCTAAATTCTAGCGAGTACAAGCCAAGTCTATCCAGTCTTTCCTCATATGAAAGTCCTGACATCCCAGGAATTAGTCTGGTGAACCTCCTCTGTACCCCCTCTATGGCAAGAATGTCTTTCCTCAGATTGGAGACCAAAACTGCACGCAATACTCCAGGTGTGGTCTCACCAAAACCCTGTACAACTGCAGTAGAACCTCCCTGCTCCTATACTCAAATCCTTTTGCTATGAATGCTAACATACCATTTGCTTTCTTCACTGCCTGCTGCACCTGCATGCCTCCTTTCAATAACTGGTGTACCATGACACCCAGGTCTCATTGCATCTCCCCTTTTCCTAATCGGCCACCATTCGGTAATAGTCTACCCTCCAGTTTTTGCCACCAAAGTGGATAACCTCACATTTACCCACATTATACTGCATCTGCCATGCATTTGCCCACTCACCCAGCCTATCCAAGTCACCTTGCAGCCTCCTAGCATCCTCCTCACACCTAATACTGCCCCCCAGCTTTGTGTCATCCGCAAACTTGGAGATGTTGCATTCAATTCCCTCGTCCAAAGCAATATATATTGTAAATAGCTGGGGTCCCAGCACTGAGCCTTGCGGTGCCCCACTAGTCACTGCCTGCCATTCTGAAAAGGACCCGTTTACTCCTACCTTTTGCTTCCTGTCTGCCAGCCAGTTCTCTATCCACATCAATACTGAACCCCCAATACCGTGTGCTTTAAGTTTGTATACTAATCTCTTAAAGAGGGCAAGGGTTGATCAATTGATGGAAACAAGATGGAAAAGTAAAACAAATTAAATATATATCAAGCTATAGATCAATATATATTTAATTGTTATAATATCTTACTATTTATTTATCTATCTCCATTTATTTATCTCTTGATCTATATACTTGAATAAAGATAAATAGATAAATAAATAGTAACAAAGGTATAAAGGACATTTATTATCACATACACCAATTGGTGTAGTGAAATTTGACTTGCCAGAGATTTGACTAGTAAGAGATTAATATAAAGAGAGATGAATGAAAATTTTAAAAAATGTAGGTGAATAAATAAGAAACAAATAGAAATAACTAAAGCGGAATGAAAATAAAAATGTAAATAAATAACAAGGAGATAGTTAGATAAAAATAAATCAATCAATCAAAGAAGAAAGATAGATTTAGAGTTGCTGCCTTACAGCACTTGCAGTGCCGGTGATCCGGGTTCGATCCCGACTATGGGTGCTGTCTATGTGGAGTTTGTACGTTCTGTCGTAACAGCGTGGGTTTTCTCTGAGATGTTTGGTTTGTCCCACACTGCAAAGACGTACATGTTTGTAGGTTAATTGGCTTGGTATTAGTGTCAACTGTCCCTAGTGTGTGCAGGGTATTGTTAGTGTGCGGGGATCGTTGGTTGGCGCAGACTTGGTGGGCTGAAGGGCCTGTTTCCGCGCTGTATCTCTAAGCCGAACTAAAGTAAACCAAAATGGGCGTTCCAAATAATCATATTTTATTTCAACTGTATGATTCGTATCACACACGTTTTAGGATAACTGCCCGCAATCAGTGATGGTAATGGTGGTTGTGGGCGCGCCGTCTTCGCTGCCATAGCCCTCCATCTTCATCACAATGTCCATGCCTTCCACCACTGCACCAAACACAACATGCTTATTATTCAACCTGCAGCGATGAAGAAGACAGCAAGGTTAATCGGCAGTGCCCAGCCATGAGATTCAGACCCCAAATGCAAGGGGGGGGGGGGGGGGGGGAAACAGAGCCAGCTTACCATGTTGTTTTCTTGGTACAAATAAAGAACTGGGAGCCGTTTGTATCTTTTCCACTATTGGCCATGGACAGGATACCTGCAATGGGAGGATGGCAAACATGTTCAGATTCTCCATAACGACGAGATATTCTTCGGGAGAGATGGAAAGAACCGGGTGTGAAGAAAGAGCAGAGAGCAAATTTGGAGCGGTCTTGGCTAATAACATGCAGGTGCACCGAGATACAGTGAGAATCTTCTGTTTGGGTGCTACCCAGTCAATTCATACTATACACGAGCACAATCACATGTACACAAGTGTAATAGGTAACACTAAGAGAAGTACCAGAGTGCCACATATAGTGCTACTTATGAAGAAAATGTTTTGTTTTTTTAAGGTCTGCAATGAGGTAGGTTGGAAGATCAGGACCACACCCTAGCTTATGGGAGGACCATTCCGTAGTCGGATACATATTACATATTCTGTTGTGCTGCTGCAAGTAAGAACTTCATTGTTCTAGCTGGGGAACATGACCATAAAGACTCCCTTGGCCCTTGACAGAGGGAATTAAGAAAGAACATTCTCTGTTCCTGAATCTGGAGGTATGTGCTTTCAAGCTTTTGCATTCAGGAGCGACAAATAGAAGTCAGCAAAGAAGAGAGTAAAAATATGAAAAAGAAAAAAAAAAAAAAAATTGAAGTTTGAGCGGCAACCAGTATTCAGCACCTTTTCCTTCGCTCCAACAGACACAACTCTCTGTATGTCATTCCTCCCTCTTCCACTCAAACCCTGGAACGGGTCAGTACAATGAGACGACAGATGTATTTACCTTTCCCCGTGTGCTTCAGTTCAAAGTTCTCATCTTCAAACTTTTCCCCATAGATGGACTTGCCTCCAGTGCCATTGTTGGCCGTGAAATCACCACCCTGTATGATTCAAGGTTGAATATGTGCCGTGAGTTAACATGGAACATAGAAACATAGAAAAGAGGTGCAGGAGTAGGCCATTCGGCCCTTCGAGCCAGCACCGCCATTCAATATGATCATGGCTGATCGTCCAAAATCAGTACCCCGTTCCTGCCTTCTCCCCATATCCCTTGATTCCGTTAGCACTAAGAATTCCACAGATTCACAACTCTCTGGGTGAAAAAGGCTTTCCTCATCTCAGTCCTAAATGGCCTGCCCCTTATTGTTAAACTGTGACCCCTGGTTCTGGATTCCCCAAAAGCAGCAGGAACACTTTTACTGCATCTAGCCTCTCCAATCACTTAATAGCACTACACAGGAAGAGCTCCCTTGGCCCTCTGTGCTACACCAGTGCCAATATATAATCCATATCCTTCCATTCCCTGTACATCCATGTTCCTATCCAAACGTCCCTTAAATGCCAGATCTTATCTGTCTCCACCACCACCCCTGGCGGTGCGTTCCAGTCACCCACTACCCTTTGTCTAAAAAAACTTGCCTCACAGTCTAGTTTAGACTTTGGTGCTCTCATGTTAAAGCTCTGCCCTGCAGTATGTGCCATTTTTGTTTAGTTCAGTTTAGAGATACAGGCCGGAAACAGGCCCTTCGGCCCACCGGGTCCGCACCGACCAGCGATCCCCGCACATCAACACTGTCTATCCGACACACACTGGGGGCAATTTTTACATTTCCCAGGCCAATTAAGCTGCATACCTGTACGTCTTTGGAGTGTGGGAGGAAACCGAAGATCTCGTAGAAAACCCACGCAGGTGACGGGGAGAACGTACAGACAGCACCCGTGGTCGGGATCGAACCCGGGTCTCCGGCGCTGCATTCGCTGTAAGGCGGCAACTCTACCGCTGCGCCACCGTGCGGGGAAAAAGATTGTTACCCTATCCACGCCTTTCATAATTTTGTAAACTTCCATCGGGTCTCCCCGCAAACTCCGACATTCCAGAAAAAAACAATCCATGTCTGTCTAACCTCTCCCTGTAGCTAATACCTTCATCATTCGGGCAAAGCGCCTCTGCACCCTCTCCAAAGCCCCCATATCCTCTCTGTTGAATCAAGAGCAGGGAGGTGATCTTGAACACCGCTCCTCACCTGGCACATGAAATCGGGAATGATCCGGTGGAACGTCGAGCCCTTGTAACCAAAACCCTTCTCCCCGGTGCACAAGGCACGGAAGTTCTCTGCAACAAAACCACTCAGGGTTAGACCACATGTTTAAACGATGGACACTTTGTGCAACTCAACACAAGCCTGGGTCTCACCTGCAGTCTTTGGGACAACATCGGCCTTGAGCTGGAAGAGACAAGAGGCGCAGCGTCAGAACACAAACCCATGCACAATAATTACTCTGCTACATTACCGCTGAAAGCATCTCTGTCGAGAGAGTTCTTAACTCCAAGTGACACAAGGCAAAGAAAAAGTTTCACAAGAACCATCTATAAAGATTTAGAATTTTGTAAATTGCCCCTATGTGTGTACGTTAGTGGTAGATATTCTGTTACATATTGTGTTGTGTTGCTGCAAGCAAGATTGTCATTGTTCTATCTGGGGCATATGACACTTGAATCTTGACTCTTGAATCTGGGGAGGATTTATAACAATCTGGAGGGAATAAAGTTGGATTATATCAATATATAATCAGTGTTAAACAAGTTGGTGATAGTCAATATACTTGGTGGGGCAAAGGGCCCGTTTCCATGCTGTATCTCTCTGTCTCTCTATATCCATCACACATCTCCAAACCAGCTGGCATCTCCCACACAATGGAAACTTTTAGGCTAGTGTTTCCTCCACCAGGTGCCTGCTCCTGACATAACAACGTGAGCAGGCTGAGCCCAAGATGTGTTAACCCCCTGTGCATTATTCCCTGCGGTGTTGATTCTGACACCACTGCAGATGCATCACACTGCCCCAATGCATCAACCAGCACAGTGTCACCATCTGAAACGGAGTCTGCAATAATCTTTCTAAATCCCACCCCATCCCACCCCCCATACTCTTGCCATTGAGGGAGTGCAGCGTAGGTTTACAAGGTTAATTCCCGGGATGGTGGGACAGCGATATGCTGAGAATGGAGCAGCTGGGCTTGTACACTCTGGAGTTTAGGAGGATGAGAGGGGATCTCATTGAAACATTTAAGATTGTTAAGGGCTTGGACACAGTAGAGGCAGGAAACATGTTCCCGATCATGGGGGAGTCTGGAACCAGGGGCCACAGTTTAAGAATAATGAGTAAGCCATTTAGAATGGAGACAAGGAAACACTTTTTCTCACAGAGTGGTGAGTCTGTGGAATTCTCTGTCTCAGAGGGCGGTGGAGGCAGGTTCTCTGGATGCTTTCAAGAGAGAGCTAGATAGGGCTCTGAAAGATAGTGGAGTCAGGGGATATGTGGAGAATGCAGGGACGGGGTACTGATTGGGGATGATCAGCCATGATCACATTGAATAGTGGTGCTGGCTCGAAGGGCCGAATGGCCTACTCCTGCACTTATTGTCTATTGTCTATTGAAACTGAGTCCTCTTATCTGACACTACCTGCAATAATCCTTCTAAATCTCACTCCCCAAACACCAGTTCCAGAATCTGAAGCAAAGATCATATGCTGTAGTATCTTTGATCTGAAGTGTCTCCTCTCCTCACCTCATGACACACACTGCATTAAGACGGTTGCATCTATTTCCCTGCCTTTTCCAAGCTGGCATCTTGTCTGGAACAGCACTGTATCAGAGAGGTTTATGCACCAAATGTTTTGCTTACAAAAAAGCCTACATGAACCTCTGGGAAATTTACTGAAGAGCTCACAATCCACTGACGTATTTCGAACCTCCTTCTGCATGGGGCAATGGAGCCACACAGCATAGAATGTCCATCCTGACCAAGCTGCCCAACCAACTTAGTCCAACTTGTGTGAGCACACATCCAGATCCAGGGACAGCTTTGTTCAGACTTTACCCTGCACCAAACATTATTCCCTTTATTCTGTATCTGTTCACTGTGGATGGCTCGACTGCAATCAAGTATTACCTTTCCGCTGACTGGATAGCACTCAACAAAAGCTTTTTACTGTACCTTGGTACACGTGACAATAAACTAAACTCAAAACCCCAAACTCAAAGACCCTCGCTGCCAGAGCCATGCTCTCATGTCATTCCAACCATCGGGAAAAGGTGCAGGAGCCTGAAAACCATGACATAGAAACATAGAAAATAGGTGCAGGAGGAGGCCATTCGGCCCTTCGAGCCAGCACCGCCATTCATTGTGATCACGGTTGATCGTCCCCTATCAATAACCCGTCCCCATATCCCTTGATTCTACTAGCCCCTAGAGCCATATCCCTTGATTCCACTAGCCCCTAGAGCTCTATCTAAAATCCATCCAGTGTCTTGGCCTCCACTGCCCTCTGTGGCAGGGAATTCCACAAATTCACAACTCTCTGGGTGAAAACGTCTTTTCTCACCTCAGTCTTAAATGACCTCCTCTTTATTCTAAGAGTGTGGCCCCTGGTTCTGGACTCGCCCAACATTGGGACCTCCAGGTTCAAGAAGAGCTTCTTCCCAGCAATTGTCAGGCTCATGAACACTACATAACGCTAACACAGTCCGACCTCAGCAGCAATCTACCGTGGAGTATGTATTGGTTGGACTAGATACTTCAGTCCACACTGTTATGATCTGTTTGACCCGCATTACTGATGATATTGGTGTTGTTAGTACATTTATTTATTGTTGCGTTAATGGACCTGTTTACGTGCAACAAGCAAAGACGTCATTGTTCCATGCAGGAAGGAACTGCAGATGCTGGTTTAAACCGAAGATGGACACAAATGCTGGAGTAACTCAGTGGTACAGAAGAAGGGTCTCGACCCGAAACGTCACCCATTCCTTCTCTCCAGAGATGCTGCCTGTCCCACTGAGTTACGCCAGCTTTTCGTGTCGTTGTTCTGTTCCTGGGTACATTTGACAAAGAGTGTGGTGAATCTGTGGAATTCTCTGCCACAGAAGGTAGTTGAGGCCAGTTCATTGGCTATATTTTAGAGGGAGTTAGATGTGGCCCTTGTGGCTAAAGGGATCAGGGGGTATGGAGAGCAGGCAGGTACAGGATACTGAGTTGGATGATCAGCCATGATCATATTGAATGGCGGTGCAGGCTCGAAGGGCCGAATGGTCTACTCCTGCACCTATTTTCTGTGATTCTATGAATACACTTTTATCTCTGGTGAAACGGAAAGCAAAAAGCAATTTTAATGGGAACTTGAAGCACAGCAAATACACCTGAAACTTTGACAATCTGCAGTGCAGCTATTTGTAAATCCCCACCATTTGGTACCTGGCTCACAAGTAATGTATCCTGCTATCCCCCTAGGATAATCAATATCCCACTTCCAGCACTTGAAACCCTAAAATTCACCAGTGGCTGGTTCCTACACTCTATGCAAACTCACTGTAGGGGTGTGGGAGGGGGGTTAGTGTTTGGGACAGCTCTGTTGGAGATGGGAGTAGACTGTGGTGGTCTCCAGAGATGCTGTCAGACCCCCTGAATTACTCCAGCTTTTGGTGCCTATCTAAGGTCCTTTAGGTTGGGGATTCTGTAGGGGGGGTTTAAGGTCTAAAGGACCTTAGTACAGAGTTTGCCTCCACTCCTCCCATTTGCCCCAGTAACTTACCTCCATGACAATGCGGCCAAGAGCTTTCTTCTTTGTGGCTACGTCCATGTAAACCCGAGGATTGGCCATGGCACTGCTCGGCTCTGCGGCTCCTGGAGTCTGCGGGCGTGAGCACCAGGTACATCTCACCTGGAGCTGGCTCCCCCCCCCCGGGGGCGGGGATCATACACTCTACCTATCGCACAGGTGCTCCACACCACGCATCCCAAGGGAGAGGAAGCAACTCAGGGATAAATGTGTAGCAAGGAACTGCAGATGCTGGTTTAAACCGCAGATAGGCACAAAGGGCTGGAGACTCCAGAGACTGAAGAAGGGTCTCGACCCGAAACGTCACCCATTCCTTCGCTCCATAGATGCTGTCTCACCCGCTGAGTTTCTCCAGCATTTGTGTCTACCTTTGATTTTTCCGGCATCTGCAGTTCTCTCTTAAACATCTTTTAGAAAGGAGGTGAGGAGGAACTTCTTTAGTCAGAGGGTAGTTAATCGCTGGAACTCATTGCCACTGAGGGCTGTGGAGGCCAAGTCAGTGGATATTTTTAAGGCAGAGATAGATGGGTGTCAGGGGTTATGGGGAGAAGGCAGGAAAATGGGATTAGGAGGCAGAAATCAGCCATGATTGAATGGCGGAGTAGACTCGATGGGCCGAATGGCCTAATTCTAGTACTATAACTTGTGAACTTGTGTCAGAGGCAGGAGCTCGCAATTGAGTCGCAGGTGCCATTGTTATTGACTGCGAGTGTGGCAACAACAAAGCCTCTGTTATTGTCAGTGTCTCGTGGTCCCCTGTGGCAATGTTGCTTGAACATAATGCATCTCATCGTATTTACCAGCCCGCCTGCATTCACAAACATGCGTCTCAAAATGTTTATGTTATTAAAATTACTGCGACAAGGAATTTAAGCCAAAACTTTATATAATGCGAGTTATATGAAGCGGTTGGCCAGAGAAGAACGACTGATTCCTCCAAATCTGAGGAAGGACATTATTGCCATAGAGGGAGTGCAGAGAAGGTTCACCAGACTGATTCCTGGGATGTCAGGACTGTCTTATGAAGAAAGACTGGATAGACTCGGTTTATACTCTCTGGAATTTAGGAGATTGAGAGGGGATCTTATAGAAACTTACAAAATTCTTAAGGGGTTGGACAGGCTAGATGCAGGAAGATTGTTCCCGATGTTGGGGAAGTCCAGGACAAGGGGTCACAGCTTAAGGATAAGGGGGAAATCCTTTAAGACCGAGATGAGAAAGACTTTTTCACACAGAGAGTGGTGAGTCTCTGGAACTCTCTGCCACAGAGGGTAGTTGAGGCCAGTTCATTGGCTATATTTAAGAGTGAGTTGGATGTGGCCCTTGTGGCTAAGGGGATCAGAGGGTATAGAGAGAAGGCAGGTACGGGATACTGAGTTGGATGATCAGCCATGATCATATTGAATGGCGGTGCAGGCTCGAAGGGCTGAATGGCCTACTCCTGCACCTAATTTCTATGTTTCTATGTTTCTTGGAGTTCTTCACCCTACGGAGCTGTGGAAACTCACTCACTGAATAAAAGATAGATTTTTAAGGCAGAGATAGATTTGTAAGTATTATTATTGAGGGATAGCCAGGCGGCTGCAGGCACTGGAAACTGGAGGAACTCAGCGAGTCAGGCAGCATCTGTGGAGGGACATGGACAGGCAATGTTTCAGGTCGGACAGAGGGGAGATTGCCATTAGAGTGAGGTAGCTGCGAGGACAGGGGCTAAGAGCTGACAAGCCCTTCTCAGTCTGAAGAAGGGTCTCGACCCAAAACGTCACCCATTCATTCTCTCCGGAGATGCTGCCTGACCTACCTGCACAAGCGCTGACAAGCGATAGGTGAGTCCTTTTGAGCAGGGGTTGATTGGAAGATACAGATGGGAGAGGAAAGGGTTGAGATAGAGGCTGGGAAGTGATGAAAGGTGATCAGATTATTGAATATAGAAGTTGGGAGGTGATGTTGCAGTTATGTAAAACATTGGTAAGGCCGCATTTAGAGTACTGTGTTTAGTTCTGGGCACCATGTTATAGGAAAGATGTTGTCAAGCTCGAGGGCCTGAGCTATAGGGAGCAGTTGAGCCGGCAAGGACTCTATTCCCTGGAGCGCAGGAGGATGAGGGGGTGATCGTATAGAGGTGTATAAAATCATGAGAGGATTAGACCAGGTAAACAACGTTTCTTGCCCAGAGTAGGGGAATCGAGAACCAGAGGACATAGGAACCTGAGGGGTAAATTATTTTACATAAAGGGTGGTGGGTGGAAGGAACGAGCTGCCGGAGGAGGTGGTTGAGGCAGGTACTATGGCAACGTTGAAGAAACATTTATATATCTACATGGGTAGGACAGGTTTAGAGGGATATGGGCCAAATGCAGGCGGGCGAGACTAGAGCAGAAGAGGCATGTTGGTCGGTCTGGGCAAGTTGGGTCACGCTGCGGTTGGGCAGAGGTTTACCACGCTGTCTCGATGATACAGGTACTCTCCAGCATATGAACACCTGACCTATTTATGGTACAGCCCATATATATGAAGGGGCTTTCAGGAAGCTGGCAGTGTGGATATGCTGGAGTATAGCTGTAGGCATCTGCTGTTGTCTGTTAACTCATCCCTGGCCACACTTCCAACTTGCCAACTCTTCGGGCTACAGACAGATAACAGGATCAGGACCCTGATGTGGTCTGGGGAGGACTGAGACCCTGTAACGTGGCCAGGACAACAGACCTTCATGGTCAGATCATGATCCCTGCACTGCCAACTCTGTATCGTCTTAGTATACCACTGCTATACACCTGTACTGTATCTGAAATGCTTATCGAATATGTATCTAAGTGCTTATGTATAGTGAAGATTGTGAAGATTCTACAGACTGGGGAAGGGTCGCGACCCGAAACGTCACCCATTCCTTCTCTCCAGAGATGCCGCCTGTCCGCTGAGTTACTCTGGTTTTTTATGTCTATCTTCCGTTTAAACCAGAAACTGCAGTTCCTTTCTGCACATTGCTTGTGTATAGTGATACTTCCTCTGAACTGTATACAAAAATGAATTTCACTGTACCTCAGTAGGCGAGACAAATGAAGACCTTGCCATATCAACAAGGAGTTATACAGCATGGAAATAGGCCCTTCAGCCCAACTTTCTCAGACACAAGTTGTTGCGATCTTCGCCTTGTGAAAGGATTGTTGCATTCAATATTAAAGGTCCAAAGGGAATTGGATACTTAGGAAAATATTTCGAGCAATGGGGGAAAGAGTGGGGTGGCTCAACTCAAGATCCAGCAGCTACACATGAGACTGCATGATTATATCAGCATAAGAAGTTCGAGATTCAAAATTTAGAGGTACATATTCTGGGAAGAGGATGGAGGAAAGAGCAAAATTGAAACCTTATGATAGAGCTGAGGATTGGAGACCTAAAGTTAAATTGGATCACATAGGATATATGGCACAGAAAGAGACCATTCGGCCCAACCTGTATATGCTAGTGTTTATAATCCTTAAATCTCCTCAGTGTTTTCCATGTAAATCTTAAAGGGATGGAGAGAGAGAGAGGAAAGCCAGAGTTACTTGTAGTTAGAGGTCAATTATCATATTTTATTAACATGTCTGACCCGGAACGTCGCCAAGATGCGGCCTCAACCACTGAGTTACTCTTATGTGTAAATTGTCCCTAGCGTGTGTGTGTAGGATAGTGTTAATGTACGGAGATCGCTGTTTGGTGCGGCCATGCTGTATCTCTAAATTAAACTAAACCAGTAAGCATGACTTTTATGGAATGAAGGTAGACACAAAATACTGGAGTAACTCAGCGGGACATGCAGCATCTCTGGAGAGAAGGAATGCGTGACGTTTCGGGTCGAGAACCTTCTTCAGACCTGTCTTGACCTGAAATGTCACCCCTCCTTCTCTCCAAAGATGCTGCCTGTCCCGCTGAGTTACTCCAACATTTTGCGTCTACCTTCGATTTACCAGCACATGCAATTCTTTCTAAACATCAATTATCGTGCCGCTGGGTTGTAAGAGGTGCAAAATATGAGGTGATCGACCCCGGGTCTCTGGCGCTGTAAGGCAGCAACTCTACCGCTGCGCCACCGTGCCACCCACTAGTGATCTCAAATTATGGTCATCCAAATAATGCGAGTCACAAATGATCATACTTTATTTAAACTGCATGCTTCCAAAGTGAAATACATTAGGACACCTGTCCACAATCAGTGATGACAACAAGGATACTTTTCTTTGATTTGGAGGCAAAGCCATCCCGTGGGCTGGTAGCTTCCATACACCTGACAACATCACAGCCCTCGACCACCGAACCAAACACAACATGCTTGCCATCTAACCTGTAACACAAAGCAGGTGATATCATTTACCTCCAATATTATCAATAAATAACTGCAAATTTTTCAAATTTCCAGCTTACCATGTAGTAACAGTAGTGCAGATAAAGAACTGGGAACCATTTGTGTTTGGCCCAGAATTGGCCATGGACAGGATACCTGCAATGTGAAGATGGCAAATGTGCTCAGATTGTCTTTGATGGCGAGATATTAAAATGTAGATAGAAGCAGGCAAGCGCAGAGGGGAATTTCAAGGGGGGAGGGGAGGAAGTGGTACAGAGGTCAGTAAAACAGTTCAGTTCAGTTCTTGTCACGTGTACCGAGGTACAGTGAAAAGTTTTTGTTGCGTGCTGACCAGTCGACAGAAAGACAATACATAATATAATTCAGCAACTTACAGAGTATAGATGCATGATAAGGGAATGATGATCAGTGCAAGGCAAAGCCATCAAGGATGGTCCGAGGGTCGCCAAAGAGGTAGATAGTAATTCAGCACCGCTCTCTGGTTGTGAAAACCAGCAAAAACGGAACAAAGAAACAAATGTATTAATTAAACCCACAAACATAACAGCCAATGCTCCTTTCCCCCCAAACGACAACGTCACTAACACAAGAAGCTGCAGATGCCAGAAACTTAAGCAAGACTCAAAGCACAGGATGCACTCAGTGTTCAAGAAGGAACTGCAGATGCTGGAAAAATTGAAGGTAGACAATAATGCTGGAGAAACTCAGTGGGTGAGGCAGCATCTATGGAGCGAAGGAATAGGTGACATATCTGGTCGAGACCTTTCTTCAGACTGTTGTGGGGGTGGGGGGCGGGAAGAAGAAAGGAAGAGGCGGAGACAGTGGGCAGTGGAAGAGTTGGGAAGGGGATGGGAAAGAGGGAGAAAGCAAGGGCTACCTGAAATTGGAGAAGTCAATGTTCATACCGCTGGGGTTTAAACTGCCCAAGTGAAATATGAGGTGCTGCTCCTCCAATTTACGGTGGGACTCACTCTGGCCATGGAGGAGGCCCAGGACAGAAAGGTCAGATTCGGAATGGGAGGGGGAGCTGAAATGCTGAGCCACCGGTAGATCAGGTTGGTTAGTGCGAACCGAGCGGAGGTGTTGGGCGAAGCGATCACCAAATCTACGTTTGGTCTCACCGATGTAGAGCAGCACTCAGTGGGTCAGAGAGCATTTACGGAGGGAATGGAAAGGCGATGTTTCATCTCGGGACCTTTCATCACTTTCTCTTCTGGTCAAACTTTGCAACAGGCCAAAGCAGTTCGAACAGAATCCACTTTACCTAGTTATGTGTGCTTCAGGGTGAAATTCTCATCAGCAAATGTTTCCCCATAGATGGACTTTCCTCCAGTGCCATCATGTGCCGTGAAGTCACCGCCCTGTGTGGTTCAAGGTTGAAGGTGCCGTTAGTTAACATGGAACAGCCGAATCAAGAACAACGGTAAGACCTTGAACACCGACCGCTCCTCACCTGGCACATGACCCCATTAATGATCCGGTGGAATGTCGATCCCTTGTAACCAAAACCCTTCTCCCCGGTGCACAAGGCACGGAAGTTCTCTGCAACAAAACCACTCAGGGTTAGACCACATGTTTAAACGATGGACACTTTGTGCAACTCAACACAAGCCTGGGTCTGCATCCCAGGGTCATCAAGGAGGTGGCTCTAGAAACAGTGGATGCATTGGTGATCATTTTCCAATGTTTAATATATTCAGGATCAGTCCCTGTGGATTGGAGGATAGCTAATGTTATCCCACTTTTCAAGAAAGGAGCAAGAGAGAAAACGGGGAATTACAGACCAGTTAACCTGACTTCGGTGATGGGAAAGATGCTGGAGTCAATTATTAAAGAGGTAATAATGGGGCATTTGGATAGCAGTAAAAGGATTAGTCCAAGTCAGCATGGATTTATGAAAGGAAAATCATGCTTGACTAATCTTCTGGAATGTTTTCAGGATGTGACAAGTAAAATGGATGAAAGGGAGCCAGTGGATGCAGTGTATCTAGACTTTCAAAAAGCCTTTGATAAGGTCCCGCACGGGAGACTGGTGACTAAAATTAGAGCACATGGTATTGGGGGTAGGGTGTTGACATGAATAGAAAATTGGTTGGCAGACAGGAAGCAAAGAGTAGGAGTGAACGGGTACTTTTCAGAATGGCAGGCAGTGCGAGTGGAGTGCCGCAAGGCTCGGTGTTGGGGCCGCAACCGTTTACCATATACCATGTTTTGGTCTCCTAATTTGAGGAAGGACATCCTTGTGATTGAGACAGTGCAGCGTAGGTTGACGCGATTGATCCCTGGGATGGCGGGACTGTCATATGAGGAAAGATTGAAAAGACAAGGCTTGTATTCACTGGAGTTTAGAAGGATGAGGGGGAATCTTTTGGAAACATATAAAATTATAAAAGGACTGGACAAGCTAGATGCAGGAAAAATGTTCCCAATGTTGGGCGAGTACAGAACCAGGAGCCACAGTCTTAGAATAAAGGGGAGGTCATTTAAGACTGAGGTGAGAAAAAACCTTTTCACCCAGAGAGTTGTGAATTTGTGGAATTCTCTGCCACAGAGGGCAGTGGAGGCCAAATCACTGGATGGATTTAAGAGAGAGTTAGATAGAGCTCTAGGGGCTAGTGGAGTCAAGGGATATGGGGAGAAGGCAGGCGCGGATTATTGATGGGGACGATCAGCCATGATCACAGTGAATGGCGGTGCGGGCTCGAAGGGCCGAATGGCCTCCTCCTGCATCTATTTTCTATGTTTCTATGACTCACCTGCAGTCTTTGGGACAACATCAGCCATGAGCTGGAAGAGACAAGAGGCACAGCGTCAGAACACCAGCCCATGCACAATAATTACTCTGCTACATTACCGCTGAAATTAGTGCAGCACAGTGGCTCACAAGGTCATAAGTGATAGGAGCTGAATTAGGCTATTCGGCCCATCAAGTCTACTCCGCCATTCAATCATGGCTGATCTATCTCTCCCTCCTAACCCCATTCTCATGCCTTCTCCCCATAACCTGACACCCGTACTAATCAAAGATGACAGAGCTGCTGCCTCACGGTGCCAGAGACCAGAGTTCGATCTTATTCTCGGGTGCTGCCTATGTGGAGTTTGCACGCATGGGTTTTCTCCGGTTGCCTCCCATATCCCAAAGACATGCAGGTTTGTAGTTTAATTGGCCTCTGTAAATTGCCCCGAGTGTATAGGGAGTGGATGAGAAAGTGGGATAACATAGAAACTTTCACTTGCCAGGGTTCGTCCTGCCCCCACCGCTTCTCTCTTCCCTCCTCCACTACCACAGTCTGAAGAAGAGCCCCGATCCAAAACATTGTCTATCCATGTTCTGCAGAGATGTCGCCTGACCCGCTGCGTTACTCCAGCACTTTGTGGTCTACCTGAAGCAAAGGGTTGATGATCGAGGAGTCATCATCCACCCAATGGCAAACACTGGTGGGTGGGTGACTATGTTTCATCCTGAGAGGCTGCGTAACTGAGGACTCTCCAGTTTACAGCCTGGAGCCACGGATACGCTCAGAGATGGACATCAAGCTCTGCTGGAAGACCATCAACTGTGTGAAGGATGCTCCTTGGTCTGCATGAAACTTGCTGGTCTCCCAGCAGAGTGAGATGTCCGTCAGGGAATGTTGCTGACTGGATCGCTCCAGACTGCAGGAATAAGTGCTGAGAGACGCACTGAAACTTGGTGCAGCCAACGCCAAGGCTCTGTCCTTCTGCTGTTGGACATTGAGGGGCAGAGTCCGGTGGGGACACCCCTCAAACAAGGGAAGGGATATCACCAAAGAGGCCACGAGAAAGGCAACAGTGTCATTTTCACCAAAACTGCATCATTGATTCTAAAGACCAACACTCAAAATGTATTAACATGTAGAAACAAGGAACTGTAGATGCTAGTTAATACATACAAGGACACAAAGTGCTGGAGTAACTCAGCGGGACAGGCAGCATCTCTGGAGAGAAGGAACAGGTGATGGTTGGTGTGGAGACCCTTCTTCAGACTGATCTTTACCTGGCCACATGGTGGAGCCGTTGTACTTCCATTGGCAGCCACGCCTTCAATGGCCCAGGCTGCAAGTTGTCAAACTCCCTCCACTGTTGCAGCTCCACCCTCAAGCCCAGCCCAGCTTTGGACAAATGTTTCCGCCTTCTTCCACGCAGCTACAAGCGTAACAAAATAAGTTGTTTTTCCCCAATGAAGATAGACACAAAGTGCTGGAGTAACTCAGAGGGACAGGCAGCATCTCTGGAGGTAAGGGATGGGTGGCGTGTCGAGACCAGTCTTCAGACCAAATTTTTCTATTGTATAGTTGAGCTATTTTGCTTTAAATGCTCCCTATTCTTTTCCAGAGCTTTTTTTTTAAACTGTTGCCATTTTTTTTGGGGGGGGGGGGGATGATTTACACCATTTTTACTTACCACCATCACAATGCGACCCGCGGGCTTGCCAGCAATGGAAATGTCCATAAACACCTTGGGGTTTTTGCCCGCCATGGTTCTGCAGCTTCTCGGTTGTGAGACGAACGCAAAATGGATGGTCTGCACCGCCTTTCCAACTTTGCCACGCAGCAGGAAGTGTTGGGCTGAGCGCTGCAACATTTTAGCCAGTTGCCAGCAATCTGCGCCTGGAGAAGGCGGATGCTAATTGCAACGAGTTGCGACTGAGATCCCAGATCACACCATCAATCACACATCATTCGCCCGGCTATTCGCTGCAACCGAGACATGAGGGCAGAAATCAAAGCAAAACAAAACTCCTTGCATGTGAAAGGACTTTATCTAGTTGATTCCTTGGAACAAAGCCACGTTTTTGATATATCAGTCTGTGCAATGAACAGCGAAAGACAAGTACCAATGGAGCAAGTCTGCTGACACTTAAAATACATATTTTTAATAAATGCTAGAAAATCAGTGGCCCTGGATCGATCAGCTGATTTTTCCCCCAATTTTTTTTTTAAACAAACATCACGAGCATCCGCAGTTCTTTTTTTTTTAAAGATACATATTTTAAATGAATTCAATTTCAATTCATGTCGTTGAATCATTGGAAAAGACCAGGTATAAAACAATTTAAAGCATAACTTACTCCAATCCTCATGGGCTGTAGTATTAAAAAACAAGGAACTGCAGAGTTGCTGTTTTACAGAAAAAGACACAAAGTGCTGGAGTGCAGGGGGGTCTATCTCCCCATTATAACTGACGGGTTTTCTCATATCATATAGTCTATATTACTAAAAGTAAGATCTTGACCACTTCCTGTTTTTCTGTTACAAGATTTTTTTTTAAATGCTGCCACTTACGGCTGTGATTTTTGGCCATCCTTCTCCGAGTCACCCTCCACGGCGCAGGACAAGAGGATCGATCAGCTGATTTTCCCCCAAATTTATTTATTTTATTTAAACAAACATCACGAGCATCCGCAGTTCTTTTTTTTAAAGAAACATATTTTAAATAAATTCAATTTCAATTCTTGTCTGTGATTTTTGGCCATCTTTCTCCGAGTCCCCCTCCGCTGCGCAGGACAAGAGGATTTTTCCGATCGATGAAAAATAAAAGAGTTATTAGCGTTTAAAAAATGTTGACATGCTCTCTGCTGCCCCTGCTGGTGGGAGTGGGGGAGGGACTATAAAACCCGGAAGTGTTGCGCCTCACTCAGTCTTTGCAAGATGGAGGAAGCGAGAGGGTCACGTCTCTCTGAGCTGTGAATAACACTGAGCACATGTCTGCTCAACTGTGAGTGCCCTTAATGTGGTTTGAAAATTAAAATGTGGTAACTGCTTCGAAATGCTGCACTGCAAATGTTTGTTGGTGGTGGTAACTGCACAACTTCCTGTTTGCTCTGTATATTGATTTTGTGATAAAACGCTATCACTTACGGCTGTGCTTTTTGGCCATCTTACTCAGTCCCCCTCCGCTCATCTGGTGCTGAGGATTCTTCCCATCAATTAAAAATAAAAGTGTTATTAGTGTTTAAAAAAATGTTGAGAATCTCTCTACTGTCAATCACGCCACAAAGGCCACGCCCCTTATGCTGGGAGGGGGAGGGATTATAAAACCCGGAAGTGTGCGTGTGGCTCAGTCACTGCAAGAAGGGCGAGGGAGAGGTCACGTCTCTGAGCTGTGAATCAGCTGAACACACTGAATGTCTACTAAACTGTAATTGTGGTGTTTATGTGGTGTTTTGTGTGGTGTTATGGTGGTTTCACCCTGCTTGAAATCGTATGAAACTGCATTTGAATGTGGTGGCCTTGCACCCTGCATGAAATGGTATGGAACTGCACTTGAATTTGGTGGCCTTGCATCCTGCTTGAAGTGGTATGAAACTGCACTTGAATTTGGTTGCCTTGCTCCCTGCTAGAAATGGCAATTAACAGCACTAGCAATTGGTGGCCTTGCATCCTGCTTGAAGTGGCATGAAACTGCACTTGAATTTGGTGGCCTTGCATCCTGCTCGAAGTGGCATGAAACTGTATTTGTGTATTGTGGCCCTGTATCTGACTTGAAGTGGTAGGAAACTACACTTGAGTTTGGTGGCCCTGCACCCTGCTTGAAGTGGTAGGAAACTACACTTGCATTTGGTGGATTTGCACCCTGCACAAAGTGGTATGAAACTGCACTTAAATTTGGTGGCCTTGGACCCTGCTTGAAATGGTATGAAACTGCACTTGAATTTGGTTGCCTTGCACCCTGCTTGAAGTGGTAGGAAACTGCACTTGAATTTGGTGGCCTTGCACCCTGCTTGAAGTGGTTGGAAACTGCACTTGCATTTGGTGGATTTTCACCCTGAACGAAGTGGTATGAAACTGCACTTGAATTTGGTGGCCTTGCACCCTTCTTGAATTGGTAGGAAATTGCAGTTGAATTTGGTGGCCCTGCACCCTGCTTGAAATGGAATTTCAAGGAATAGCCGTGAGTCAACTGCTCGCCCACTAGCCGTGAGAGAGCTGCCAGCACATCAGGCTTGAGTGACTGAGATGTCGCCCCAAGAATCCATTTGGCCCACAATGTCCATACTAGCCTTCTGGAAACCAGTCCTTTCAGCCCACAATACCCATACTAGAGCTCCAGAAATCCCCCCCCACTGGTCACCAATATTGGAATTGGTGGAGAGGTGGAATATTGCGTTGGGGGACCAGCTCTCCCGTGTGAACATGTAACCCAACAGGTCCCACTTAGTCTAGTATTAATTAAAAACATAAGATTACTCCCATATTAATAAAGTATATTAAGACCAGAATATTTGCAGAATATCATGTTACAAAATATCAGGAGCAGAATTAGGCCATTCGGCCCATCAAGTCTTCTCCGCCATTCAATCATGGCTGATCTATCTTTCCCTCCGAACCCCATTCTCCTGCCTTCTCCCCATAATCCCCAGACACCAGTACTAATTAAAGCTAGTGCATTGGTAATCCCTGCTGAGCAGGTAACAGAATGCTAATGATTCAGGGCATTAGGCGAGTATTTAATGCTAGATGAGTAATATCTAAATACTTTATTATAACAGATTAATGAAAACCATCTGTTGTGAATTGCAAGCTCAAGGCAACATTTAACATCTGAATTCTTTCATTACAATTATTTTGTGACCACGCTTCACTAGAATGTCTTAAATAGAACATGAAAGGCACTTTGTAAATTTAATAATTTTTTTTAAGTTTGTACCCTATAGTTCAGAGACACCGGACAACACTGTGGTGCAGTTGGTAGATGTGCTGTCTCACAGAAACCTGGGTTCACCCTCACCTTACCTGCTGTCTCCTGATTTGAGGAAGGGCATTCTTGCTATTGAGGGAATGCAGCGTAGGTTCACCAGGTTAATTCCCGGGATGGCGGGACTATCATATGATGAAAGAATGGAGCGACTGGGCTTGTAGTCACTGAAATCTAGAAGGATAAGAGGGGATCTTATAGAAACATATCAAATTATTAAGGGATTGGACCCGCTAGATGCTGTAAACTTGTTCCCGATGTTGGGGCTGTCCAGAACCAGGGGGCACGGTTTAAGAATAAGGGGTAGGCCATTTAGAACCAAGATGAGGAAAAGCTTTTTCACCCAGAGAGTTGTGAATCTGTGGAATTCTCTGCCTCAGCAGTGGAGGCCGATTCACTGGATGCATTTTAAGGAGAGTTATATAGAGCTCTTAGTACAAGCGGAATCAAAGCATATGGGAAGAAAGCAGGAACAGGGTACAGATTGTGGATGATCAGCCATGATCACATTGAATGGTGGTGCTGGCTCGGAGGGCCGAATGACCCGGGTAGTTGGGCCCGAAGTGGAGTAAAGGGAACTAAAACCCTACAGTATCTATGTGGAGTTTGCATGTACTCGCAGTGATCGTGTGAGTTTCCCTAGTGCACCAGTTTCCTCTCATATCTCAAGGACGTAAGGGTTGGTGGGTTAACTGGCCTCCAGACCAGCGTTTCTCTACCTTTTTACCCTTGCGGAACCCTTGAATTAATTTTCATGTCTCAGAGAACCCCTGAGCTGGGGGTTGCCGGGCCCGCTGCCATTTTGACTCGCGTCACACCGGCGATCTCTGGAGTCACAACGGGGACCCGTCAGCCGCGCCTGCGCAGTTGTGTATGGGTGAATGCTAATGGGGGAACATTGTGTTGGGGGTAGGGGGACTGAACGGGTCTGCGCTTGGTCTAGTTCAGGGGTGTCAAACTCATTTTAGGTCACGGGCGGGATTGGGTAAGATGCTACTTCATGCGGGACGGATCAGTTGTGCACGTGAGAACGCACGCTCCCACAGCTGTCGTTGCCTTTGTTTATTCTACCTGCTCTCATGTGTCTCAGTCTCGGCTATAACTGCAAAGTGTTTCGCTTTACGAATTTCATTTCTTATGAAGAAGACTGCCTGGCAAGCATTACTTTTATGATTGGTATTAACTTACAGTCGGAGGCTACAAGAAAGTTGTGATGAGAGAGAGAAAAAACGATGCTAGTTTGGCTAAGATTCTTTTGGGAGCCACACCCTTTCCATTAATAAGCCATTTGAAATCGAACATTAGCAGACACAAATGTAGACCCAATGAACCAAATTGTCGGGTCTACTTGTCCGCCACCATTTTAGTGCTGGCATCCAAGAGAAACTCCGGGTTGTGATCTCTCCCGGTAAGTGCGGGTTTCTGGGACAATCGGGAGACTGGGAAGGGCCTAGAACAGAGACGCTTTGCGGTCGGCTGAGCTCTCTCCTCTGCCATGCTGCTCCACAATGTAGAGAGGAAAGTATCCACCGTCCAGCCCCACAGTGACAATGTTACTTTATTTCCCTCACAGCATTCGAACGCAGACTAGTCCTTGGTCAGGCCCAAACTGTAGTATTGTGGAGCCGTATGGGATCCTTTCACCAACAACAACAAGATCACCCTGGAGAAAGTACAACGGCGAGCAGCCCGCTTTGTATGTAATGACTACAAGCGCAAATCAAGCGTGAATAATGCGCTGACGTCTCTCGGATGGGACACCCTAGAGCTCCGCAGAATCAGGCTAACAATTATTGCAATTTACAAGGAGATTCACAAAATCACTCCATCGAATCTCCCGTCATCCCAGAGCACCAACTGCCATGAAAGAAGACAAAATAACGGTCCCAACATCATCAACTGGCTAAACTTCAATAAACCTTGCTACCAATATTCCCTTTACCCAAGGACGATAAGGGAATGGAACATGTTCCCACCCAACACACGTGCTGCTCCCGATGTTAAGTCATTTAAAAAGGGGATTGAGCAACTAGATCTCCTCGACTTGCTCCAAACGGCCCCACTTCAAAATGTAATCGCTACTCTCCTCACTCCGACCTGCGCCAGATAACCACTGCTGAGGCGTTTGCGCAGTAACCAACCCGAAGCCGCTCCGCGCCCGCCCCTTCCCTCCCTCCTCATTGGCCACAGCTGACTACCCAGAGTGGCTGACAAGGGAGGCGGGTCACGTCCATGAGCAGCGGCTCTGGGGGAGCCGGACGCCCCGGCTCCGGAGACAACTGCAGCCCGATCCTAGGGACAATTTGCAATTATACAAAAGCCAATTAACCAACAAACCTTTACATCTTTGGAGTGTGGGGGGAAACCAGAGATAGCTCATGAAGGTCACGGAGAGAACGTACAAACTCCATACAGACAGCGCCCGCAGTCAGGACTGTACCCGGGTCTCTGGCGCTGTAAGGCAGCAACTCTACCGCTGCGCCACCGTGCCACCCACTAGTGATCTCAAATTATGATCATCCAAATAATGCGAGTCACAAATGATCATACTTTATTTAAACTGCATGCTTCCAAACTGAAGTACATTAGGACACCTGTCCACAATCAGTGATGACAACAGGGATACATCTGCTTGACTTGGAGGCAACTTCACCCGGTGGGCTGGTAGCTTCCATGCTGTGGACAACATCGATGCCATCTACCACCGAACCAAACACAACATGCTTGCCATCTAACCTGTAACACAAAGCAGGTGATATCATTTACCTCCAATATCATCAATAAATAACTGCAAAATATAGATTTTTCAAATTTCCAGCTTACCATGAAGTATTAATGGTGCAGATAAAGAACTGGGAACCATTTGTGTTTGGCCCAGAATTGGCCATGGACAGGATACCTGCAATGTGAAGATGGCAAATGTGCTCAGATTGTCTTTGATGGCGAGATATTAAAATGTAGATAGAAGCAGGCAAGCGCAGAGGGGAATTTCAAGGGGGGAGGGGAGGAAGTGGTACAGAGGTCAGTAAAACAGTTCAGGTCAGTTCTTGTCACGTGTACCGAGGTACAGTGAAAAGCTTTTGTTGCGTGCTGACCAGTCGACAGAAAGACAATACATAATATAATTCAGCAACTTACAGAGTATAGATACATGATAAGGGAATGATGATTAGTGCAAGGCAAAGCCATCAAGGATGGTCCGAGGGTCACCAAAGAGGTAGATAGTAATTCAGCACCGCTCTCTGGTTGTGAAAACCAGCAAAAACGGAACAAAGAAACAAATGTATTAATTAAACCCAAAAACATAACAGCCAATGCTCCTTTCCCCCCAAAAGACAACGCCACTAACACAAGAAGCTGCAGATCCCAGAAACGTAAGCAAGACACAAACCACAGGATGCACTCAGTGTTCAAGAAGGAACTGTAGATGCTGGAAAAATCGAAGGTGGACAAAAATGCTGGAGAAACTCAGCGGATGAGGCAGCATCTATGGAGCGAAGGAATAGGTGATGTTTCTGGTCGAGAACCTTCTTCAGACTGATGTGGGGGTGAGGGGGTGGGAAGAAGAAAGGAAGAGGCGGAGACAGTGGGCAGTGGAAGAGCTGGGAAGGGGAGGGGAAAGAGGGAGAAAGAGGAAAGAGGGAGGACTACCTGAAATTGGAGAAGTCAATGTTCATACCGCTGGGGTGTAAACTACCCAAGCGAAATATGAGGTGCTTCTCCTCCAATTTACGGTGGGACTCATTCTGGCCATGGAGGAGGCCCAGGACAGAAAGGTCGGATTCGGAATGGGAGGGGGAGTTGAAGTGCTGAGCCACTGGGAGATCAGGTTGGTTAGTGCGACCCGAGCGGAGGTGTTGGGCGAAGCGATCGCCAAGCCTACGATTGGTCTCACCGATGTAGAGCAGCACTCAGTGGGTCAGAGAGCATTTACGGAGGGAATGGAAAGGCGATGTTTCATCTCAGGACCTTTCATCACTTTCTCTTCTGGTCAAACTTTGCAACAGGCCAATGCAGTTCGAACAGAATCCACTTTACCTGGTACTGTGTGCTTCAGGGTGAAATTCTCATCAGCAAATGTTTCCCCGTAGATGGATTTTCCTCCAGTGCCATCATGTGCCGTGAAGTCACCGCCCTGTGTGGTTCAAGGTTGAAGGTGCCGTTAGTTAACATGGAACAGCCGAATCAAGAACAACGGTAAGACCTTGAACACCGACCGCTCCTCACCTGGCACATGACCCCATTAATGATCCGGTGGAACGTCGAGCCCTTGTAACCAAAACCCTTATCCCCGGTGCACAAGGCACGGAAGTTCTCTGCAACAAAACCACTCAGGGTTAGACCACATGTTTAAACGATGGACACTTTGTGCAACTCAACACAAGGGTCTCACCTGCAGTCTTTGGGACAACATCGGCCCTGAGCTGGAAGAGACAAGAGGCACAGCGTCAGAACACCAGCCCATGCACAATAATTACTCTGCTACATTACCGCTGAAATCAGTGCAGCACAGTGGCTCACAAGGTCATAAGTGATAGGAGCAGAATTAGGCTATTCGGCCCATCAAGTCTACTCCGCCATTCAATCATGGCTGATCTATCTCTCCCTCCTAACCCCATGCTCATGCCTTCTCCCCATAACCTGACACCCGTACTAATCAAAGATGACAGAGCTGCTGCCTCACGGTGCCAGAGACCAGAGTTCGATCTTATTCTCGGGTGCTGCCTATGTGGAGTTTGCACGCATGGGTTTTCTCCGGTTGCCTCCCATATCCCAAAGACATGCAGGTTTGTAGTTTAATTGGCCTCTGTAAATTGCCCCGAGTGTATAGGGAGTGGATGAGAAAGTGGGATAACATAGAAACCTTCACTTGCCAGGGTTTGTCCTGCCCCCACCGCTTCTCTCTTCCCTCCTCCACTACCACAGTCTGAAGAAGAGCCCCGATCCAAAACATTGTCTATCCATGTTCTGCAGAGATGTCGCCTGACCCGCTGCGTTACTCCAGCACTTTGTGGTCTACCTGAAGCAAAGGGTTGATGATCAAGGAGTCATCATCCACCCAATGATAAACACTGGTGGGTGGGTGACTATGTTTCATCCTGAGAGGCTGCGTAACTGAGGACTCTCCGGTTTACAGCCTGTAGCCACGGATACGCTCAGAGATGGACATCAAGCTCTGCTGGAAGACCATCAACTGTGAAGGATGCTCCTTGGTCTGCATGAAACTTGCTGGTCTCCCAGCAGAGTGAGATGTCTGTCAGGGAATGTTGCCGACTGGATCACTCCAGGCTGCAGGAATAAGTGCTGAGAGACGCACTGAAACTTGGTGCAGCCAACGCCAAGGCTCTGTCCTTCTGCTGTTGGACATTGAGGGGCAGAGTCCGGTGGGGGCACCCCTCAAACAAGGGAAGGGATATCACCAAAGAGGCCACGAGAAAGGCAACAGTATCATTTTCACCAAAACTGCATCATTGATTCTAAAGACCAACACTCAAAATGTATTAACATGTAGAAACAAGGAACTGTAGATGCTAGTTAATACATACAAGGACACAAAGTGCTGGAGTAACTCAGCGGGACAGGCAGCATCTCTGGAGAGAAGGAACAGGTGATGGTTGGTGTGGAGACCCTTCTTCAGACTGATCTTTACCTGGCCACATGGTGGAGCCGTTGTACTTCCATTGGCAGCCACGCCTTCAATGGGCCAGGCTGCAAGATGTCATACTCCCTCCACTGTTGCAGCTCCACCCTCAAGCCCAGCCCAGCTTTGGACAAAAGCTTCTGCCTTCTTCCACGCAGCTACAAGCGTAGCAAAATAAGTTGTTTTTCCCCAATGAAGATAAGGCACAAAGTGCTGGAGTAACTCAGAGGGACAGGCAGCATCTCTGGAGAGAAGGGATGGGTGACGTATCGAGACCAGTCTTCAGACCAAATTTTTCTATTGTATAGTTGAGCTATTTTGCTTTAAATGCTCCCTATTCTTTTCCAGTGCAGTTTTTTTTTAAACTGTTGCCATTTTTTTGGTGGGGGGGGGGGGGGGGCATGATTTACACCATATTTACTTACCTCCATCAGAATGCGGCCCGCGGGCTTGCCAGCAATGGAAATGTCCATAAACACCTTGGGGTTTTTGCCCGCCATGGTTCTGCAGCTTCTCGGTTGTGAGACAAACGCAAAATGGATGGTCTGCACCGCCTTTCCAACTTTGCCACGCAGCAGGAAGTGTTGGGGCTGAGCGCTGCAACATTTTAGCCAGTTGCCGGCAATCTGCACCTGGAGAAGGCGGATGCTAATTGCAACGAGTTGCGACTGAGATCCCAGATCACACCATCAATCACACATCATTCTCCCGGACATTCGCTGCAACCGAGACATGAGGGCGGATATCAAAGCAAAACAAAACTCCTTGCATGTGAAAGGACTTTATCTAGTTGATTCCTTGGAACAAAGCCACGTTTTTGATATATCAGTCTGTGCAATGAACAGCAAAAGACAAGTACCAAGGGTGCAAGTCTGCTGACATTTAAAATAAATATTTTTAATAAATGCTAGAAAATCAGTGGCACTGGATCGATCAGCTGATTTTCCCCCCAATTTTTTTTTTTTAAACAAACATCACGAGCATCCGCAGTTTTTTTTTTAAAGATACATATTTTAAATGAATTCAATTTCAATTCATGTCGTTGAATCATTGGAAAAGACCAGGTATAAAACAATTTAAATCATAACTTACTCAAATCCTCATGGGCTGTAGTATTAAAAAACAAGGAACTGCAGAGTTGCTGTTTTACAGAAAAAGACACAAAGTGCTGGAGTGCAGGGGGGTCTATCTCCCCATTATAACTGACGGGTTTTCTCATATCATATAGTCTATATTACTAAAAGTAAGATCTTGACCACTTCCTGTTTTTCTGTTACAAGATTTTTTTTTAAATGCTGCCACTTACGGCTGTGATTTTTGGCCATCCTTCTCCGAGTCCCCCTCCACTGCGCAGGACAAGAGGATTTATCCGATCGATGAAAAATAAAAGAGTCCTTCTGCTGTTGGACATTGAGGGCAGAGTCCGGTGGGGACACCCCTCAAACAAGGGAAGGGACACCACCAAAGAGGCCACGAGAAAGACAACAGTATCATTTTCACCAAAACTGCATCGTTGATTCTAAAGACCAACACTCAAAATGGATTAACATGTAGAAACAAGGAATTGCAGATGCTAGTTAATACATACAAGGACACAAAGTGCTGGACTAACTCAGCGGGACAGGCAGCATCTCTGGAGAGAAGGGATGGGTGGCGTGTCGAGACCAGTCTTCAGACGCAATTTTTCTATTGTATAGTTGAGCTATTTTGCTTTAAATGCTCCCTATTCTTTTCCAGAGCTTTTTTTTTAAAGCTGTTGCCATTTTTTTTGTGGGGGGGGGGATGATTTACACCATTTTTACTTACCTCCATCAGAATGCGGCCCGCGGGCTTGCCAGCAATGGAAATGTCCATAAACACCTTGGGGTTTTTGCCCGCCATGGTTCTGCAGCTTCTCGGTTGTGAGACAAACGCAAAATGGATGGTCTGCACCGCCTTTCCAACTTTGCCACGCAGCAGGAAGTGTTGGGCTGAGCGCTGCAACATTTTAGCCAGTTGCCAGCAATCTGCGCCTGGAGAAGGCGGATGCTAATTGCAACGAGTTGCGACTGAGATCCCAGATCACACCATCAATCACACATCATTCTCCCGGACATTCGCTGCAACCGAGACATGAGGGCGGATATGAAAGCAAAACAAAACTCCTTGCATGTGAAAGGACTTTATCTAGTTGATTCCTTGGAACAAAGCCACGTTTTTGATATATCAGTCTGTGCAATGAACAGCGAAAGACAAGTACCAAGGGTGCAAGTCTGCTGACATTTAAAATACATATTTTTAATAAATGCTAGAAAATCAGTGGCCCTGGATCGATCAGCTGATTTTTCCCCCAATATTTTTTTTTTAAACAAACATCACGAGCATCCGCAGTTCTTTTTTTTTAAAGAAACGTATTTTAAATAAATTCAATTTCAATTCATGTCGTTGAATCATTGGAAAAGACCAGGTATAAAACAATTTAAATCATAACTTACTCCAATCCTCATGGGCTGTAGTATTAAAAAACAAGGAACTGCAGAGTTGCTGTTTTACAGAAAAAGACACAAAGTGCTGGAGTGCAGGGGGGTCTATATCCCCATTATAACTGACGGGTTTTCTCATATCATATAGTCTATATTACTAAAAGTAAGATCTTGACCACTTCCTGTTTTTCTGTTACAAGATTTTTTTTTAAATGCTGCCACTTACGGCTGTGATTTTTGGCCATCCTTCTCCGAGTCCCCCTCCACTGCGCAGGACAAGAGGATTTATCCGATCGATGAAAAATAAAAGAGTTATTAGCGTTTAAAAAATGTTGACATGCTCTCTGCTGCCCCTGCTGGTGGGAGTGGGGGAGGGACTATAAAACCCGGAAGTGTTGTGCCTCACAGTCTTTGCAAGATGGAGGAAGCGAGTGGGTCACGTCTCTCTGAGCTGTAAATAACAATGAATAACACTGAGCACATGTCTGCTCAACTGTGAGTGCCCTTAATGTGGTTTGAAAATTAAAATGTGGTAACTGCTTCGAAATGCTGCACTGCAAATGGTTGTTGGTGGTGGTAACTGCACAACTTCCTGTTGGCACTGTATATTGATTTTGTGATAAAACGCTACCATTTACGGCTGTGCTTTTTGGCCATCTTACTTAGTCCCCCTCCGCTCATCTGGTGCTGAGGATTCTTCCCATCAATTAAAAATAAAAGTGTTATTAGTGTTTAAAAAAATGTTGAGAATCTCTCTACTGTCAATCACGCCACGAAGGCCACGCCCCTTATGCTGGGAGGGGGAGGGATTATAAAACCCGGAAGTGTGGGTGTGGCTCAGTCACTGCAAGAAGGGCGAGGGAGAAGTCACGTCTCTGAGCTGTGAATCAGCTGAACACACTGAATGTCTACTAAACTGTAATTGTGGTGTTTATGGGGTGTTTTGTGTGGTGTTATGGTGGTTTCACCCTGCTTGAAATGGTATGAAACTGCATTTGAATGTGGTGGCCTTGCACCCTGCATGAAATGGTATGAAACTGCATTTGAATTTGGTGGCCTTGCACCCTGCATGAAATGGTATGGAACTGCACTTGAATTTGGTGGCCTTGCATCCTGCTTGAAGTGGTATGAAACTGCACTTGAATTTGGTTGCCTTGCTCCCTGCTAGAAATGGCAATTAACAGCACTAGCAATTGGTGGCCTTGCATCCTGCTTGAAGTGGCATGAAACTGCACTTGAATTTGGTGGCCTTGCATCCTGCTTGAAGTGGCATGAAACTGTATTTGTGTATTGTGGCCCTGTATCTGACTTGAAGTGGTAGGAAACTGCACTTGAATTTGGTGACCTTGCACCCTGCTTGAAGTGGTTGGAAACTGCACTTGCATTTGGTGGATTTTCACCCTGCACGAAGTGGTATGAAACTGCACTTAAATTTGGTTGCCTTGCATCCTTCTTGAATTGGTAGGAAATTGCAGTTGAATTTGGTGGCCCTGCACCCTGCTTGAAATGGAATTTCAAGGAATAGCCGTGAGTCAACTGCTCGCCCACTAGCCGTGAGAGAGCTGCCAGCACATCAGGCTTGAGTGACTGAGATGTCGCCCCAAGAATCCATTTGGCCCACAATGTCCATACTAGCCCTCTGGAAACCAGTCCATTCAGCCCACAATACCCATACTAGAGCTCCAGAAATCCCCTCCCACAGGTCACCAATATTGGAATTGGTGGAGAGGTGGAATATTGCGTAGGGGGACCAGCTCTCCCGTGTGAACATGTGACCCAACAGGTCCCACTTAGTCTAGTATTAACTAAAAACATAAGATTACTCCCATATTAATAAAGTATATTAAGACCAGAATATTCGCAGAATATCATGTTACAAAATATCAGGAGCAGAATTAGGCCATTCGGCCCATCAAGTCTTCTCCGCCATTCAATCATGGCTGATCTATCTTTCCCTCCGAACCCCATTCTCCTGCCTTCTCCCCATAATCCCCAGACACCAGTACTAATTAAAGCTAGTGCATTGGTAAGCCCTGCTGAGCAGGTAACAGAATGCTAATGATTCAGGGCATTAGGCGAGTATTTAATGCTAGATGAGTAATATCTAAATACTTTATTATAACAGATTAATGAAAACCAGCTGTTGTGAATTGCTAGCTCAAGGCAACATTTAACATCTGAATTCTTTCATTACAATTATTTTGTGACCACGCTTCACTAGAATGTCTTAAATAGAACATGAAAGGCACTTTGTAAATTTAATAATTTTTTTAAAGTTTGTACTCTATAGTTCAGAGACACCGGGCAACACTGTGGTGCAGTTGGTAGATGTGCTGTCTCACAGAAACCTGGGTTCATCCTCACCTTACCTGCTGTCTCCTGATTTGAGGAAGGACATTCTTGCTATTGAGGGAATGCAGCGTAGGTTCACCAGGTTAATTCCCGGGATGGCGGGGGGACTATCATAATGATGAAAGAATGGAGCGACTGGGCTTGTAGTCACTGAAATCTAGAAGGATAAGAGGGGATCTTATAGAAACATATCAAATTATTAAGGGATTGGACCCGCTAGATGCTGTAAACTTGTTCCCGATGTTGGGGCTGTCCAGAACCAAGTGGCACGGTTTAAGAATAAGGGGTAGGCCATTTAGAACCAAGATGAGGAAAAGCTTTTTCACCCAGAGAGTTGTGAATCTGTGGAATTCTCTGCCTCAGCAGTGGAGGCCGATTCACTGGATGCATTTTAAGGAGAGTTATATAGAGCTCTTAGTACAAGCGGAATCAAAGCATATGGGAAGAAAGCAGGAACAGGGTACAGATTGTGGATGATCAGCCATGATCACATTGAATGGTGGTGGTGGCTCGGAGGGCCGAATGACCCGGGTAGTTGGGCCCGAAGTGGAGTAAAGGGAACTAAAACCCCTACAGTATCTATGTGGAGTTTGCATGTACTCGCAGTGATCGTGTGAGTTTCCCTAGTGCACCAGTTTCCTCTCATATCTCAAGGACGTAAGGGTTGGTGGGTTAACTGGCCTCCAGACCAGCATTTCTCTACCTTTTTACCCTTGCGGAACCCTTGAATTAATTTTCATGTCTCAGAGAACCCCTGAGCTGGGGGTTGCCGGGCCCGCTGCCATTTTGACTCGCGTCACACCGGCGATCTCTGGAGTCACAACGGACACCCGTCAGCCGCGCCTGCGCAGTTGTGTATGGGTGAATGCTAATGGGGGAACATTGTGTTGGGGGTAGGGGGACTGAACGGGTCTGCGCTTGGTCTAGTTCAGGGGTGTCAAACTCATTTTAGGTCACGGGCAGGATTGGGTAAAATGCTACTTCATGCGGGACGGATCAGTTGTGCACGTGAGAACGCACACTCCCACAGCTGTCGTTGCCTTTGTTTATTCTACCTGCTCTCATGTGTCTCAGTCTCGGCTATTAACTACAAAGTGTTTCGCTTTACGAATTTCATTTCTTATGAAGAAGACTGCCTGGCAAAGCATTACTTTTATGATTGGTATTAACTTACAGTCGGAGGCTACAAGAAAGTTGTGATGAGAGAGAGAAAAAAACGATGCTAGTTTGGCTAAGATTCTTTTGGGAGCCACACCCTTTCCATTAATAAGCCATTTGAAATCGAACATTAGCAGACACAAATGTAGACCAATGAACCAAATTGTCGGGTCTACTTGTCCCGCCACCATTTTAGCGCTGGCATCCAAGAGAAACTCCGGGTTGTGATCTCTCCCGGTAAGTGCGGGTTTCTGGGACAATCGGGAGACTGGGAAGGGCCTAGAACAGAGACGCTTTGCGGTCGGCTGAGCTCTCTCCTCTGCCATGCTGCTCCACAATGTAGAGAGGAAAGTATCCACCGTCCAGCCCCACAGTGACAATGTTACTTTATTTCCCTCACAGCATTCGAACGCAGACTAGTCCTTGGTCAGGCCCAAACTGTAGTATTGTGGAGCCGTATGGGATCCTTTCACCAACAACAAGATCACCCTGGAGAAAGTACAACGGCGAGCAGCCCGCTTTGTATGTAATGACTACAAGCGCAAATCAAGCGTGAATAATGTGCTGACGTCTCTCGGATGGGACACCCTAGAGCTCCGCAGAATCAGGCTAAGAATTATTGCAATTTACAAGGCGATTCACAAAATCACTCCATCGAATCTCCCGTCATCCCAGAGCACCAACTGCCATGAAAGAAGACAAAATAACGGTCCCAACATCATCAACTGGCTAAACTTCAATAAACCTTGCTACCAATATTCCCTTTACCCAAGGACGATAAGGGAATGGAACATGTTCCCACCCAACACACGTGCTGCTCCCGATGTCAAGTCATTTAAAAAGGGGATTGAGCAACTAGATCTCCTCGACTTGCTCCAAACGGCCCCACTTCAAAATGTAATCGCTACTCTCCTCACTCCGACCTGCGCCAGATAACCACTGCTGAGGCGTTTGCGCAGTAACCAACCCGAAGCCGCTCCGCGCCCGCCCCTTCCCTCCCTCCTCATTGGCCACAGCTGACTACCCAGAGTGGCTGACAAGGGAGGCGGGTCACGTCCATGAGCAGCGGCTCTGGGGGAGCCAGACGCCCCGGCTCCGGAGACAACTGCAGCCCGATCCTAGGGACAATTTGCAATTATACAAAAGCCAATTAACCAACAAACCTTTACATCTTTGGAGTGTGGGGGGAAACCAGAGATAGCTCATGAAGGTCACGCAGAGAACGTACAAACTCCATACAGACAGCGCCCGCAGTCAGGACTGTACCCGGGTCTCTGGCGCTGTAAGGCAGCAACTCTACTGCTGCGCCACCGTGCCACCCACTAGTGATCTCAAATTATGATCATCCAAATAATGCGAGTCACAAATGATCATACTTTATTTAAACTGCATGCTTCCAAACTGAAGTACATTAGGACACCTGTCCACAATCAGTGATGACAACAGGGATACATCTGCTTGACTTGGAGGCAACTTCACCCCGTGGGCTGGTAGCTTCCATACACTTGACAACATCCATGCCATCTACCACCTTTCCAAACACAACATGCTTGCCATCTAACCTGTAACACAAAGCAGGTGATATCATTTACCTCCAATATCATCAATAAATAACTGCAAAATATAGATTTTTCAAATTTCCAGCTTACCATGAAGTATTAATGGTGCAGATAAAGAACTGGGAACCATTTGTGTTTGGCCCAGAATTGGCCATGGACAGGGTACCTGCAATGTGAAGATGGCAAATGTGCTCAGATTGTCTTTGATGGCGAGATATTCAAATGTAGATAGAAGCAGGCAAGCGCAGAGGGGAATTTCAAGGGGGGAGGGGTGGAAGTGGTACAGAGGTCAGTAAAACAGCACCGCTCTCTGGTTGTGAAAACCAGCAAAAACGGAACAAAGAAACAAATGTATAAATTAAAACCAAAAACATAACAGCCAATGCTCCTTTCCCCCCAAAAGACAACGCCACTAACACAAGAAGCTGCAGATCCCAGAAACGTAAGCAAGACACAAACCACAGGATGCACTCAGTGTTCAAGAAGGAACTGTAGATGCTGGAAAAATCGAAGGTGGACAAAAATGCTGGAGAAACTCAGCGGATGAGGCAGCATCTATGGAGCGAAGGAATAGGTGATGTTTCTGGTCGAGAACCTTCTTCAGACTGATGTGGGGGTGAGGGGGTGGGAAGAAGAAAGGAAGAGGCGGGAGACTGTGGGCAGTGGAAGAGCTGGGAAGGGGAGGGGGAAAGAGGGAGAAAGAGGAAAGAGGGAGGACTACCTGAAATTGGAGAAGTCAATGTTCATACCGCTGGGGTGTAAACTACCCAAGCGAAATATGAGGTGCTTCTCCTCCAATTTACGGTGGGACTCATTCTGGCCATGGAGGAGGCCCAGGACAGAAAGGTCGGATTCGGAATGGGAGGGGGAGTTGAAGTGCTGAGCCACTGGGAGATCAGGTTGGTTAGTGCGACCCGAGCGGAGGTGTTGGGCGAAGCGATCGCCAAGCCTACGATTGGTCTCACCGATGTAGAGCAGCACTCAGTGGGTCAGAGAGCATTTACGGAGGGAATGGAAAGGCGATGTTTCATCTCAGGACCTTTCATCACTTTCTCTTCTGGTCAAACTTTGCAACAGGCCAATGCAGTTCAAACAGAATCCACTTTACCTAGTGCTGTGTGCTTCAGGGTGAAATTCTCATCAGCAAATGTTTCCCCGTAGATGGACTTTCCTCCAGTGCCATCATGTGCCGTGAAGTCACCGCCCTGTGTGGTTCAAGGTTGAAGGTGCCGTTAGTTAACATGGAACAGCCGAATCAAGAACAACGGTAAGACCTTGAACACCGACCGCTCCTCACCTGGCACATGACCCCATTAATGATCCGGTGGAACGTCGAGCCCTTGTAACTAAAACCCTTCTCCCCGGTGCACAAGGCACGGAAGTTCTCTGCAACAAAACCACTCAGGGTTAGACCACATGTTTAAACGATGGACACTTTGTGCAACTCAACACAAGGGTCTCACCTGCAGTCTTTGGGACAACATCGGCCCTGAGCTGGAAGAGACAAGAGGCACAGCATCAGAACACCAGCCCATGCACAATAATTACTCTGCTACATTACCGCTGAAATTAGTGCAGCACAGTGGCTCACAAGGTCATAAGTGATAGGAGCAGAATTAGGCTATTCGGCCCATCAAGTCTACTCCGCCATTCAATCATGGCTGATCTATCTCTCCCTCCTAACCCCATGCTCATGCCTTCTCCCCATAACCTGACACCCGTACTAATCAAAGATGACAGAGCTGCTGCCTCACGGTGCCAGAGACCAGAGTTCGATCTTATTCTCGGGTGCTGCCTATGTGGAGTTTGCACGCATGGGTTTTCTCCGGTTGCCTCCCATATCCCAAAGACATGCAGGTTTGTAGTTTAATTGGCCTCTGTAAATTGCCCCGAGTGTATAGGGAGTGGATGAGAAAGTGGGATAACATAGAAACTTTCACTTGCCAGGGTTCGTCCTGCCCCCACCTCTTCTCTCTTCTCTCCTCCACTACCACAGTCTGAAGAAGAGCCTCGATCCAAAACATTGTCTATCCATGTTCTGCAGAGATGTCGCCTGACCCGCTGCGTTACTCCAGCACTTTGTGGTCTACCTGAAGCAAAGGGTTGATGATCGAGGAGTCATCATCCACCCAATGATAAACACTGGTGGGTGGGTGACTATGTTTCATCCTGAGAGGCTGCGTAACTGAGGACTCTCCGGTTTACAGCCTGTAGCCACGGATACACTCAGAGATGGACATCAAGCTCTGCTGGAAGACCATCAACTCTGTGAAGGATGCTCCTTGGTCTGCATGAAACTTGCTGGTCTCCCAGCAGAGTGAGATGTCCGTCAGGGAATGTTGCCGACTGGATCGCTCTAGACTGCAGGAATAAGTGCTGAGAGACGCACTGAATCGGTGCAGCCAACGCCAAGGCTCTGTCCTTCTGCTGTTGGACCTTGAGGGGCAGAGTCCGGTGGGGGCACCCCTCAAACAAGGGAAGGGATATCACCAAAGGGGCCACGAGAAAGGCAACAGTATCATTTTCACAAAAACTGCATCATTGAATCTAAAGCCCAACACTCAACATGTATTAACATGTAGAAACAAGGAACTGTAGATGCTAGTTAATACATACAAGGACACAAAGTGCTGGAGTAACTCAGCGGGACAGGCAGCATCTCTGGAGAGAAGGAATAGGTGATGGTTGGTGTCGAGACCCTTCTTCAGACTGATCTTTACCTGGCCACATGGTGGAGCCGTTGTACTTCCATTGGCAGCCACGCCTTCAATGGGCCAGGCTGCAAGTTGTCAAACTCCCTCCACTGTTGCAGCTCCACCCTCAAGCCCAGCCCAGCTTTGGACAAACGTTTCTGCCTTCTTCCACGCAGCTACAAGCGTAACAAAATAAGTTGTTTTTCCCCAATGAAGATAAGGACACAAAGTGCTGGTGTAACTCAGAGGGACAGGCAGCATCTCTGGAGGTAAGGGATGGGTGACGTGTCGAGACCAGTCTTCAGACCAATTTTTCTATTGTATAGTTGAGCTATTTTGCTTTAAATGCTCCCTATTCTTTTCCAGTGCTGTTTTTTTTTAAACTGTTGCCATTTTCTTTGGGGGGGGGGGATGAGTTACACCATTTTTACTTACCTCCATCACAATGCGGCCCGCGGGCTTGCCAGCAATGGAAATGTCCATAAACACCTTGGGGTTTTTGCCCGCCATGGTTCTGCAGCTTCTCGGTTGTGAGACAAACGCAAAATGGATGGTCTGCACCGCCTTTCCAACTTTGCCACGCAGCAGGAAGTGTTGGGCTGAGCGCTGCAACATTTTAGCCAGTTGCCAGCAATCTGCGCTGGAGAAGGCGGATGCCAATTGCAACGAGTTGCGACTGAGATCCCAGATCACACCATCAATCACACATCATTCTCCCGGACATTCGCTGCAACCGAGACATGAGGGCGGATATCAAAGCAAAACAAAACTCCTTGCATGTGAAAGGACTTCATCTAGTTGATTCCTTGGAACAAAGCCACGTTTTTGATACATCAGTCTGTGCAATGAACAGCAAAAGACAAGTACCAAGGGTGCAAGTCTGCTGACATTTAAAATACATATTTTTAATAAATGCTAGAACATCAGTGGCCCTGGATCGATCAGCTGATTATCACAACATTTTTGTATTTTGTTAAAAGAAACATTACGAGCACCTTCAATTATTATTTTTTAAAGTAACGTATTTTAAGTAATTTCAATTTCAATTCATGTCGTTGAATAATTGGAAAAGACCAGGTATAAAACAATTTAAAGCATAACTTACTCCAATCCGCATGGGCTGTAGTATTGAAAAACAAGGACCTGCAGTTGCTGTTTTACAGAAAAAGACACAAAGTGCTGGAGTGCAGGGGGGTCTATATCCCCATTATATCTTACGGGTTTTCTCATATTTAGTATTAATTAAAACACAAGAATACTCCCATATTAATAAAGTATGTTAAGATCAGAATATTTGCAAAATATCATGTTCATGTGTCAGGAGCAGAATTAGGCCATTCGGCCCATCAAGTCTTCTTCGCCATTCAATTATGCTGATCTAGCTCTCCCTCCTAACCCCATTCTCCTGTCTTCTCCCCACAACTGCCTAACACCAGTACTAATTGAAGCTAGTGCATTGGTAAGTCCTGCTGTGCAGGTAACAGAATGTCAGTTATTCCGGGCATTAGGCGAGTATTTGCAACAGGCCAATGCACTTCGAACAGAATCCACTTTACCTGCTCCTGTGTGCTTCAGGGTGAAATTCTCATCAGCAAACGTTTCCCCGTAGATGGATTTTCCTCCAGTGCCATCATGTGCCGTGAAGTCACCGCCCTGTGTGGTTCAAGGTTGAAGGTGCCGTTAGTTAACATGGAACAGCCGAATCAGGAACAATTGGTAAGTCCTGCTGAGCAGGAAACAGAATGCCAGTGATTCAGGGCATTAGGCGAGTATTTAATGCTAGATGAGTAATATCTAAATACTTTTTGATAAAAGACTAATAGACAATAGACAATAGGTGCAGGAGTAGGCCATTCGGCCCTTCGAGCCAGCACCGCCATTCAATGTGATCAGTGCTGATCATCCCCAACCGGTACCCGTTCTCTCCTCCTCCCCATATCCCCTGACTCCGCTATTGTTAAGAGCCCTATCTAACTCTCTCTTGAAAGCATCCAGAGAACCTGCCTCCACTGCCCTCTGAGGCAGAGAATTCAACACTCACCACTCTCTGTGAGAAAAAGTGTTTCCTCATCTCCGTTCTAAATGGCTTACTCCTTATTCTTAAACTGTGGCCCCTGGTTCTGGACTCCCCCAACATCGGGAACATGTTTCCTGCCTCTAGCGTGTCCAAGCCCTTAACAATCTTGTATGTTTCAATGAGATTTCCTCTCATCCTTCTAAATTCCAAAGTGTACAAGCCCAGCTGCTGCATTCTCTTAGCATATGACAGTCCCGCCATCCCGGGAATTAACCTTGTAAACCTACGCTGCACTCCCTCAATAGCAAGAATGTCCTTCCTCAAATTAGGGGGCCAAAACTGCACACAATATTCCAGGTGAGGTCTCACTAGGGCTCTGTACAACTGCAGAGGGTCCTCTTTGCTCCTATATTTGACTCTTCTTGTAATAAAGGCCAATATG
This sequence comes from Okamejei kenojei, assembly GCA_035221665.1. Lineage (NCBI taxonomy): Eukaryota > Metazoa > Chordata > Chondrichthyes > Rajiformes > Rajidae > Okamejei > Okamejei kenojei. The sequence continues at coordinate 27,190,267 of CM069165.1, read as the reverse complement.
CCATTCGCTTTCTTCACTGCCTGCTGTACCTGCATGCTTACTTTCATATACAAGGACCCCCAGATCCCGTTGTACTCCCCTTTTTCCCAACTTGACGCCATTTAGATAGTAATCCACCTTCCTGTTTTTGATACCAAAGTGGATAACATCACATTTATCCACATTAAACTTCATCTGCCATGCATCTGCCCACTCCCCCTACATTCTCACAGCATCCCCCTCACAGTTCACACTGCCACCCAGCTTTGTGTCATCTGCAAATTTGCTAATGGTACTTTGAATCCTTTCATCCAAATCATTGATGTATATTGTAAATAGCTGCGGTCCCAGCACCGAGCCTTGCGGTACCCCATTAATCACTGCCTGCCATTCTGAAAGGGACCCGTTAATCCCTACTCTTTGTTTCCTGTCTGCCAACCACTTCTCTGTCCATGTCAGCACTCTACCCCCAATACCATGTGCCCTAACTTTGCCCACTAATCTCCGATGTGGGACCTTATCAAATGCTTTCTGAAAGTTTAGGTACACTACATCCACTGGCTCTCCCTTGTCCATTTTCGTAGTTACATCTTCAAACAATTCCAGAAGATTAGTCAAGCATGATTTCCCCTTCGTAAATCCATGCTGACTCGGACCGATCCTGTTACTGCTATACAAATGTTCAGCTATCTCATCTTTTACAATCAACTCCAGCATCTTCCACACCACGAATGTCAGGCTAACTGGTCTATAATTCCCTGTTTTCTCTCTCCTGCCTTCCTTAAAAAGTGGGATAACATTAGCTACCCTCCAATCCACAGGAACTGATCCTGAGTCTAGAGAACATCAGTTCCTGTGGATTGGAGGGTAGCTAATGTTATCCCACTTTTGTTATCCCAATGAAAGCCATCTATTGTGAACTGCTAATTCAAGGCAACATTTAACATCTGAATTCTTTCATTACAATTATTTTATGACCACACTTCACTAGAAAGTCTTAAATAGAACATGAAAGGCACTTTGTGAATCGAAGTATTTATTTTCAAGTTTGTACCCGATAGTCCAGAGACACCGGGCAACACTGTGGTGCAGTTGGTAGATGTGTTGTCTCACAGAAACCTGGGTTCATCCTCACCTTACCTGCTGTCTCCTGATTTGAGGAAGGACATTCTTGCTATTGAGGGAGTGCAGCGTAGGTTCACCAGGTTAATTCCCGGGATGGCGGAACTGTCATATGATGAAAGAATGGAGCGACTGGGCTTGTATTCACTGAAATTTTGAAGGATAAGAGGGGATCTTACAGAAACATGTAAAATTATTAAGGGATTGGACCCGCTAGATGCTGGAAACATGTTCCCGATGTTGTGGGAGTCCAGAACCAGGGGGCACAGTTTAAGAATAAGTGGTAGGCTATTTAGAACTGAGTTGAGGAAACACATTTTCACCCACAGAGTTGTGAATCTGTGGAATTCTCTGCCTCAGCAGTGGAGGCTGATTCACTGGATGCATTTTATGGAGAGTTAGACAGATCTCTTAGTGCAAGTGGAATTAAGGCATATGGGGAGAAGGCAGGAACGGGGTACTGATTGTGGATGATCAGCCATGATCACATTGAATGGCGGTGCTGGCTCGGAGGGCCAAATGGCCTACTCCTGCACCTACTATCTGTGTATCTATGTGGAGTTTGCATGTACCCGCTGTGATCCTGTGAGTTTCCCCTTGGTGCTTCAGTTTACTCTCACATCTCAAGGACATAAGGGTTGGTGGGTTAACTGGCCTCTAGACAATAGCATTGAATGTGCTGGTGATCGGTGGAATCTGGAGGGAGTCAGTGAGGATAAGGGGAATGTGGGGAGAATGAAAAATGGGATAAATATTTTATGCATGTAAAAAGTTTGTTGATGGTCGGTAGGTTGCAGTGCCTGTTTCTGTGCTATATCTGTCGATAATTGGAGAAGAAATTGGTATACATGGTAATAAGGTTCACCAGGCAAGGTGGAGACGATGGAGTAACTGCCAGGTCTCTAAGGTTTAGTTAGTTGTTAAATACAGCGTGAAAACAGGCCCTTCGACCTACCAAGTCCGCGCTGACCAGCGATCGCGACACACCAACACGATCCTAAGCACAATAGGGACAATTTGCAATTATACAAAGCCAATGAACCAACAAACCTTTCCATCTTTGGAGTATGGGGGGAAACCGGAGATAGCCCATGAAGGTCACGGAGACAACGTACAAACTCCGTACAGACAGTGCCCGCAGTCAGGACTGTACTCGGGTCTCTGGCGCTGTAAGGCAGCAACTCTACTGCTGCGCCACCGTGCCACCCACTAGTGATCTCAAATTATGATCATCCAAATAATGCGAGTCACAAATGATCATACTTTATTTAAACTGCATGCTTCCGAACTGAAGTACATTAGGACACCTGTCCACAATCAGTGATGACAACAGGGATACATCTGCTTGACTTGGAGGCAACTTCACCCGGTGGGCTGGTAGCTTCCATACACTTGACAACATCCATGCCATCTACCACCGAACCAAACACAACATGCTTGCCATCTAACCTGTAACACAAAGCAGGTGATATCATTTACCTCCAATATTATCAATAAATTACTGCAAAATATAGATTTTTCAAATTTCCAGCTTACCATGAAGTTTTAGCGGTGCAGATAAAGAACTGGGAACCATTTGTGTTTGGCCCAGAATTGGCCATGGACAGGATACCTGCAATGTGAAGATGGCAAATGTGCTCAGATTGTCTTTGAGGGCGAGATATTAAAATGTAGATAGAAGCAGGCAAGAGCAGAGGGGAATTTCAAGGGGGGAGGGGAGGAAGTGGTACAGAGGTCAGCAAAACAGTTCAGTTCAGTTCTTGTCACGTGTACCGAGGTTCAGTGAAAAGCTTTTGTTGTGTGCTGACCAGTCGACAGAAAGACAATACATAATATAATTCAGCAACTTACAGAGTATAGATACATGATACGGGAATGATGATTAGTGCAAGGCAAAGCCATCAAGGATGGTCCGAGGGTCGCCAAAGAGGTAGATAGTAATTCAGCACCGCTCTCTGGTTGTGAAAACCAGCAAAAATGGAACAAAGAAACAAATGTATTAATTAAACCCAAAAACATAACAGCCAATGCTCCTTTCCCCCCAAAAGACAACGCACTAACACAAGAAGCTGCAGATCCCAGAAACGTAAGCAAGACACAAACCACAGGATGCACTCAGTGTTCAAGAAGGAACTGTAGATGCTGGAAAAATCGAAGGTGGACAAAAATGCTGGAGAAACTCAGCGGATGAGGCAGCATCTATGGATCGAAGGAATAGGTGATGTTTCTGGTCGAGAACCTTCTTCAGACTGATGTGGGGGTGAGGGGGTGGGAAGAAGAAAGGAAGAGGCGGAGACAGTGGCAGTGGAAGAGCTGGGAAGGGGAGGGGAAAGAGGGAGAAAGAGGAAAGAGGGAGGACTACCTGAAATTGGAGAAGTCAATGTTCATACCGCTGGGGTGTAAACAACCCAAGCAAAATATGAGGTGCTTCTCCTCCAAATTACGGTGGGACTCATTCTGGCCATGGAGGAGGCCCAGGACAGAAAGGTCGGATTCGGAATGGGAGGGGGAGTTGAAGTGCTGAGCCACTGGGAGATCAGGTTGGTTAGTGCGACCCGAGCGGAGATGTTGGGCGAAGCAATCGCCAAGCCTACGATTGGTCTCACCGATGTAGAGCAGCACTCAGTGGGTCAGAGAGCATTTACGGAGGGAATGGAAAGGCGATGTTTCATCTCAGGACCTTTCATCACTTTCTCTTCTGGTGAAACTTTGCAACAGGCCAATGCAGTTCGAACAGAATCCACTTTACCTGGTCCTGTGTGCTTCAGGATGAAATTCTCATCAGCAAATGTTTCCCCGTAGATGGACTTTCCTCCAGTGCCATCATGTGCCGTGAAGTCACCGCCCTGTGTGGTTCAAGGTTGAAGGTGCCGTTAGTTAACATGGAACAGCCGAATCAAGAACAACGGTAAGACCTTGAACACCGACCGCTCCTCACCTGGCACATCAACCCATTAATGATCCGGTGGAACGTCGAGCCCTTGTAACCAAAACCCTTCTCCCCGGTGCACAAGGCACGGAAGTTCTCTGCAACAAAACCACTCAGGGTTAGACCACATGTTTAAACGATGGACACTTTGTGCAACTCAACACAAGCCTGGGTCTCACCTGCAGTCTTTGGGACAACATCGGCCCTGAGCTGGAAGAGACAAGAGGCGCAGCGTCAGAACACCAGCCCATGCACAATAATTACTCTGCTACATTACCGCTGAAATTAGTGCAGCACAGTGGCTCACAAGGTCATAAGTGATAGGAGCTGAACCAGGCTATTCGGCCCATTCAAGTCTACTCCGCCATTCAATCATGGCTGATCTATCTCTCCCTCCTAACCCCATGCTCATGCCTTCTCCCCATAACCTGACACCCGTACTAATCAAAGATGACAAAGCTGCTGCCTCACGGTGCCAGAGACCAGAGTTCGATCTTATTCTCGGGTGCTGCCTATGTGGAGTTTGCACGCATGGGTTTTCTCCGGTTGCCTCCCATATCCCAAAGACATGCAGGTTTGTAGTTTAATTGGCCTCTGTAAATTGCCCCGAGTGTATAGGGAGTGGATGAGAAAGTGGGATAACATAGAAACCTTCACTTGCCAGGGTTCGTCCTGCCCCCACCGCTTCTCTCTTCCCTCCTCCACTACCACAGTCTGAAGAAGAGCCCCGATCCAAAACATTGTCTATCCATGTTCTGCAGAGATGTCGCCTGACCCGCTGCGTTACTCCAGCACTTTGTGGTCTACCTGAAGCAAAGGGTTGATGATCGAGGAGTCATCATCCACCCAATGGCAAACACTGGTGGGTGGGTGACTAGGTTTCATCCTGAGAGGCTGCGTAACTGAGGACTCTCTGGTTTACAGCCTGTAGCCACGGATACGCTCAGAGATGGACATCAAGCTCTGCTGGAAGACCATCAACTCTGTGAAGGATGCTCCTTGGTCTGCATGAAACTTGCTGGTCTCCCAGCAGAGTGAGATGTCCGTCAGGGAATGTTGCCGACTGGATCGCTCCAGACTGCAGGAATAAGTGCTGAGAGACGCACTGAAACTTGGTGCAGCCAACGCCAAGGCTCTGTCCTTCTGCTGTTGGACATTGAGGGGCAGAGTCCGGTGGGGACACCCCTCAAACAAGGGAAGGGATATCACCAAAGAGGCCACGAGAAAGGCAACAGTATCATTTTCACCAAAACTGCATCATTGATTCTAAAGACCAACACTCAACATGTATTAACATGTAGAAACAAGGAACTGTAGATGCTAGTTAATACATACAAGGACACAAAGTGCTGGAGTAACTCAGCGGGACAGGCAGCATCTCTGGAGAGAAGGAATAGGTGATGGTTGGTGTGGAGACCCTTCTTCAGACTGATCTTTACCTGGCCACATGGTGGAGCCGTTGTACTTCCATTGGCAGCCACGCCTTCAATGGCCCAGGCTGCAAGTTGTCAAACTCCCTCCACTGTTGCAGCTCCACCCTCAAGCCCAGCCCAGCTTTGGACAAAAGTTTCTGCCTTCTTCCACGCAGCTACAAGCGTAGCAAAATAAGTTGTTTTTCCCCAATGAAGATAAGGCACAAAGTGCTGGAGTAACTCAGAGGGACAGGCAGCATCTCTGGAGAGAAGGGATGGGTGACGTATCGAGACCAATCTTCAGACCAAATTTTCTATCGTATAGTTGAGCTATTTTGCTTTAAATACTCCCTATTCTTTTCCAGTGCAGTTTTTTTTTTAAACTGTTGCCATTTTTTTGGGGTGGGGGATGATTTACACCATTTTTACTTACCACCATCACAATGCGACCCGCGGGCTTGCCAGCAATGGAAATGTCCATAAACACCTTGGGGTTTTTGCCCGCCATGGTTCTGCAGCTTCTCGGTTGTGAGACAAACGCAAAATGGATGGTCTGCACCGCCTTTCCAACTTTGCCACGCAGCAGGAAGTGTTGGGCTGAGCGCTGCAACATTTTAGCCAGTTGCCAGCAATCTGCGCCTGGAGAAGGCGGATGCTAATTGCAACAAGTTGCGACTGAGATCCCAGATCACACCATCAACACACATCATTCTCCCGGACATTCGCTGCAACCGAGACATGAGGGCGGATATCAAAACAAAGCAAAACTCCTTGCATGTGATTCCTTGGAACAAAGCCACGTTTTTGATACATCAGTCTATGCAATGAACAGCGAAAGACAAGTACCAAGGGTGCAAGTCTGCTGACATTTAAAATACATATTTTTAATAAATGCTAGAAAATCAGTGGCCCTGGATCGCTCAGCTGATTTTCCCCCAAATTTATTTATTTTATTTAAACAAACATCACGAGCATCCGCAGTTCTTTTTTTTTAAAGAAACATATTTTAAATAAATTCAATTTCAATTCATGTCTGTGATTTTTGGCCATCTTTCTCCGAGTCCCCCTCCGCTGCGCAGGACAAGAGGATTTTTCCGATCGATGAAAAATAAAAGAGTTGTTAGCGTTTAAAAAATGTTGACATTCTCTCTGCTGCCCCTGCTGGTGGGAGTGGGGGAGGGACTATAAAACCCCGGAAGTGTTGTGCCTCACTCAGTCTTTGCAAGATGGAGGAAGCGAGAGGGTCACGTCTCTCTGAGCTGTGAATAACACTGAGCACATGTCTGCTCAACTGTGAGTGCCCTTAATGTGGTTTGAAAATTAAAATGTGGTAACTGCTTCGAAATGCTGCACTGCAAATGGTTGTTGGTGGTGGTAACTGCACAACTTCCTGTTTGCACTGTGTAGAGAAGGTAAACAGACACCTTAAAGTCTTCACTACTTTATTTAGCATACATTATATATAGCCCTGGCTGTACGTGGTCTGTCACGATCACTAGAGTGCGAGCTAGGGGCGTGTGGGTTACAATTATACTAACTGGTGGGGGAGTGGTTAGCATGGACATTGTTACTATCAATTAAAGGTGTACACACATGTCATCTACATCCTTCCTCTACCAAAATAAACAGTGAGTGACAGGGCGACCACGTCTCATGCGCTAGGGTGAATGCATACAGTAAAGCACGGGATTACAGAATCACACGTAATCGCCGTAACGGACCGGCGGCCTGACCAGGCGACCAGACCGGGTCCGCACCTCGCCATCACCTCCTTCCCCGACGGGAACAAGCGGGGACGCAGCGGCATGGTGGGGGCTACAGACAGGAGAACGCCTTGGCGACGAAGGCATCGGGGGGGACGGCAAAGAGAAGGGCGAGGAAGCCGGAGAATGCGGGACCGCAGTTGGGAGGCATTCAGGAGGAGGACGAGGGGAGGTCAGCCCCAGAGGAACGGGCAAAGCACAGGGCCGCGACAGTGGCAGCGGGGGGGCATACGGAGCCGCCGGGGGAGGGAGAGGCTCGTTCACGAGCCGGAGATGCTGGCGGGACCGGCGGTACACCCTTCCGTCGTGGTTAACAAGGTACGAACGAGGGGAACCGGCAAAACCGACGACCACGGCCAGCTTGGAACGGCCAGAAGAGGACCACATACGGACGACCTGGCCGGGGAGAAGAGGGCGGAGGACCTGTTGTGCGAACGCTTCTGGATACTGTGTTTTTTGGCAATGCATTTCCGGACCAAGGCAGGTTTAAAGAAGGAGGGGGACAGGGACTGCTGTGACACCGGGACCGTGGGCCTCGTGACTCGGGACATGAGTCGCTGAGCCGGGGAGCCCAGGGCATGGTCGCGGGAGATGTTGCGGAGGTTCAGCAGGGCCAGGTAGATGTCGGAGCGGGATAGGCGACAACGTTCCAACAATCCTTTAGCACTGCGGACCGCGCGCTCGGCCAGTCCATTGCTCTGTGGGTATTCCGGGCTGCTGGTGTAATGACGAAAGTTCCATCGTTCAGCAAAAGCGCGGAACTCGGCACTGGTGAACTGGCTGCCGTTGTCCGACTGCAGGCTGACGGGGGACCCGAAGGTGGCAAAGTGGCGGCGCAACTTCTCGATGACTGCGGCGGAAGAGAGGGAGTGGAGCTGGTCAACTTCAAACCAGCTGGAGTAAGAGTCGACAAGCACCAGGAAGTGCTTTCCGTGCCACTCGAAGATGTCAGTTGCCAGCGCAGACCATGGCAGGTCAGCAGCTGGCTGCTGCAGGAGCGGCTGCCGCTGTTGCTGTGGAGCGAGGCAGTTGCAGGTAGGGCATGCGGAGACCCTATCCCGGAAGTAGCGAGGCATGTCAGGGCCAGAAGAACTGGCTCTGAGCGATGGAAAGGGTCGCCTCGGCCCCGGGATGGCCACGATGAGCGGTTTTGAAGTATTGTTCTCGTAGTGCTTCGGGCACCACCACCTTGTGCCCCTTCACAATCACACCATCACGCAGCACCAACTCGTCACGAACCAAGAAGTAAGGCACCGCTGCGGCCGGGCAGGGAAGAACGTCGGTCTGGCCAACCCTGCTTGATGATCGCGGCCAGCTGCTGTAGCGAAGCGTCTGCCGCCGTGTGCTTGGCCAGGGACTTCAACTGACCGGAGGGCACGAAGTTAACGTTTAGGACTATCAGATCGGACGCCTCGTACGGATGTCGGGTTGTGGATGAGAGAGGCGCCCGAGACAGCGTGTCAGCAACAAACATGTCCTTGCCCTTGCGATAAACCACTGTGAAAGTGAAGCGTTGTAGCTGGAGCATCATGCGCTGGAGCCGGGAGGAGGCCATGTGTATCGGCTTGCTGAGGATGGTGACCAGAGGCTGGTGGTCTCTCTCGACAGTGAAGCAGTTGCCCAGGATATAGTCTTTGAATTTGGAGCAGGCAAAGACAACCACCAGCAGTTCTTTCTCAATCTGGGCATAGTTTTGTTCAGCGGTCGTCATTGTGCGGGATGCGTAGGACACAGGCAGTTGCACCCCGTCATGGATCTGCAGGCAGGCGGCCCCGAGGCCAAACTTAGATGCATCACACGTGAGAACGATGGGGCGCTGGAGGTCGAAGTACTTCAGCGTTGGCATGCTGATCAGCTTAGATTTGAGGGTGTCAAATGCACGCTGGTGTTGCGGGAACCAGGCCCAGGCAGTGTCCTTTTTCACCAGATCCCGCAGAGGGGCACTCAGTTCGCTCAGGTCGGGGATGAACTTTCCCAGGTAGTTGACCATGCCCAAGAAGCGCTGCAGGCCAGGCACGTCAGCAGGTGCAGGCATCTCGGATATTGCGGCCGTCTTCTGCAGGTCGGGCTTCAGCCCCGATGCCGTGAAAACATGCCCCACGTAGGTGACTTCAGGGACCCGGAATCGGCACTTCTTCGGGTTGAGCTTCAGGTTGACCTCCCGGGCCCGCTGCAGCACCTGGCGAAGGTGGTGGTCGTGCTCAGCGACATTCTTCCCATAAACCAGGATGTCGTCGACAATTATGGCACACGGAAGCCCGGCAAACAGTTGTTCCATGGTCCTTTGGAACACCTCGCTGGCATAGTTGATCCCAAACGGCATGCGGAGGAAGCGATACCTGCCGAAGGGCGTGCTGAAGGTCGTCAGGTGCGAGGATCGCTCGTCTAGAGGTATCTGCCAGAACGAACTCTTGGTATCTCGAGAACACGGTGGCAGGGCCGACCTGTGCAGCAACATCCTCCACCGTCCGCATGGGATAGTGCGGACGCCTGATGGTCAAGTTCAAGTCCTTAGGGTTGTGCAGATCCGTATTTCGCTCTTGTCTTTCTTCGCAGCGACAACCATAGCAGAAACCCACCGGGTGGAGTCCGTTACTGGCTTCAGGATGCCCGTGGCCACCATCTCGCGAAGAGCAGACTGGACCTTGCCCCTCATGGCAAAGGACACACGGTGCGGGGGACGGACGACCGGCGTGATGTTGGGATTGAGGGCGATCCTGTAGCTGCAGGGCAACTTCCCCAGCTTCGAGTCAAACCAGTCCGGGAATTCGGCCAGCGGGTTCAGGGGTGCCTCTACCAGGTGGACATCACTGTGGAAGCTCACCAATCCGAGGTCCTGGCAGGCCTGCACGCCGAGCAGGGGCACACATTTACCGTCTAGCAGGAAGAAAGAGAGGGGCTGAGTGGTCTTCAGCACCTTGCAGTGGAGAGCGGCCCTCCCCACAGGAACAAGTACGCCACCCCCATAGGCACGCAAAACAGCACTGTCTGTGGAAACGGGCTCATTATTTCTTATCTTCCTGAACAGGCTTGTTGACATAACATTGGCAGCAGCCCCCGTATCGACCTTAGCAGAGAAGGCCATGCCATTCACCGTGACTTGGACGGTCGGGTCCATTATCAGAGCAGCTGCACCTCGCAAGGAAAACACACTCAGCTCGCTCTGAGAAGAGTCAGGGTCAGACGGGGGAAGATCATCGTGCTGGAGATGGGAACCAGACGCTGAATCATCACGTGTCAGGTAGCAAGACGGTCTCTGCTGTGGCTGTGCAGGGTTCCCATGGGAACGGCATGCAGCCGAGAAGTGGTTGGGCTTGTTGCAGAAATTACAGGTTTTCCCCAACGCCGGGCACACATTAAAACGGTGTGAGACAAAGTTACAATTTGGACATCGTTGAGGCGGTCTGAAGCCCTGCAGTGGTCTTACCCTCTGTCGCCGGGGAGCATTGTACTGGGGACCAGCGAGACTGGCTGTGTGGACCACAGGGTCAGGTACAGCGGAGGAGACGGCCTCAGCTAAACGAGAGGCATGCAGCGCCTCATCGAATGTCAGATCAGGCTTACGCAGCAGCTCAGAGCGCAGCTTATCATCCCGTAGACCAAAGACCAAGATGTCACGGGTCAAAGTATCAGGGGTCAGAACATGCAGGTCACATCGGCGAGCCAATTTGCGCAGCGCGGCCACGAAATTGTCAATAGATTCCCCAGGGTTCTGGCGTCCGGAGAACAGTTCGAAACGCTATAAGATGTGATTAGTGGGAAGGTCACACATCGCCGTAAATTTAGCAAGCAGGCAAACGGGGTCCTGGATACTCTCACCCTGTCCATAGATGAACGACTCCGAACGCTCGAGCGCTTCGGGACCAGCCAGGTTAAGCAGCAGGGAAGCCTTGACAGCGGGAGCCACAGCAGGGTGGGCGATGGCAACATAATGCTCAGTCCCGTCGGAACACACTCCAGCGATGAGTGATGTCCGCATCAAAGACTAGGATGTCAGGTTTACGACAGGCAGAAGCCATCACGGCACAGAGAGGGGGTACTGGGACTAAGAAAATAAAACGCGATAGACCGGAGACGCAGAAAGAACACTTCTGACGCCATGTAGAGAAGGTAAACAGACACCTTAAAGTCTTCACTACTTTATTTAGCATACATTATATATAGCCCTGGCTGTACGTGCCAAACTGCATTTGAATTTAGTGGCCTTGCACCCTGCATGAAATGGTATGGAACTGCACTTGAATTTGGTGGCCTGCACCTTGCATGAAATGGTATGAAACTGACATGAATTTGGTTGCCTTGCTCCCTGCTACAAATGGCAATTAACAGCACTAGCAATTGGTGGCCTTGCATCCTGCTTGAAGTGGCATGAAACTGCACTTGAATTTGGTGGCCTTGCATCCTGCTTGAAGTGGCATGAAACCGTATTTGTATATTGTGGCCCTGTATCCGACTTGAAGTGGTAGGAAACTACACTTGAGTTTGGTGGCCCTGCACCCTGCTTGAAGTGGTTGGAAACTGCACTTGCATTTGGTGGATTTTCACCCTGCACGAAGTGGTATGAAACTGCACTTGAATTTGGTGGCCTTGCACCCTTCTTGAATTGGTAGGAAATTGCAGTTGAATTTGGTGGCCCTGCACCCTGCTTGAAATGGAATTTCAAGGAATAGCCGTGAGTCAACTGCTCGCCCACCAGCCGTGAGTGAGCTGCCAGCACATCAGGCTTGAGTGACTGAGATGTCGCCCCAAGAATCCATTTGGCCCACAATGTCCATACTAGCCCTCTGGAAACCAGTCCATTCAGCCCACAATACCCATACTAGAGCTCCAGAAATCCCCCTCCCACAGGTCACCAATATTGGAATTGGTGGAGAGGTGGAATATTGCGTTGGGGGACCAGCTCTCCCGTGTGAACATGTAACCCAACGGGTCCCACTTAGTCTAGTATTAATTAAAAACATAAGATTACTCCCATATTAATAAAGTATATTAAGACCAGAATATTTGCAGAATATCATGTTACAAAATATCAGGAGCAGAATTGGGCCATTCGGCCCATCAAGTCTTCCCCGCCATTCAATCATGGCTGATCTATCTTTCCCTCCGAACCCCATTCTCCTGCCTTCTCCCCATAATCCACAGACACCAATACTAATTAAAGCTAGTGCATTGGTAAGCCCTGCTGAGCAGGTAACAGAATGTCAGTGATTCAGGGCATTAGGCGAGTATTTAATGCTAGATGAGTAATATCTAAATACTTTTTGATAAAAGATTAATGAAAGCCATCTGTTGTGAACTGCTAGCTCAAGGCAACATTTAACATCTGAATTCTTTCAATACAATTATTTTATGACCACACTTCACTAGAAAGTCTTAAATTGAACATGAAAGACACTTTGTAAATTGAAGTATTTATTGTTAAGTTCGTACACTATAGTTCAGAGACACCGGGCAACACTGTGGTGCAGTTGGTAGATGTGCTGTCTCACAGAAACCTCAGTTCATCCTCACCTTACCTGCTGTCACCTCATTTGAGGAAGGACATTCTTGCTATTGAGGGAATGCAGCGTAGGTTCACCAGGTTAATTCCCGGGAAGGCGGGATTGTCAAATGATGAAAGAATGGAGCGACTGGGCTTGTAGTCACTGAAATTTAGAAGGATAAGAGAGGATCTTATAGAAACATATAAAATTATTAACGGATTGGACCCGCTAGATGCTGTAAACTTGTTCCCGATGTTGGGGGAGTCCAGAACCAGGGGGCACGGTTTAAGAATAAGGGGTAGGCCATTTAGAACTGAGTTGAGGAAAACTTTTTTCACTCAGAGGTTTGTGGATCTGTGGAATTCTCTGCCTCAGCAGCGGAGGCCGATTCACTGGATGCATTCAAAAGAGAGTTGGATAGATCTCCTGGTGCATGTGGAATCAAGGCATATGGGAAGAAGGCAGGAACAGGGTACAGATTGTGGATGATCAGCCATGAATCACATTGGATGGTGGTGCTGGCTCGCAGGGCCGAATGGCCTACTCCTGCATCTATTGTCTACGTATCTATGTGGAGTTTGCATGTACTCTCTGTGATCATGTGAGTTTCCCCTTGGTGCTCCAGTTTCCTCTCACATCTCGAGGATGTAAAGGTTGGTGGGTTAACTGGCCAATAAACAATTGCATTGAATGTGCTGGTGATCGGTGGAATCTGGAGGGAGTCAATGAGAATGTGGGGAGAATAAAAAATGGGATGTTTTATGCATGTAAAAAGTTTGTTGATAGGCAGTAGGTTGCGGTGCCTGTTTCTGTGCTGTTTTACAGAAAAAGACAAAAAGTGCTGGAGTGCAGGGGGGGGGGGTATCTCCCCATTATATCTTACAGGTTTTCTCATATCTATATTACTAAAAGTCTGATCTTGACTACTTCCTGTTGTTCTGTATATTGATTTTAGAAAAAACACTGCCACTTCCGGCTGTGATTTTTGGCCATCTTGCTCAGAGCCCCCCTCCGCTGTGCAGGACAAGAGGATTTTTCCCATCGATGAAAAATAAAAGAGTTATTAGTGTTAAAAATGTTGAGATTCTCCCTCCCGAAAGCCACGCCCCATCCAGAGGGATTATAAAACCCGGAAGTGTTGAGTGCCTCAGTCAGTCTCTGCAAGATGGGGGAAGCGAGAGGGTCGCGTCTTTCAGTCTGAGCCGGGAATAATACTGAACACATTTCTACTAAACTGTGAGAGTGGTTTTACCATGAGTGCCATTAATGTGGTCTGAAAATGAAAACGTGGTTGGTTTGAAATAAAGCACAGCAAATGGTTGTTGGTTTGAAATGGCAAATGATTAAAAGTCTAAACTTGACAATTTTCTGTTTGCACTGCATATTGATTTTAGATAAAACGCTACCACTTACGGCTGTGATTTTTGGTCATCTTACTCAGTCCCCCTCCATTCATCAGGTGCAGCAGATTCTTCCCATCAATGAAAAATAAAAGTGTTATTAGTGTTTAAAAAAATGTTGAGAACCACTCTCCTGTCAATCACGCCATGAAGGCCATGCCCTTCTGGTGGGAGGGATTATAAAACCCAGAAGTGTGGCTCCGTCTCTGCAATATTGAAGCGAGAGGTGACGACTCTATTTGAGCTGTGAATCAACTAAACACACTGAATGTCTACTGAACTGTGAGTGTTTTGTGTGGTTTTATGGTGGTTTCACCCTAAATTTGGTGGCCTTGAACCCTGTTTGAAGTGGTACAAAACTGCACTTGAATTTGGTGGTTTTGCACCCTGCTTGAAGTGGTCGGAAACTGCACTTGCATTTGGTGGATTTGCACCCTGCATTAACTGGTATGAAACTGCACTTGAATTTGGTGGCCTTGGACCCAGCTTGAAGTGGTATGAAACTGCAATTGAATTTGGTGTCCTTGCACCCTGCTTGAAATGGAATTTCAAGGAATAGCCACGAGTCAACTGCCGTGATTGACTGAGCTGCCACCCCAAGAATCCATTAGACCCACGATGTACATGCTAGCCCTCTGGAAACCAGTCCCTTCAGCCCACAACACCCATACTAGCGCTCCAGAAAGCCCCCTTTCGCAATATTGGAATTGATGGAGAGGTTGAATTGCGTTGGGGGACCAGCCCTCCAGTGTGTTTCGAGAAGAAATGGCTTTACACGGTAATAAGGTTCACCAGGCAAGGTGGAGATGAAGTATCTTCCAGGTCTCTCAAATTTAGTTAGTTTAGAGATACAGGCCCTTCGACCTACCGAGTCAGCGCTGACCAGCGATCGCGGCACACCAACACGATCCTACACACGCTAGCGAAAACTTGCAATTATACAAAGCCAATGAACCAACAAACCTTTACATCTTTAGAGTGTGTGGGGGGGGGGGGGGGGGGGGGGGGGGGGGGGGGGGGGGAACTGAAGATAGCCCATGAAGGTCACGGAGAGAACGTACAAACTCCGTACAGACAGTGCCCGCAGCCAGGATTGTACCCGGGTCTCTGGCGCTGTAAGGCAGCAACTCTACCGCTGCGCCACCGTGCCACCCACTAGTGATCTCAAATTATGATCATCCAAATAATGCGAGTCACAAATGATCATACTTTATTTAAACTGCATGCTTCCAAACTGAAATACATTAGGACACCTGTCCACAATCAGTGATGACAACAGGGATACTTTTGCCTTTGGCACCTTTTTCCTGCTGGCTGGTAGCTTCCATCTTCTTGACAACATCCATACCCTCGACCACCGAACCAAACACAACATGCTTGCCATTTAACCTGTAACACAAAGCAGGTGATATAATTTACCTCCAAGATTGTCAATAAATAACTGCAAAATATAGATTTTTCAAATTTCCAGCTTACCATGTAGTTTCCTTGGTGCAAATAAAGAACTGGGAACCATTTGTATTTGGCCCAGAATTGGCCATGGACAGGATACCTGCAATGTGAAGATGGCAAATGTGCTCAGATTGTCTTTGACGCCGAGATATTAAAATGTAGATAGTAGCAGGCAAGAGCAGAGGGGAATTTCAAGGGGGAAGGGGAGGAAGTGGTACAGAGGTCAGTAAAACAGTTCAGTTCTTGTCACGTGTACCGAGGTACAGTGAAAAGCTTTTCTTGTGTGCTGTCCAGTCAGCAGAAAGACAATACACGATTCCAATCCAGCAACTTACAGAGTATAGATACATGATAAGGAAATAATGTTTAGTGCAAGGCAAAGCCATCAAGGATAGTCCGAGGGTCACCAAAGAGGTAGATAGTAATTCAGCACCGCTCTCTGGTTGTGAAAACCAGCAAAAACTGAACAAAGAAACAAATGTATAAATTAAAACCAAAAACTTAACAGCCAATGCTCCTTTCCCCCCAAAAGACAACACCACTAACACAAGAAGCTGCAGATGCCAGACTCTAAAGCAAGACATGAAGCACAGGATGCACTCAGTGGGTCAGAGAGCATTTACGGAGGGAATGGAAAGGCGATGTTTCATCTCGGGACCTTTCATCACTTTCTCTTCGGGTCAAACTTTGCAACAGGCCAATGCAGTTCGAACAGAATCCACTTTACCTGGTCCTGTGTGCTTCAGGATGAAATTCTCATCAGCAAATTTTTCACCGTAGATGGATTTTCCTCCAGTGCCATTATGTGCCGTGAAGTCACCGCCCTGTGTGGTTCAAGGTTGAAGGTGCCGTTAGTTAACATGGAACAGCCGAATCAAGAACAGTAAGACCTTGAACACCGACCGCCCCTCACCTGGCACATGAACTCGTTAATGATCCGGTGGAACGTCGAGCCCTTGTAACCAAAACCCTTCTCCCCGGTGCACAAGGCACGGAAGTTCTCTGCAACAAAACCACTCAGGGTTAGACCACATGTTTAAACGATGGACACTTTGTGCAACTCAACACAAGCCTGGGTCTCACCTGCAGTCTTTGGGACAACATCGGCCTTGAGCTGGAAGAGACAAGAGGCGCAGCATCAGAACACAAACCCATGCACAATAATTACTCTGCTACATTACCGCTGAAATTAGTGCAGCACAGTGGCTCACAAGGTCATAAGTGATAGGAGCAGAATTAGGCTATTCGGCCCATCAAGTCTACTCCACCATTCAATCATGGCTGATCTACCTCTCCCTCCTAACCCCATTCTCATGCCTTCTCCCCATAACCTGACACCCGTACTAATCAAAGATGATAGAGCTGCTGCCTCACGGTGCCAGAGACCAGAGTTCGATCTTATTCTCGGGTGCTGCCTATGTGGAGTTTGCACACATGGGTTTTCTCCGGTTGCCTCCCATATCCCAAAGACATGCAGGTTTGTAGTTTAATTGGCCTCTGTAAATTGCCCCGAGTGTATAGGGAGTGGATGAGAAAAGTGGGATAACATAGAAACTTTCACTTGCCAGGGTTTGTCCTGCCCCACCGCTTCTCTCTTCCCTCCTCCACTACCACAGTCTGAAGAAGAGCCCGATCCAAAACATTGTCTATCCATGTTCTGCAGAGATGTCGCCTGACCCGCTGCGTTACTCCAGCACTTTGTGGTCTACCTGAAGCAAAGGGTTGATGATCGAGGAGTCATCATCCACCCAATGATAAACACTGGTGGGTGGGTGACTATGTTTTATCCTGAGAGGCTGCGTAACTGAGGACTCTCCAGTTTACAGCCTGTAGCCACGGATACGCTCAGAGATGGACATCAAGCTCTGCTGGAAGACCATCAACTCTGTGAAGGATGCTCCTTGGTCTGCATGAAACTTGCTGGTCTCCCAGCAGAGTGAGATGTCCGTCAGGGAATGTTGCTGACTGGATCGCTCCAGACTGCAGGAATAAGTGCTGAGAGACGCACTGAAACTTGGTGCAGCCAACGCCAAGGCTCTGTCCTTCTGCTGTTGGACATTGAGGGGCAGAGTCCGGTGGGGGCACCCCTCAAACAAGGGAAGGGATATCACCAAAGAGGCCACGAGAAAGGCAACAGTATCATTTTCACCAAAACTGCATCATTGATTCTAAAGACCAACACTCAAAATGTATTAACATGTAGAAACAAGGAACTGTAGATGCTAGTTAATACATACAAGGACACAAAGTGCTGGAGTAACTCAGCGGGACAGGCAACATCTCTGGAGAGAAGGAATAGGTGATGGTTGGTGTCGAGACCCTTCTTCAGACTGATCTTTACCTGGCCACATGGTGGAGCCGTTGTACTTCCATTGGCAGCCACGCCTTCAATGGCCCAGGCTGCAAGTTGTCAAACTCCCTCCACTGTTGCAGCTCCACCCTCAAGCCCAGCCCAGCTTTGGACAAAAGTTTCCGCCTTCTTCGGCTTAGCTGCCAGCGCCGCCCAGAACCACAGCGCAACACTCCTCTGTCTGAGTCCTTGCACATTTCCCGCCCAAAGGCCACCATTATAATGTCCCAGCTCGAATTAAAGATTAGTAAACACCCTACTAAAACAAAACAAAAACACACACACACGCAACTGCAGACGCTGGAACCTTGAGCAAGACACAAAGTGCTGGAGGAACTCAGTGGGTCAGGCAGCATCTGTGGAGGGAATGGACAGAGAGTGTTTGGGGTAAAAAGTTTCGACCCTTAGAAAAATAGGTGTCGGAGTACGCCATTCAATATGACCATGGCTGATCATCTAAAATCTGTACCCCGTTCCTACTGCTCCCCCGTATCCTTAAATATAAGTCTCTGTTGAAAACTTCAGACTGGAGTTTCAGGAAAGGTCCCAACATGAAACATCGCCTATTTCCTCCACAGACGCTGCCTGACCCGCTGAGTTCCTCCAGCACTTTGTACTTTCCTCCAGTCTCCGTCCTCTGCAGTTTCCTGTAGAAATTCTCGCGGAAATTCACCAGTTGATCGATTTCACAAACAAACTTCGCCTGGACTGTAAACGCGTCCCTGACGCTAATCGCCAAACTTATTCTACTGCCTTACTTGGCTCCATTATTACTAAATATTTTCGATACCACACTGACGTTCTCGATCATTTACAAGCGGAACAAAGTAAGTTTTCTTTCCCTCAATGAAGATAGGACACAAAATGCTGGAGTAACTCAGCGGGACAGGCAGCATCTCCAGAGAGAAGGAATGGGTCGAGACCAGTCTTCAGACCCATTTTTTCCCCATCCATTGTATACTTGAGCTATTTTGCTTTAATGCTCCCAATTCTTTTCCTGTGCTGTTTTTTTTTTAAACTGTTGGCGTTTTGGGTTGGGGTTTTTTTTTAGGGGGGAGTGTGGGAATGATCTACACCACTTGTACTTACCTCCATCACAATGCGGCCCGTGGGCTTGCCGGCAATGGAAATGTCCATAAACACCTTAGGGTTTTTGTCCGCCATGGTTCTGCAGCTTCTCAGTTGTGAGACGAACGAGAAAGGGATGGTCTGCACCGCCTTTCCGACTTTGCAACCGAGCAGGAAGTGTTGGGCTGAGCGCTGCAACATTTTAGCCAGTTGCCAGCGATCTGCGCCTGGAGAAGGCGGATGCCAATCGCAACCAGTTGCGACTGAGATCCCAGATCACACCGTCAATCACACATCCTCGCCCGGCCATTCGCTGCATCTCCTTCCGTGTTCCACTGCAACCGAGACATGAGGGCGGATATCAAAGCAAAAAAAAAACCCTTGCATGTGAAAGGACTTCATCTTGTTGATTCCTTTGAACAAGGCCATGTTTTTGATACATTAAACTGTGCAAGAGAAATACCAAGGGTGCAAGTCTGCTGACATTGACACTTTATTTAATGAATACAAGAACATCGGTGGCTCTGGCTTGATCAGCTGAGTTTTCCCAACATTTTTGTGTTTCTTTTTAAAGAAAGATTTCCAGCGTCTGCAGTTTTTTTAAAAAAACGATTTTTAAATTAATTCACAATGTTCAATTTCAATTTATGGCGTGAAATCACTGGAAAAGACCAGGTATAAAACAATTTAAAGCATAACTTACTCCAACCCTCATGGGCTGTAAAACAAGGAACTGCAGAGTTGCTGTTTTACAGAAAAAGACACAAAGTGCTGGAGTGCGGGGGATTGGGGGGCTATCTCCCCATATCTTATTTTTCTCGTACCATATAGTATTAGACAATAGACAATAGGTGCAGGAGTAGGCCATTCGGCCCTTCGAGCCAGCACCACCATTCAATGTGATCATGGCTGATCATCCCCAATCAGTACCCCGTTCCTGCCTTCTCCCCATATCCCCTGACTCCGCTATCTTTAAGAGCCCTATCTAGGTCTCTCTTGAAAGCTTCCAGAGAACCGGCCTCCACCGCCCTCTGAGGCAGAGAATAGCACAGACTCACCACTCTCTGCGAGAAAAAGTGTTTCCTCGTCTCTGTTCTAAATGGCTTACTCCTTATTATTAAACTGTGGTCCCTGGTTCTGGATTCCCCCAACATCGGGAACATGTTTCCTGCCTCTAGCGTGTCCAAACCCTTAACAATCTTATATGTCTCAATGAGATCTCCTCTCATCCTTAATGTATTAATTAAAAACATAAGATTACTACCATATTAATGAAGTATGGAAAAAACAGAGTATTCTCAGAGTATCACAAGTTTATATGTGTTAGGAGCAGACTTAGGCCATTCGGCCCATCACGTCTACTCCGCCATTCAATCATGGCTGATCTATCTCACCCTCCTAACCCCATTCTCCTGCCTTCTCCCCACAACCCCTGACAACCCTACTAATCAAATCTAGTGCAACAGTAGGTCCTGCTGAGGAGGTAACAGAATGTCAGTAATTCAGGGTATTAGGTGTAATGTTAGATTAGTGAAAGCCATAGTGATTTAACATCTAAAATTACGAAAAAAATACCAGTATCTATGGAAGTGTGATGTGTTGACACATGTTAAGACCTAATGCTGTGATAGTGAAGTTCAGTTTGAAAACAGGCCATGAAGACCTGACCAGTCTACTATTCATCATTTACACATAAGTCTTGGGGTAGCTTTTAAACGCTCAATACTGACTAAAAAAGTATATTAAATTATAAGCATATTGCCCGATATGGATGTATATGTCGTCTCCCGAAAGAGGACAGTCATATTGTTATTATTAGCCAATTCGAGACGGAAACCCTTCATTTAGAACATTGAAAAGGAAAACCACTTCAATCAACCTATCTGATTCATTCTTTTCCCTGGGTCAAGGATTAGACTTAGATATGACTCAGCATTTTTTTAAGTTTTATAGGCTTGTTATGTAAATTATTTTTTTGAAAACTTCTTTTCAGCAGCCACACGCATCACTTTAATAAGGGGAACATTGGGCTACATGCTATCAAAAAAGAATATTTTTTTCAATTTTGTTTACATTCTCGATCATTTGTAGTTATAGAAAAAATCAAAAAATAACCCACACGCTTAACCCTACAAATAAAGTTGGATCAAAGCAAAAGAAAATATTAACTAGTGTCATATCCTTATTTTAGGTTCAATGGCTATTTTATTTAAAATAATGCAGGAAATAACTGGGGGAAAAAATGGGTAAAAAATATACTCGAATCCAACTGCAAGAATATATCAAATCAACTGCTATCAGCAAAATTTAATCTCTTTAGGGGTTGTAGACAAGGATGTTATCACCATTACTATTTGCTCTGGTAATAGAACCATTAGCCAAAATGATTAGATCAGAACCAGAAATATATGGATATAATACCAAAACTACAACAATAAAATATCTCTATACGCAGATGACATCTTAATTTATATTACAAAACGGAGATTAGTATTCCCAATCTATTTAATGTTATAACTAAGTTTAGTTACATTTTCTGGGTTATAGAATTAATTGGAATAAAAGTGAATATGCCTACAACTGGAATAAAATTAAATATATTAGAACAATTCCCACTTAAAATAGTCACAGACAAACTCAATATCTAGGAATTAATGTATCTAAGTCCCTATACTGTCTATTTAAATATTAATTACCCTCAATTATTAAATAAACTAAAAAAACATATTTTATATTGGAAAACACTACCTTTATCAATGATTCATAGAATAATGCTTAAAAATGATTTTTTTTACACAATTGCTATATTTATTTCAAGCCATCCCCTTTATATCTCCCTAAAATGTTTTTTAAAAAAATAGATACTTTGGTATAGTTTTATTTGGGACTATAAAAACCATCGAATAAGTAAAAAACATCTATGTAAATCTGAAATAAATGATGGACTAGCACTACCAAATTTCTTATATTATTTCTGGGCAGTTCAGATTAAGAATAGAATTTTTGGTTGGTAAATTTAGATCATGAACCAAGCTGGCTAAAGATGGAAAAGGAAGACTGCCTTTTGATGTAGGTTCGATTCTTTGCACCAAGGAAGTACAAAAAAAATGTATGGTGACAACCCTATAATTCATAGCAATAGACGTATTTGGAAACAAATAGTTAAACCCTACATATGGATATATGTCACTTTGTTTTGCCAATTATGAATAATCCTTGTTTAGGCCTCTGTTTTGGACAAGGGGTTTAGATACTGGAATGATTTTAGGAATTAAAAGGATAGAAACACCTTTACAAGGAAAGGAAAATTTCTTTCATTTCAAGTTACAGGATATCTATGGATTGCAGTCAAAATAACATATTAGGTGTATATAAGTTTACGCATAAACACCCAAATACAGAAAAATTAATAGCGTATATATACAATACTATTTTGGATAGGGAAATCCCAACTTCGGAAATATATCGACAAACATGGGAAAATGAAATAGGTTTATCTATAACGAAGGAAACTTGGGAAGAAAGCCTACAATGTATACATTGTTGCTCATTAAATGCTAGACATATATTGAAACAATTTAAGTATTACACACATTACATTATTTCAAAAACAAAATTAAATAGAATTTATTCTAACATTTTCTCCTATTTGTGATAAATGTCAGAACTTGGAAGTTAAATTAACGCATAGTTTTGTAACATGTATAAAACTCAATTATTATTGGACAGAAATCTTTAGAGTTATCTCTGAAGTTCGTAAAATTAAACTGGACCCAGATCCAAAATTAATAATATTAGGAGTTCCGGATTTAAATTTAATATTAACAGTAAACCAAATAAATTTCTTGGATTACTGTTTAATAATAGGGAAAAAATTAATACTGAAATTTTGGAAGGAAAATGTGGAGACGTTGCATTTGGAAAGAATCAGATTTGTCCTAATGGACAAATACGAACTCTTTGAACATATTTGGTCTCCATATACAGAATATTTGAAGGGGTAGCTGTTCTTGGCATCACAACTCAATGGGTACCCGGCAGGATTAGATGAAAATAACTCTCTGTTTTTCTTTTTGATTTGTATACATGTCTCTATTGATATCGCTATTTGAAATTGTGTTATTCACTATTAAGATGTTCAATTCAATTCAATTCAATTCAATTCAATTCAACTTTAATGTCATTGCACAGATACAAGTATGGGTACAACGAAATGCAGTTTAGTGACAGTACGAAGTGATAGCAATATATAGGTAAATACAGATAAATAAATACAGGTGTGGAAATCTATCGGCGGGACTCTGAGTTCAGCAGTGCGATGGTGTTATTGTAGAAGCTACTCCTCATCCTGCTGGTGCGGGACCTGAGGCTCCTGTACCGCCTCCCCGATGGTAGGAGGGCAAACAGTCCATGGTTAGGGTGGGAGGGGTCCTTGATGATCTTCCCAGCCCGTCTCAGACACCGTTTTCGGTGGAGGGCATCCATGGCAGGGAGCGGGGCACCGATGATGTACTGGGCGGTTTTCACCACCCGTTGTAGTGCCTTCCTGTCTGCTACGGTGCAACTGCTGTACCATACCGTAAAGCAGGTGGTCAGGATGCTTTCGATGGTGCATCGGTAGAAGTTGGTCAGGATCAGGGGGGACAGGTGGGCTTTTTTGAGCCTCCTCAGGAAGTAAAGGCGCTGCTGCTATATATGTGTACTATAATCTCTTTTTTTGAATATATATATAATACTTTGTTTTAATTAAATACATATAACAAGAATATATACATATATTTTTTTTCTCTCTCTTCTCTTTCTCTTTCTATATAATCAAAATTATTATTTAATCACTATTCTTATTGATTAAAATCTATTATTACCCATATCACACATCTGAGGTTGCTTTTACAAAATTGTATTCCCTTCGTTTTTACTGCCAGCAGGGGTTATTTTCTAAAAGCCTATGGAATGGAAGTTTGACGGCAACGTACGCTGCGTGGGAAATTTATATTCAAACGGCAGACAGGGAAGACTGCCGCGTTTTGGTTATTTTTACGTGGAAGTCCGCCGAGCTGAGATGTTCAAATTTTCCTCTATGTCTGATAATGGGTAATTAATAACTTTGATTCCTCTTTGGGAGATAAATAAGTCGGTTGAATTACTTCAGGCAATGTCGTTATCCCCCTCAAGGCCATTTGATCAGAATTATTCGTAACATTCGTATACTTATTGAAATAAGTCGGTTGTGTATTTGAAAAGTTGTTATACCGTTGTTATGATGGATTACTTCTAATAAAAATATTATTACAGAAAACCCACGTGGTCACAGGGAGAATGTTTAAACTCCTTAGTCAGGTCTGTGGCACGGCAAGGTAGCAACTCTACCGCTGCACAGCCTTGGTTCTCATGTAAAGAGATGATTTTATGTACAGAATATTTTTCCAGACAAATGACCTGTTTTCATCAGGAATAAGTTGCTGTCATTTCTCTTTCTCTGCTTTTTGAAAGGACTTAATTTTCTCAGTAACTGCATGGTTGTTCCTCAACAGTTCACTTGCTGCAAGCGACACATAATCCAACACATTGGGTGAAGGTGCGTGGCACATAAATACTCTGAAGATAAAACCTCTTAAGATTTTTTTAATAGCAGCAACACAGAGAGAGAGAGAAAGAATAGTGTAAGCTGGAGAGGTGAATAAAGATCAGAGGTTGATTCGAAGAGAAGGTAGACACAAAAAGCTGGAGTAACAGCGGGACAGGCAGCTTCTCTGGAGAGAAGGAATGGGTGACGTTTCAGGTCGAGACCCTTCATCAGACTGGTTAGGGATAAGGGAAACGAGAGATATAGGCAATGATGTAGAGAGATGAAGAAACATGAATGAAAGATATGTGCAAAAAAGTAATGATGATAAGAAACAGGCCATTGTTAGCTGTTTGAAGAAGGGTTTCGACCCGAAACGTTGCCTATTTCCTTCGTTCCATAGATGCTGCCTCTCCAGCATTTTTGTCTACCTTCGATTTTCCAGCATCTGCAGTTCCTTCTTAAACATTGTTAGCTGTTTGTTAGGTGAAAAACTGGGATGCCTGGAAATTCCAGAAGATAAATTCTAGAAGATAAAGGTGCAGTCACGCAGGGAGAAAGCACTGAGACAGTTTAAGTGGGCAGATACAACCCAGCACAGAATGTTGGTGTTGTAACAAGCTATAACAAAACCCCTCCCCTGCACTGAGCTGTAATTTGGATAAACTGAACATATCACACATTAAATGGAATTCGCTATCAACCTCCAACATATAAATTACCCTCAAAGGGAAAGTATCCAAAACTCCCCACACACTTTAAAACTTAGAAAAGCTACTATAAAATTATCTCTTGTTTTCTTCTGATGTGGAAGGTCATTCGGCCCCTTAAGCCTCTACTGCCTCTTAGAACACTCTCTCAACTATGATCTTGTTTGGACTGCCTTTGGTTGCACTAAGTAAGGGCTTTGGGTTTTTGCTCGTGTACTGTAGTTATTAATTTATGACATTTTTGATTATTAGTTTTCAGCATTCTAGCGTAAGTTCCAGAGACAATTTTTAATTTTTTATATATTATAAATATATATTATAATATTTTTTATTTTTTGCTAGGCCAATTTCAAGTAACCCTTGCTTTCCCTCTCTCCCCGTTCCTCCCCCATCCCAGTTCTCCGGCAGGTTTCACCTCAGCTAACAACGAGACATTCCACACCGTCTGCTTTGATCTGTCATTTTCACACCTCACCCTTCCATATCTCTAGTCTCCCTCTCCCCCGTACTCTCAGTCTGAAGAAGGGTCTCGACCCGAAACGTCACCCATTCCTTCACTCCGAAGACGCTGAGTCCAGCATTTTGTGCCGATACTTAATTTGTCTGTCGTTTGCAGCATGCAGTAAAATGATCATTGCAGATAACTCGAATGTGAGGTTTAATGGCCACACTGTGCCATCAAAATGATTCTGCATTTCTTTCCCAACACCTTCATATTTTGTGAACTCTTTTCAATATTTTCAAAAGTAGATGCCCCACCTTATAACAGGCAAAGTGAGCTCACATTTCAAATCTTCTTTGTTCTCCAAGGTAGTGGCAGGAAACTTGCAAATCCAGTTCTAAGTAATAGGATCCCTGCTGCAAAATGCACAACAAATCACAGAGTGCTGGACAAGACACAAGAGGCTGCAGATCCTATAGCGGAGCAAAATAGACCACTCCTGCTAAATGCAATGGGGCTGACGTGTAGTACGCAACGGAGCGGAACGTGGGCCTTTTTTACATCCATTTCCGTAACTGGACCCGACCCGACCCGACTCGCAGTGGAATCAACATTGCGGGGGAACAGTTTGTGTTAATAAATTAAAATTCTGAAAATGAGGAGAAGATTTTTACCAAATAACTATTATTTTTTACGAGGATGTTTCCGTAACCGGCTTCCGTCTCCGCACTATTATCCTACGGGATCTTTGGTGCGGAGACGGAAGCCGGTTACGGAAATGGGGCCGAAAATTACCCATGAATCTGCCCATGACCGTACTACGTATTTTTCGTCGAGTGGACTATCTTGCTCGCTGTAGGATCTTTGCGTACAGGAACAGCAGGGAGTATCTGTGGGGGGAATGGACAGAGGACAATTCAGGTCAGGACCCATCTTGTAATAGGGCGGAGAAAACTGAAAAAGAAAGGTTTTATCATCGTTACTTTTTTGCATGTTTTTCATTCATTGGTTCTATATCTCTGTATATCACCCTCAACATCTCTCATTTCCCTATCCCGACTCTCAGTCTGAACAGGGTCTCGACCCGAAACGCTACCTATTGCTTTTCTCCAGAGATGCTGCCTGTCCCGCTGAGTTACTCCAGCTTTTTGTGTCGATCTTCGGTTTAAACCAGCATCTGCAGCTCCTTCCTGCACAAGCAAGGTTGGGTGTGTGGCAAAGTCTGGTGAGTGATAGGTGGAAACAAAAGAACTGCAGATGCTGGTTTATACCAATGATAGACTCAAAGTACTGGAGTAATTCAGCGGGTCAGGCAGCTTCTCTGGAGGAAACGGATAGGTAATGCTTCAGTCTGAAGAAGGGTCTCGACACTTAATGTCACCTAACCTTTTAGTCCAGAAATGCAGCTTGCCTGGCTGAATTACTCCAGTACTTTGTAATTTGCGAGTGATAGAAACATAGGAACATAGCAAATCAGTGCAGGAGGAGGCCATTCTGCCCTTCGAGCCAGCACCGCCATTCATTGTGATCATGGCTGGTAGGTGGATGCAGGTGATTGGCAGATAGGTGGAGTAAGTGACAAAGACTAGAGGTGAAAGCAGTCAAAGAAAAGTGTCAGAAAAGGAAAGACGATGAGGCATGAAATTTAAAGTCGGAGGGATATGGGTGCAAGGAGGCAGGGTGAGTGGGAAGAGGGGGATAACAGGGAATTATGGGATTCAGGGATGGGAGATAATAATGCAGAGTAGGGATAACAAATGAAGTGGATGATGGTGGAAAAACAGACACACACACTGGGATGCTGTGAGCAAGGATAAGAAAGGGGGTTGTCAGGGTTATTACTTGAAATTGGAGGCTTCAATTTTTTTTATTTCAAAATATACTTTATTCGAATGATAAATATATACAATACATTAACCTTGCGGAAAATCCATCCGACATTTTCGGAGGCTGTACAATAGATCAATACAGTTTAGACATTTCTTTCCCCCAAATTTCCACAAATCAGTCCCCCACTCGTGCCACAGTGGCGTGGGATACCTTCCCTTATATTGAGGGGCGTCTCCACCATACCGTGCCCCCCATGTCCAGCAGCGGAAGGACCTTAGACTGTGGCCCTCCCCCACCGAGCCTTGGCGTTGGCTGCACCGAGCTTCAGTGCGTCCCTCAGCACGTACTCCTGCAGTCTGCAGCGGGCCAGTCGGCAACATTCCCTGACGGACATCTCGCTCTGCTGGGTGGTGAACAATGCTCGGGCAGACCAAAGGGCGTCTTTTACCGAGTTGATGACCCTCCAGCAGCACTCGGTCAGCCTCTGAATGTGTCCCTGGGAACAGTCCGTAAATCACCGAGTCCTCTGTGACGGAGCTGTTCGGGATAAAGCGTACCAGGGACCCTTGCATTTTTCTCCAGACTCTTTTAGCAAACCCACACTCTGTGAAGAGGTGGGCAACCGTCTCCTCTCCATAGCAGCCGTCCCGAGGGCAGCGTGCGCTGGCAGTGAGGTTCCGACGGTGCAGGAAGAATCTGACTGGGAGGGCTCCCCTCACCGCCAGCCAAGCCAGGTCTTGGTGCTTGTTGGTGAGTTCTGGCGATGAGGCATTTTGCCAGACAAGCTGGGCAGTCTGCTCAGGGAACCATGCCACCGGGTCCATAGAGTCCTTTCCCTGCAGTGCCTGCAGGACATTCTGTGCTGACCACTGCCCGATGGACATGTGGTCAAAGGTGTTGGTCCGGAAGAACCCTTCCACCGACGACAGATGGGGCGGCAATGTCCAGCTGACTGGCACATTGCGTGGCACCTGCGCCAGGCCCATCCTTCTCAACACCGGGGACAGGTAGAACCTCAGCAGGTAGTGACACTTGGTGCCCAAGTGCCTTGGCTCTACACCCCGCCTGATTGCAGCCACACACGAAGGTGGCCATCAGAATGAGGGCGACGTTGGGCACGCTTTTACCCCCGTTGTCTGCTGACTTGTACATTGTGGCCCGTCGCACCGGTCCATCCTCGACCCCCAGATGAACTGGAAGATGGGCCGGGTGATCCCTGTGGCGTATGAGGGAGGGACAGGCCACACTTGTGCCAAGTACAGCAGCCCCGAGAGCACCTCACACCCTGATGACCAAATTCTTTCCCGTTATGGAGAGGGAGCGTTGCCTCCACAGCTCCAGCTTCCCTCCCCACCCTGGCTATCCGCTCCAGCCAACTTTTTGTCACATGCCTCAGCCCCCCCCGAACCAGATCCCAGCACCCTCAAGAAATCAGGCTTGATGGTGAAGTGAACGGAAGATCTGTCGGGCCAGTTGCCAAAGAGCATGGCCTCGCTCTTCCTGCGGTTCACCCTGGCTCCCGTGGCCGACTCAAACTGGTCGCAGATACTAATCAGTCTGCGAACCGACCCTGGAATCCGAGCAGAAGACAGCGACATCGTCCATGTACAGGGAGGTCTTTACTTGAATGCCCCCACTGCCTGGCAATGTCACTCCTCTTATGCCAGCATCCTTCCTGATGGATTCAGCAAAAGGTTCAATACAGCAGACAAACAAGACAGGAGAGAGAGGGCAACCCTGCCTGACTCCAGACCTTACAGGGAAACTGTCTGATTCCCACCCATTGATTTGGACTGCACTACGGATGTTGGTGTAGAGCAGTTTGATCCAATTCCTGATTCCCTCCCCAAAACCCATTTTGGAGAGCACGTCCCTCATGTACGTGTGCGAAATCCTGTCGAAGGCCTTCTCCAGGTCCAAGCTGACTAGGCAGGCGTCCACCCGTCTGTCCTGCACGTAGGCGATGGTATCTCTCAGCAGCGCCGTCACGGTGAGACACACTGACCTCACGCCAGTGTTCTTCTCCGACCACTGCCTCCTTCAGGCTTCCTGTCACCTACGGGAGGACCGGAAGGCAGGCAGAGGGACGTGGAAGTTAAACACGAAACTGTTAACCCCAGAGAATGTCGAGGAGCTAAAGAGGGACTACGCATGTTGGAGAACGGTGAAGCCCCTCTATGACTCCCCCACACTCTGGTGGGAAGCAACCAAGGAGAACATTAAGAGGTTCTTCATAATTAAAGGGGTTCAGAGAGCAAGACAGAGTCAGAGGGAATTGTGCCAACTCCAGACAGATTTGCAGCAACTGCTCCTTCTGCAGTCGATCGGGGTGGATGTGAGGGAGGAACTTAGAGAGTTGAAGGACCGGCAAGCTCAGCTCTTCACCTCTGAATCCTCCAAGATCATCTTCCGATCTAGGGTCCGCCATGTGGAGCAGGATGAGACGTGCTCACGTTTCTTCTTCCATAAGGTTCACAGGGGGAGCTCTGTGATGAACAGCCTTAGGGAGGAGGACGGCACGGTAGCATCCTCACAGACAGACATGCTGAGGATCTGCAAATCCTTTTACACAGATTTGTATGACCAAAAGACCACAGACAGTACCTCCTCCCAGAACTTCCCTGTCCTCAATCACGGAGATCTTGGAGGACAGCAAGCAGGAGAGTCTGAACCAACCACTGACCCTAGAGGAGCTGACTGGCTCCGTCCGTTCCTTTGACTCGAATAAAACTCCCGGAAGCGATGGCTTACCGGCCGAGTTGTATTTGGCTCTGTGGGACTGGATGGGCCCGGACCTGCTAGAAGTGTACAACAACATGCTTCTAGCTGGTAGCATTTCAGACTCCATGAGGAAGGGCAACATCACCCTAATCTACAAGCAGAAGGGGGAGATGAAGGACATAAAGAATTGGAGACCCATAACACTCTTGAATGTGGACTACAAGATCCTGTCCAAATTGGAGGCTTCAATGCTCATACCATTAGGTTGCAAGCTGCCCAAGCAGAATATGAAGTTCTGTTCCTCTGGTTTGTGTGTGGCTGTGGCTGTGGCACATTTTGGCAATGGAGAAGGTCCAGGACAGAAAGGCTAGTATGGGAATGGGATGGGGAGTTAAAATTGTTTGTGTTTGGGAGATCCAACAGGCCTTGGTAAACATAGCAAATAGGTGCAGTAGGCCATTCAGCCCTTCGAGCCTGCACCACCATTCAATATGATCATGGCTGATCATCCAACTCAGTATCCCGTACCTGCCTTCTCTCCATACCCCCTGATCCCCTTAGCCACAAGGGCCACATCTAACTCCCTCTTAAATGTAGCCAATGAACTGGCCTCAATGAAAAGGAGACATCGGGAGCACCAAATGCAGTAGAGGAGGCTGGACAAGGTGCACGTGGACCTCTGTCTCACCTGGAAGGGCTGATGGGGCCTTGGATGGGAGTGAGAGAACAGGTGTAGGGGCAGATGTTACAGCTCCTGCTGTTGCAGGGGGCAGTGCCTGGGGAGGATAGTGATTTGGGCGCTGAGGGATGATGAACTAAGGAGTGGCAAAGAGAGCGGTCTCT
This sequence comes from Okamejei kenojei, assembly GCA_035221665.1. Classification (NCBI taxonomy): domain Eukaryota; kingdom Metazoa; phylum Chordata; class Chondrichthyes; order Rajiformes; family Rajidae; genus Okamejei; species Okamejei kenojei. The sequence continues at coordinate 27,159,197 of CM069165.1, read as the reverse complement.
GAGGAAAGAGGGAGGGGGTGTGGACTGGAAGACGCGGTTGGTGGTGGGGTCACGTTGAAGGGGCGGAAGTGTTGGATGTGGAGGCTGGTGGGGTGAAAGGTGACGACCTTTGGATTGAGTGCTGTGTGGGGGGGGGGCAAGGGGGGGGGGGGGAGAAGAACAGCACGGAGCTGCTGAGCAGTGAAGCCATTCACAGACAATTGTGACCTTGAGTCATAGAGTGAAGGCATTTCACTGTACCTTGGTGGTATTTGACCAACAGTTATTGGATCATCGTCCCCCTTTGATATACATTCCTCTAACCTTAATCTAGTTCCTTCTCTCCACATTCCAATCCACTTGCCCCCCCACCGCCCACCAACCACCACCCTCCCATCCCTTATTACAGTAATTTATTACAGCAAAGTTCCTCGTTTTGTTCCTCGTGCATCCTTACCCCCATTCTCTCAGCAAGGTGAAGCCAATTTACCTTCCCTTTTCCCCCAGTTCTGACGGAGAATCTTCAATTTGAAACATTAACTTGGCTTTCTTATCAGCATTTTAGGATTTAATATCAGGCGCGGGGGGGGGGGGGGGGTGGGAGGGAGATTCCAACCTTGACGTGGTCCACCCAGTTTCGACGAATGCAATCAACCCGGTGTGCAGAATCAAATAAGATCGAATAGAATAAGTTGTCCTACAACTTCAGGCCGTGCACGCCGCACGCACGAAGGTGCCAGGTTAATCTCTCTCACTTCGCCACTGTGTTTCACCTCTTCCTTGATAGTTGGCCCAAGGCGGTAATGAGATCTAGATCCGAGAGGCCTGACAAAATTCAAATGGAACGAACAGCAGTGATGTGGGGCTTGGTAAATGACGACTTCCAGCATTTTTTGATGATTAAGGGTAGATGAGTGTGCTGGTGGTAAGCTGGATTTGTCCTACTTTCAGGGAACAGAACATTCCTCTTAAGTACCTGAATTGTACTGGAATGTGTAGGAAAGAACTGCAGATAGACACAAAATACTGGAGTAACTCAGCGGGACAGACAGCATCTCTGGAGAGAAGGAATGGGTGATATTGGTCTCAACCCAAAACGTCACCCTGAGTTACTCCAGCATTTTGTGTCAACCTTTGTACTGGAACATCATGGCTACAGGTGTAGTTACCTCTGTAGCAGAGGTCTTGGTCATTATAAGATATCTTACTGCCTGCTCATCTGTATCCACCTATCACCTGCCGGGCTTTGTCCCACCCCCCACCTTCCATTTATAGCTTTCTCCCACCTACTGAAATCAGTCTGATCTGAAGAAGGGTTTCAACATGAAATGTCACCTGTCCATTCCTGCCACAGCTGTCTGATGCACAGAATTACTCCAGCACTTTGTGCTTTGCTCAAGATTCTAGCATCTGCAGTTCTTTGTGTCTTCCTTTCCTCTTTCTAATTTCCACCTGGAAGATCGTACACGCATGTCCACCTTTTGACAATATTTCACCCAAAGATGTGCGGGTTTGTAGGTTAACTGATCCCTGTAAAATCTCCCCTAGCGTGTCAGGGGCATATACTGGGGAACTAGCATGAACAGATCATACACGAGTGTGATTGGTCGGCATGGACTTGGAGGGGCCAAAGGGTCTGTTTCCGTGCTGTACCTCTAACCAAAATACTAAACACTGTGAACGGCTCGATTGAAATCATGTATTGTCTTTCCGCTGACTGGTTAGCACGAAACATATTCTTTTCACTGTACCTCGGTACACATGCGTGACAATAAGCCAAACTAAACCAAACCTATCGCAAAGTCCTGTTGCGTTAGGAAAATTAAAACAGTTGTACACAGTTTCATCTGAATACATATTTATTAGATAAATATTAGGTTGTCACATCATCTAGCTACATACAGTTTGCAAGACTAAAAATCACAATTAGTTTTCTGACCAGGTTTGAAATATGAAATGATTGGATTGTACTTACAATGTACAAGCAGGGAAAAATGGCCATTTTTGCAAGTGACGGGAGATTGTACCTTTTTTGAACTGTTGAATGATCACCATATCAAAAATTGTACAAACTATGAATTTGGTTACAATCGTTTTGTTTTTTTAAACCCCCCTCATTTTCTCTTAATTAATTTTGTAGCACCTTAAAAATATGCAGGTGATCTACTAGATAATACACTGAAGCTAAATATTACACGTAGGTAAAACAAAGGATTCATCTGAAGCGTCAGAGTATGTTACAGAGCTGAATGAACGCAAAGACTTCACGTAAGATAACAAACAGTATTCTTTTCCCACACAGTCACTTCGGATAGATTGCAAGCTGGTTGCGACAATGCACATTTCAGGAAAGCAAATGTACTTCTCTTTACATTGAACACGCCTCCCTTTATCATTTACATTATGTACACATGTTCCCTCAGACCCGGCTATGAATTATGCTCTCCGTCTCTGTATGCCTGTCTGCTTTGTCCTTACCCAAGTCCAGGCAGGGACCCGAAGATCACCACAGTGAGAGTTGTAAAACCATGGAGATTACGCACGCGGAACAGCTTTTAATAAAAAATCAACACCAAACATGCCTGTGCTCAGTCACCAGCCGGTTTCTTTTTTTTTGTTTTGTTTTAAAATAACATTACAACATGTTAGAATTTTTTTTTCAGGAAAAAAAAAAATCATTGGCAGTGCATTGCCTGTCACTGGAAACTCTTCCACTCATCCCAGACGGTTTGTTGCAGCTGTTTCAAATAACCAGGTTCCTACTCTGGAACCAGTACCCTGCCAGACCGAGAGACTGGCTGCTCTTAAAATGGGGGGGGGGGGGAGAATTGAAATGGGAAATAGTTGCATCATGTACACACGCACACACACACACACACACACACGCGCACACACACACACACACGCGCACACACACACACACGCACACGCACACACACAGAAGCCAGGGCAAAAGCAAAGGGGCAGGGAATGGTTACTTCCTGCCATGCCAACTCAAGCCCATCACGAGAGGAAACAGGTATCTCAAGGGTATCAGTTTATACTTGTAGCTAGATGTTGATACAGTTACACATGCAACCATCTAGGCTGATGTAGATTTATAATCTGGGCACTCGCAATTAAGTCTCCAAGTATAAAGATGGGATATTTATCAACAATTCTACTCCAAGAACCAAGAACCTTCACGTCCGATTCAAAACCCAATTACATGACCGTCATATGTTTAAAATCATTTTCACTTCCCTCCCTCTGTCTGTACACCTTGCCCATCGACACGCTTAACAGTATAGACTCCTGCAAAGTACCTTTAAATTACACAGTCTGTCATACAACTTTCGACATTTAATAAGTAGGCCAACAGGAGAGACGGCATTTAGCAATCATTCTTCCAGTTGAAAAGAACGCAAAGAAGAAAACGGAATAACAAAACATAATAAACTGCTAATAATCCCAGCGAGTGAAACACTTGCTTAACAGAAGCCAGCTAGATTGTACTAGTGATGTCTTCTTTCCTCTACTTACATTGAACAGGCTTAATAAGTATGAGGGCACGAAAGGGGTTGTCAATTTTTCTTGTATGTTTGCAGGGTAGCGCGCGCGGGATCATATATCACTGTGGAAGAATGCTCTTTGAAAACAGGACCACAATTTAAAAAGCACAGGAAAAGACAACCATTCCTGGTCACGGAAAAATGTTGAATATTATCAAAGACGATTCTAAAATATTCACAAAGGTATTTACAATCGCGTTTCAAAGTAACCAGTTTAAAACATTGAACATTGTGCATGAGAAAGGGGGAAAAACCTCAGATGTGTTTATTAGCTTGGCAACTCTCTACGTGACAATTACAGATTCGAAACTGCAACTAGCAAAGGCAAATAGTCATTCATTTTAATATCTACAGGAGAGTACTTGTAACTAGCACACATTACTATGCACATACAGCAGGTAATGGATCAGGAAGCCTCTTGTTCGACGAGGAGCAAAATGTGCGGAAACGTACAAAAAAAAACCAGGAAATCAAAATGCGACTTTGGTGATGAAAGTCCAAGCTTCCGGCAGCAAACTTGACGTTGAAGACAAAACAAATCAGCTCGATAAGAATAAAAATGAATTTTAAAAAAAACATAACAACTATCTGGAAATGCAACAAATTCCCCGGACACAGGCAACATTGCAGCAGTTAGTGTCGCGGGTTCTAAATGCATGTAATTTGCGGGAGAGCGGCTGACTGCGAATGGACTGCATGCATGTTGTCGCGCACACATGCAGATCTTTTTTCCCCTTCTTGTCAGACAATTACTGTACAACACTGTTTTTGAGAAAGGTACGCCGGGCCAAAATGAGGCCCCGGGGAGCGGAGGCGGTTCATGCACATAAAGTGGTGGCTTGCAATGGCAAAAGTGGGCAAGGGTTCAGTGGCGCGAGGCAGAGGCACCAGCCTGGTGATTCCCCGCGATCACAGGATTTCAATCTGGGTTGAAAACCCCGACGGGCGAGCAGAGGACCTCGTTTATCAATCAGGTTTTAAGGGAAAGCACAAAATCCGGAAAATGCTGTCGATGCCTTCAGGCACAGACTGCTCGGGCTGCCAACAGTCTGCCAATGGACCTGGTCAGGTTCACCAGCTTGTTCCTCGCTAGGGCTCGTCCAGGGGCTGCAGGCCATCTGTAGAAGAGCGAGATCTGCCCCCCCCCCCCCCCCCCCCCCCCCCCCCCCCCCCCCCCCCCATCCTCTTAGGAAGGACAGAATGCTGGCTTAGCAGAATGTATCAGCGAGTCACCTCAGGACAGCGTTTCAACACTGCAAGGAACGGTCACGTTTGCATTCAACTTGCAGGCTGTCAGCGGTCCCTTACATTGCCGAACAAGGAAAAAGAAAGGAAAGAGGAAAAAAAAAAATCTCTGTACAGGTAAAATCAGAAGACTTGTCGGCTGAGGAAGTGACGACTTCCCAGTCACTGTTTTTACACACATTTTCCCAATTTGATATCCAGGTCAGTTGTATTGTGCTTTTGAGTTGCATTCTGACCTGAATACTTGATGCCTGTTACTCCTTAGTTCATCTGCTCCTCTCACGGGTCCCGCTGTGTGGAAGAGTTAGCTTATTGGGAGATGGGATGAGGAGATAAGGGTGGGTTGTTGGAGCTGGGGAACATAATGGGGACTGGCCTACAAGGTGAATTCTTCCTCAAATTTAGCACCGGGCTCTGGGAATTCTTCCTATTTGCTCTCAAGAGGTTTTTTTTTTTTTTTTTTTTTAAGTGATGATGAACGTGTGAAGCTGCTGCAGGGTCCCAGAAGTTTCCTTCCCTGCCCCCTCTGCCCACACTGCTCGCAGTCTTTGGAAGTGTGTATGAAGTTCATTCCTGGAAGGAACAGAAGCCTGTAGTGCACCGTTTCATCAAGTGTACGGACTCTTGCAGAAAAGGGTGTCTGGCTTCTCGAGTGCCTCACGTGGCAAGGACGGACGAAGGTGCGGGCTCTCAGTTAGTCTCAAAGAGAGAGAGAAGGTCATCGTTGCTATTGCTGGGCAGGTCAGGAGGGCCAAGGTAGGACAGCAGCTCATCTGGATTTGTGAATTCTGGAATAAGCTGCAAAAAAAAACACAAACATTCAATGAAATCAAGTCCAACGCATGGTACAACTCTTCCTTCTCAGTACACTATAGAGTAGAAAAGGCATTGTAGAAACCTAACAATACAGCAGTGACAATCAAACAAAAGTGAGCAGTATCAAAAGGCTGTTGCCTACCATTACATTTCTAATGTAGCCTGTTATATACAATAGACAATAGGTGCAGGAGTAGGCCATTCGGCCCTTCGAGCCAGCACCGCCATTCAATGTGATCATGGCTGATCATTCCCAATCAGTTCGCCGTTCCTGCCTTCTCCCCATGTCCCCTGACTCCGCTATCTTTAGGAGCCCTATCTAGCTCTCTCTTGAAAGTATCCAGAGAACCTGCCTCCACCGCCCTCTGAGGCAACAAAAAGCTTTTCATTGCACCTCAGTACATGTGACAATAAACTAAACTGATTTGTGGACGTGGCACTCCAGGTCACCCCCCCCCCCCTTTAGTGTTTCCCCCCCCCCACCCCTTTAGTGTTTCCCAAGAGTGACAAGGCAATGGGATGTCAGATATTGTCTTTCTGCTGACTGAATAGCACACGACAATAGACAATAGGTGCAGGAGTAGGCCATTCGGCCCTTCGAGCCAGCACCGCCATTCAATGTGAACATGGCTGATCATCCTGTTACCAAAGTTATGTGGACCACCATGGGGGGGGGGGGGGGGAGAGGGGAGGAGAACAAAGGGGGACCTGGAGGGGGATACTTTGTAAATTTATCAACGCCCTTTATGTGGGGACCCTTTGCATACCTTGAGTACGCAAACAAAACATTTCACAGTGACTTGTCACGTGACGATAAAGTATTCATTCATTCATTCATTCATTCATTCATTAAACAGTACATTTTACCCGAGTTATAAAAATAAATCAACAATTCGTTCCCATCAGACCTCAGCCATGGGCAAGTGAGTGTAATATTCTTGCTGGAGTCAGTCCCAGCCTGTAAGCTTATTGAGTGCTTTCACCGCTCAAGGATTGTCTGGCAGGATTGACACCGGATGTCTGGTAAACAAGTCCAACGACAAGACTAATTCAGCAGGTCATGCAGGGCTAAATCCCTGGGCAGGCAGCCCAATCACTGGATCACTGATCCCAAGAAGTGAGCTTATCAAACGTGGATCGCTTGTCTCTGGGTTGGAAGGATATTCCTGCTAATCCTACTGTAGAGATGTGGGTATAAATACCTAGAGGCCATCCTTGAGGGACAAAACATTTGGGGAAGATCTAAAAATCCCTATTTCAATAATACGTTTAAAACCTTTTTAATTGGTGTCCCAATATAAAGGCAGGCCATTTTAAACTGAAAAAGCGGAATTGGTTCACACAGAAAGAGAGAGAGGTTCATCTTTTGAATTTCCTCAACCAGAGAGCTGTGCAGGTCTCTCACCCAGAGCAGGGCAATCAAGAACTAGAGGACATGGGTTTAAGGTGAGGGGGGAAAAGATTTAATAGGAAACCGATGGGTAACTTTTTCACACAAAGGGTGGTGGGTGTATGGAACGAGCTGCCAGAGGAAGTACTATCACAACATTTAAAAGACATTTGGACAGGTACATGGATTTGATAGGTTTAGAAGGATATGGGCCAAATGCAGGCAGGTGGGACAAGGTAGTTGGGGCATTGAAGATAGACACAAAATGTTGGAGTAACTCAGTGGGAGAGGAATGGGTGACTTTTCGGGTCAAGACCCTTCTTCAGACTGATGGGGCATGGGCAAGTTGGGCCGAAGGGCCTGTGTGACTCAATGAATCTATTTACATCTCTTTGAAAGATTGAGGGGATTGAGGGCAATGGGTGACCAGCATAGAATCGGAAACTAGCAGAGAGCAGCTATGTTCATATTGAATGGAAGGACAGGCATGAGGTGCTGAGTAGTTATACTTGCCCCTGTTTTTATGTGAAGCCAATATTTGCAGTGAATTATCTGCCTCATGCTATTCAGTTAACGATGGGCAAATGAAGGATATTCAAAGATGAAAGGCAGTTTCGAATTGGGAATGGAGTAAGCAGGGTGGAGAATCTTTCCTTTGAACTTTATTCTATGATATATAATCCTAAAATATTCCTTATAATTTGGTGAAAGAAATATTAGAGAATCAAGGATCTGGCTTGAATGAGGATCTGAACTAAAGGGGCTGTCCCACTGTACGAGGTAATTCAAGAGTTCTCCCGAGTTTGCCCTGATTCGAACTCGGAGATTTACGGCAATGGCCGCTCGTAGGTACTCGGGGCTCTCGTGGACATTTTTCAACATGTTGAAAAATCTTCACGAGTCTTCCCGAGCTTACCGCGTTTCCCAAGTACCTGCCGTTAGCGTTACGAGCCGCTAAGAGACGTCCCGAGCTCCGACGTACCCGCAACGCACATCCTACATCCTAAAGTAGATGCTGATCTACAAACTCACATTAAATCGTTCCGCACTCTTAAACCTGTATTGCAGCAGCACTATTTCCTACTCTAATTATGATCTTCTTGAATTATAAATGGACTGAATGTCATCAGGTATTGTCTTTTTGCTGACTGGTTAGCACACAACAATAGACAATAGACAATAGGAGCAGGAGTAGGCCATTCGGCCCTACGAGCCAGCACCGCCATTCAATGTGATCATGGCTGATCATTCACAATCAGTACCCCGATTCCTGCCTTCTCCCCATATCCCCTGACTCCGCTATCCCCTATCTAGCTCTCTCTTGAAAGTATCCAGGGACCACCAGAGGCGCCGGGGAGATGGCTGCCCTGCCGGCAGTCTGTTCGTATATTTTCTTTCTTCTTGTTATTTTTTAGTGCGTTAAGTTTGTTTCAATGTTCTTCGGTTTGTTTTATGTGGGGGGAGGGGGGAGGGGATCGGGGGAAACTTTTTTTCAAGCTCTTACCTTCCCGTAGATGTGATCAATTTTTGGATCGCATTCTCCGGGCTCTGCGGCCTACCATCGAGGGTGCCTCGGACTGTCGTGAGCCCCACTGCGGGGCGCGGGCTTAACATCGGAGCGGATCCCTTGCCTGGGATCGCTCCCACCGCGGACTTACCATCAGGGGCTCGCAGTCTCGGGTGAGGCCGAGTCGGGAGCTCCAACGCCGTGGAAGGTTCGACCAGCCCCGACGTGAGGTTCGAACGCCCGGCGCGGGGGAGCTGACATCCCCCCCGGTGCGGGAGCTGATCGCCTCGACACGGAGGGCCAGAACGCCGCCGGCTACGGGAGTCAAGATCATCCCGTCAACGGGGGCTCGAGGCGCATGACCGAGGAAGAACAAAAGAGACTTGAACTTTATTTCGCCTTCCATCCCAGTGAGGAATGTGTAGGAGGCACTGTGGTGGATGTTCATGTTAAACTGTGAGTTTTTGAGTAATCTGTTGCTTTTAATTGTATGACTGACCTGGCCAATGAAATTCCACGTATCTGATTCTGAACCGGCCTCCATCGCCCTCTGAGGCAACAAAAAGCTTTTCATTGTACCTTGGTAAGCGTGACAATACACTAAACTGATTTGCGGACGTGACAAGCCAGCTCACGCCCCCCCCCCGCCTTAGTGTCTTGCAAGAGTGACAAAGCTACGGGATGCTCGCACCGTCCAGCAACGTAAAGTGCAAATGTCCCTCGTATTCCTCGCTGGTGCAGTGACATTACAGTGAAATAAGCACATACAGAAGCAGACCAGATTTGTATGCAGAGAGGAAATAAAACAAGGCAAGTGAAAAATGTCAGTGCTACATTCCAAGCCACACTGCAAACTCAAACACAAACAGACAGGTACATGATAGCACAGGTTTGGAGGAATATGGACCAAGCGCAGGCAAGTGGGACTAGTGTAGCTGGGACATTGTTGGCCGGTGTGGGCACGTTGAGGCTGTTTCCACACTGAATCACCCTATGACTATGAAGACAGGAATCTCTGCAGGGAATTAGTTAGGAAGGATTTTAGCTGTCTGGGAGTCACTCGCTATGCCACTGTTCATGTGAGACCGGACTGTAACTGCGCTTCACACTGTCCTGGTCACACAGTTCTCATCTGCTCTCTCTAATCCTGTCCTGCATGGATATTGAAAGCAGTCTGGAACAGTTGTAAAAAGTATACAGCCCCCCAGCCCACCCGCCTCCCCCCCCCCCCCCCCCCCCCCTCCCTGGTCACCTCGCAGGCTGAATGTATCGCCAGTGCAGATGCACACAGGGAGAGACACACACAGATGGCTCCACTTACCTGGTCAGGCATGGAGTGGCTGAGCGGCTTGTCAGGAGTCATAAGGCTGTTGGGCATGTCTGGTGGGTGTGATAACTGAGGCCCGTGCATGAAGTCGTTCATAGAAGCACCAGTAGGGTTGCCGTGTGGGAAATCAAAGTTCCCGTGGCTGGGGTAAGTGTTACCTTTAGGGGAGGATGATGACAGTGTTATTAAACAAGTCTGGATTCTCCAACAATCTGCAGCCCTGTCAGGTATGCTCAGTGCACAGGCTGCATCCCACACAGCAAGTCCCCTCCAATACCACGGGGGGCAAATAGACAACAGACAATAAGTGCAGGAGAAGGCCATTCGGCCCATCGAGCCGAATCATACGCCCCTTTGTAACCCCTCACCATTGTGAACTAATTAAGAGGGTTCATGTAACATTGTTTAGTTCACAGTTACCTTGAAGATGCTTGAACATCCACTACCCTGAATTGTCACCAGCTTGGTGAAATGTAAAAATTGTCCCGAGGGGATGTAGGATAGTGCTAATATGCGGGGATCGCTGGTTGGCGTGAAACTGTGGGCCTATATCTCTAAACTAAACCCTGTATCTTCCTGTCTGCCCAAGGAAATGTGGCTACCTGTTTCTGACAGTGGGTCATTCCTGTTTCTTCTCTGTGGTTTTTGCATCTCTGCCCCCAAACTCGTGTGTTGGTCAAAGCTTCAAGGGCCTGTCCCACTTTCACGACCTAATTCACGACCTCTGCCGAGTTTGCCCTTGACTCATACTCGCAGCATGGTCGTCACGAGGTCGTAGGTAGGTCGTGATGTTAGTCGTAGGCACTCGTGTATCAAGTAGGTCGGGACGATTTTTTTCTAGCCTGATGAAAAATGTCCACGAGTGAAAAGGTCGTGAAAGTGGGACAGGCCCTAAACAAACCCTCCTTCCTTCAGCTATTCAAGAAGTCAGAATTTATTCTTGGCTTGTCCTTGACTTAGTGCATTTGAGCAAAGATCTCATGCAGATGAGAAGGGGCTAGTTTCTATTCCCCATCTCAAGTTAATTGGGAACAACCAAATTCTCAGTGGCTCCAAGCTGTTGTAAAGCAACAAAACAGCCAGGGCTTCCCACCAAACTGAAGGTCAATGAGGACAGGGTTGAGCTTGGTCTTGCTAATCTTTTTTTAAAGTGAGGATTGTCTGCATCAATGCTTGTCACGATATCCGTAATGACATCAGGCACCGGGAGATAAAGAGCCCAATGGTCCCATCACATTCACTTCATGTACTGTCCATGCTCTTCTGAGGGAAACCTGACCCGACTTGATCCTGCACCCCCCCCACCCCACCCTCACATCTGTCTGAAGAAGGATTTCAACCCGAAACGTTGCCTATTTCCTTCGCTCAATAGATGCTGCCTCACCCGCTGAGTTTCTCCAGCATTTTTGTCTATCATCACAGCTTCACAAATCCTTGTATGATAGTTACTGGCAAAAGCACCAGACATGAAAAAGGAATCACACCAAGTTTTTGATCTTTCCTGTAGATTTGTAAAAACCACCAATTCCAGTTCTTACCCCACTCTCTTTACTCAAAGGAAGCTATGTTTTTTTTTCTTGGATGGAATTAAATTTCGTCCCCATTGTCAGAGGTGTCTGATCTACACACAGAGTGTGAAAAGTCTTTCAATTCATTTTGCAACTCAGACTATGTTGCCTTTTGTAGTGGCTTGCAATCTCCCTGAAGGCCGGTGTGCAGAATCTGGGTCTGAAGGAACTGCGGATGCTGGTTTAAACTGAAGATAGACACAAAAAGCTGGAGTAACTCAGCGGGTCAGATCTGCATCTCTGGAGAAAAGGAATGGGTGGCGTTTCGGGTCTGAAGTCTGAAGAAGTCTCGACCCGAAACGTCACGTATTCCTTTTCTCCAGAGACGCTGTCTGACCCAGTGATTTACTCCAGCTTTTTTTGTGTCTATGAACACAATCTGCTGTGTCTATACATGTGGCTAAACCCATTGTGGAGTTTTTGGCTATCAAAGGGAGGATATAAGTCTAGAATCTCAGCCAGGGTTTCAAGGGGCTGGTCTCTAATGCTGAGTTCTGCATCTGATACATTTATACAGGGATGCAAGATGTCAGCAATCAAAGTACACTCATACTAATGCTTTGACACATACAAACGACACATATTAACCGGCAGAATGAAAAATAAAAAAACTGCACAAATACCCGGGCTAAAAAGAACATAAAATAAAAGGATCTCTTCACAATATCCCAGCAAGCTGGATAAACGCAATGCTGATGATATGTATGGATGGAGAGGAAAGTTTAATGGCGTAGCTGCTGCCTCACAGCGCCAGAGACCCGGGTTCCACCCTGACTTTGGGTGCTGTCTGTGTGGAGTTTGTACGTTCTCCGTGTGACCGTGTGGCTTTTCTGCGGGTGCTCCGGTTTCCTCCCACGGCCCAGAGACGTGCAGGCTCGTAGGTGAATCAACTTCTGTGAATTCCGTTTTGTCCGCCGTGTGCAGGAAGGGAGTGGATGCGAAAGTGGGATAACATGGGCTCGGTGGGTCGAAGGGCCCGTTTCCATGCTGTATCGCGGCACAGTGGTGCAGCAGTACAGTTTCGGTAGAGTTACGGCGCCAGAGACCCGGGTTCGATCCTGATTATGGGTGCTTATCTGTACGGCGTTTGTACATTTTTCCCGTGATCACGTGGGCTTTCTCCGGGTGCTCCGGTTTCCTCCCACACTCCAAACGTACAGCTTTGCATGTTAATAGGCTTCGGTATAAATGTAAATTGCCCCTGGTGTGTGTAGGATAGTGTTGGTGAGTGGGGATCGCTGGCCGATGGGCCGATGGGCCGAAGGGCCTGTTTCCGCGCTGTATCACTAAACTTACCCGGATTGCCGTACTCATTGCCGCTGTTGCCTCCTGGTGGCGGAGGTAGGGATGGGTAGGGCGACGGACCCGGTCCAAGGGCCACGATCATCTCCATCACATTGGGCATTATCATCTGGCTGGGGCTCATTGTCTTAAACCTCTTGGACAGAGGACCATCGGGATCATCCTTGATGTGAATGTCGGACTTCAGTGGAACTGGTCTCCAGCTGCACGTTGGGTCAATGGTGACCTCTTCAAATTCAGAGCTGAGGTGGGAACCAAAAACAAACAAATTTAGCCAACTACAAGTAATTGTAGCGATACCCAAATATTAAAATATGTGTTTCCATTTGGGTCATAAAATGGTGTCTTATCGAGTAAAGAATAGCCATTTCATGCTAGGTTTCAGGTTTATGAAGCCCCTGTCCCACTGTATGAGATAATTCAAGAGTTCTCCTGAGTTTTCCCCTGATCCGAACTCGGAGAATGTCCGTAGCGGGTCCGTACCAGTTCGTAAATGTCTCGCAGCGGCTCGTAATGCTAACGGTCGGTTGTCGGGACATCCGGTAAACATCCATGTGAAAAATGTCCGCGGGTAAAAAAAATACTCGCGATGGACAAAATAGTTACTTTTTACTCATACGAGCCGCTACGAGACATCCACGAACTCCTACGGACCCGCTACTGACATTCTCCGAGTTTGGATCAGGAGAAAACTCGGGAGAACTCGTGAATTACCTCGTACAGTGGGACAGGGGCTTTGTTGTCGCCTGTTCTGAGATACAGTGTAAAGGTTTTGTTTGCATTTTGCTGCCATCTGGTCATTGAGCCACTTATCGATCGAACCCTCATCAGTAGAGCTGGGACGGGCACGTGACTGAGTTGGGCACGTGTGCCCTACAGCAGCAGCAGGGACCTGCCTCGAGATCTCACTTAACGCCCGTGGGTTTAACAGTGGTATTTGCCAATAAAGATCGTTTTATTCACAACGCATGAATTACTACAGCATCCAGAGTTTTAACTCTGGTCTAGGTTTACGAGTGCAGTGAGGAGCTTTGTTTTGCTTGCTATCCCAGCAGCTCAGATAATCCTAGACATGAACACAATCAAACACAAGGGAGGAAAATGAGAAAACCGTCAGCATGCAGGATATAATTGTGGACATGCAGGACAATACTCTGGAGTATTGTGTACAGTTTGGGTCTCCTAATTTGAGGAAGGACATCCTTGCGATTGAGGCAGTGCAGCGTAGGTTCACGAGATTGATCCCTGGGATGGCGGGACTGTCATATGAAGAAAGATTGAAAAGACTAGGCTTGTATTCACTGGAGTTTAGAAGGATGAGGGGGATTCTTATAGAAACATATAACATTATAAAAGGACTGGACAAGTTAGATGCAGGAAAAATGTTCCCAATGTTGGGCGAGTCCAGAACCAGGGGCCACAGTCTTAGAGTAAAGGGGAGGACATTTAAGACTGAGGTGAGAAAAAACTTTTTCACCCAGAGAGTTGTGAATTTATGGAATTCCCTGCCACAGAGGGCAGTGGAGGCCAAATCACTGGATGGATTTAAGAGAGAGTTAGATAGAAATCTATGGGCTAGTGGAGTCAAGGGATATGGGGAGAAGGCAGGCACGGGTTATTGATTGCGGACGATCACAATGAATGACGGTGCTGGCTCGAAGGGCCGAATGGCCTCCTCCTGCACCTATTTTCTATGTTTCTATGTTTCTAGTCTAATATGAGCCTTCTGCCTTAACGCAGGACTTAAGTGTCCCACTTAGGCGATTTTTTAGTACAGGCGACTGGCATCGCGGTCGCCGGGTGTCGGTGGTTTTTCGGCGACAGAGGGTTTGACGCCAATTAGCTTGACTTCTCCTGACGTTGGACTGTCGTAGTTTGTCGTGACGGAGGTTGTCGCTCTGAGTTCCATTGGCGACTACCGTAGGTAGTCCTCTGAGTAGTCGTAGGTTGTTGTAGGTGTGGTCGTAGGTGGGCGTCCTGAGTGGCAACGATTGGGTTGTCGGTACCTTGCCATAACTTGACGTCGACTCGATGCTAACTTGCCGTAGACATTGTCGATGGGGGGGGTCCAGTCGCCGTTTTTTCGGCGACCTGCTACGACTATGACAGTCGCCGCAGTCGGCAAAAAAAAATCGCCTTTAGGAATGTGGATGACTTAGATGGAGGGAATTTGCAGAATGAAGCAGAGAGAAATGAGATATAGTTGCCCTGGCCATGGTGTAAAACTTTTAAGCATGTGACTTTTCAGTCTCTCCTGTAGAACAAATCAACTCCACTTGGGTCAGCCCACATATTTGTGGTTCATTATTCTGATGCACACGTTAGACTTTACTGTGCTTCTTCATTGCCACACACAAAGTACCGAGAAGATCACGGGCCTCTTAAAAGAGGCAAGGCAAACCATATTCTTAAAAGTGAAATGCAGAGAATTGGCAACATCATTCCACAGAAAACAAACATCGAATGAGCCCAACTTCATTAACTAAGCACAAACACACATATACAAGACTTACTTGAAATTAAAAAATGGAATTTGTGATACAGAGAAGCCATTCTTTGACATAAAACCCATGAACATTTGTTTACACATATCTAAATACCCACAGGTTGCCAGAAACACAAGGAATCGAGATCAAACTTACTTTTGTATATTGGAAAGGATGCTCCACATATATTGATCCACTTCAAGACCTTCCAGGAGTGCTGTTTTACTGCAGTGAGTGAAAAGATTGTTATTAATAACTCTTTGAAAGCAGAATCATTATTCTGAAACGATACTTCAACAATTATTTGATGGTTCCCCAGCCAATATTGAGAGGGTTGGGGGAATGGGAGAAATTGTTTCCATTGCTAGAGCACCCCCAGCTTACGATCAGTAGAAAGTGTGGGCGCAGAAAAGCATTACATGATTGGACTCACAGCTGACAGATCTAAAGACAGAGAGAAGCTGGGGAATTTAAATGATGAGTCTGTGGAATTCTCTGCCTCAGAGGGCGGTGGAGGCAGGTTCTCTGGATGCTTTCAAGAGAGAGCTAGATAGGGCTTTTAAAAATAGCAGAGTCAGGGGATATGGGGAGAAGGCAGGAACGGGGTACTGATTGGGGATGATCAGCCATGATCACATTGAATGGTGGTGCTGGCTCGAAGGGCCGAATGGCCTACTCCTGCACCTATTGTCTATTGAGACGAATAGACACACAGAGTCTCTTGCCCACAGTAGGGGAATCGAGAACTAAAGGGCATGGATTTAAAGTGATGGGGGGGGGGAGATTTAAAAGGAACCTGAGGGGTAATATATTCCACACAGATGGCAGTGGGTGTATGGAGCAAGCTGCCAGAGGAGGTAGGCAAATTAAATAAATAGCTGAAAAGGAGGAATCTTCATGAGTTTCGAGTAAATCATAATCATGATTTATTAGCCAAGCATGTTTTGCAACATATGAGGAATTTCATTTGCCATATAGTAGTACCAATACAAAGCTACAGAACACACAAAATATATTAGTGAGAGATTAATTAGGGTGGCACAGTGGCGCAGCCACCGGCGATCCTGAACTCGTGTGCTGTCCGTGAGGAGTTTGCACGTTCTCCCTGTGGTGAGGGAAGGGGGGGGGGGTTCTTCCAGGTGCTCTGTTTTCGCCCCACATCTTAACAACGTGCGTTAATAGGTTGGTAGGTTAAATGGCCTCTGTAGAATTGCCTATTGTGTGTTAGAGGTGGTGAGAAAGTGGGATAACATAGCCCTCTGTGGCAATGAGTTCCACAGATCAACTCCCCTCTGACTAAAGAAGTTCCTCCTCACCTCCTTTCTAAAACAGGGCCCTTTAATTCTGAGGCTGTGACCTCTGGTCCTAGACTCTCCCAACAGTGGAAACATCCTCTCCACATCCACCCTATCCAGGCCTTTCATAATTCAGTAAGTTTCAATGAGGTCCCCCCTCCACCTTCTAAACTCCAGCGAGTACAGGCCCAGTGCTGCCAAACGCTCATCATACGCTCACCCGCTCATTCCTGGAATCATTCTTGTAAACCTCCTCTGGACCCTCTCCAGAGCCAGCACATCCTTCCTCCCATATACGGCCCAAATTTGCTCACAGTACTCAAAATGCAGCCTGACCAGCGCCTTATAGAGCCTCAGCATTACATCTCTGAAGTCATTACGACAGTGAGAGTTCAATAATAACAGTGGGAGGTCTACAATCGTGAACATTGGCAGCGATCAGCTGACACTAACATTTGATTTTAAGGGATGATTTAAGAAACAAATGTAGCACAAAGGACTGGAATGTAATGTCTCATTATGTCCCAGGATTATGTACAACATAACGACACTGGTAACACCGCCCCAGAGCAGCCACCATGGGCAATGGCGAACACTTCTCAAGGCGTCAGTAACTTCACTTACTTGCATACAGGACACCGCCAGGTTCCTCTCTCACAGTTCAGCTGTAGGTATGATTCCAAATCGAAGCACTGCAGTGGCAGGGGCACACAAGGGCCAAGAGTCAGATTGTTCCATTGCCACATGTACCAGGTAGAACAACGACATTCTTACTTGCAGCAGCTTGACAGAATATGTAATCATAGTACACTGTAACCAGTACATACAGTCTAACGCGACTGGTGACCTCCAGCCCTGGACACACCCATGGTCAGCCATGACCGAAGGAAGGGGGCATTAGAAGAAGAACAGTCTAACAACAGTTAGATGTAGCTCTCAGGGCTAACAGAATCAAGGGATATGGGGAGATGGCAGGAACGGGGCACTGATTTTGGATGATCAGCCATGATCATATTGAATGGCGGTGCTGGCTCGAAGGGCCGAATGGCCTACTCCTGCACCTATTTTCTCTGTTCTATAGTAAACAAGAAAAATAAAATCAGGGTGCTCACACACACACACACGCACGCACACACACACGCACGCA
>CM069165.1:27119084-27136584 GCA_035221665.1 Okamejei kenojei | reverse complement strand
AAGTACGAACAGGTGCGACTGAAAGAAGAGAGCATACAAGGTTGGTCAGGGCAGCAAACGTCTCATCTCCAGCAGAAATTAGAGTGACCTCAAGTTGCTGGTCAAGTTACCCAGAGACGACACTATCTATAATCTATAAATCCACACCAACAGCAGAGACACGAGGTAAAGAATCCCGACCTAAAACGTCACCTATCCATGCCCTCCACAGATGCTGCCTGACCCGTTGAGTTACTCCAGCACTCTGTGTCCCCTTCAATAGCAATTCATTCCAAAGCAAACCAAAAAGTATAGAAGTGTGAAAACGCACACCTCCAGATTCAGGGACAGTTTCTTCCCAGCTGTTATCAGGCAAGTGAACCAGTTTCTTCCCAGCTTTCATCAGGCAAGTGAACCATCCTACCAACAATAGAGGAAGGTCCTGAGCTATGATCCACCTCACTGGAGACCCTCGGACTATCTTTGATCTGACTTTACTGGACTTTATCCTGCACTAAACGTTATTCACGCTATTCCCTATATCATGTATCTATCTATACACTGTGGACAGCTCGATTGTAATCATGAATTGTCTTTCTGCCGACTGGTTAGCACGCAACAAAAGCTTTTCACTGTACCTCGGTACATGTGACCATAAACTAAACTCAAACTCAACTCATATTCTCACCAGTACTCTCAAGGGGAATTGGTGGCGAGCAATAAATATGTCCTTGCAAATATTGCACAGGGGATTAAATAGATACATGTATTTATTTGAATACTAAGCTTTGTGGATCCTCTAAATGCTAAACAAACAAAGCTGCACATTGTGAGATTTATATAAGGCTGCCTCAAATAACAATGCTAATGTAAGCTGGTGATAAATGGGCAATGCTTCTGTCATTGAAGCATGGTGAACACATAACAGTCACATTTTTATTTATTTTCCCATATACAATACCTCCAATCTTCCCCTTTCCATATCAATTTCAGTTTAGTTTATTGTCACGTGTACCGAGGTACAGTGAAAAGCTTGTGTTGCGTGCTATCCAGTCAGCAGAAGGACAATACATGATTACAATCAATCCATTTTCAGTGTACAGGTACATGATAAGGGAATGATGTTTCGTGCAAGGTAAAGCCAGCAAGGTCTGATCAAGGATAGTCCGAGGGTCACCAAAGAGGTAGATAGTAGTTCAGCACTGCTCTCTGGTTGCGGTAGGATGGTTCAGTTGCCCGATAACAGCTGGGAAGAAACAGTCCCTGAATCTGGAGGTGTGCGTTTTCACATTTCTGAACCTTTTTGCCTGATGGGAGAGGTGAGATGAGGGAGTGGCCAGGGTGCGACTAGTCCTTGATGATGCTGCTGGCCTTGCCGAGGCAGCGTGAGGTATAAATGGAGTCAATGGAAGGGAGGTTGGTTTGTGTGATGGGCTAGGCTGCGTCCACAATTTGCTGCAATTTCTCGTGATCTTGGACGGGCAAGTGACCACGTTCACGAGATGTGGAAGCAGGAGATGGCCTTCCCAAACCCCCATCACTACACGGAATCATAGTCTGATTTTGCTGAATTAGATGCAAAACAAACAGTTTCACTGTACATTGGGGACTAGAGGGCCTGAGCTACAGGGAGAGGTTGAGCAGGCTAGGACTGTTCCTTGGAGCGCAGGAGGATGAGGGGTGATCTTATAGAGGGCTATTAAATCATGAGAGGAATGGATCGGGTAGACGCACAGAATCTCTTGCCTACACTAAGCGAATCGAGAACCAGAGGACACAGGTTTCAGGTGAAGGGGGAAAGATTTAGTAACAATTTGAGGGGTAACTTCTTCAATCAGAGGTTGATGGGTGCATGGAACGAGAGGAGGTAGTCGAGGCAGGTACTATTGCAACTTTTAAGACATGTACATGGATAGGAGAGGTTTGGTAGGTGGGACTAGTGTAGATGGGACATGTTGGCCGGTGTGGGCAAGTTGGGCCGAAGGGCCTGTTTCCATGCTGTTAAGATCAGTGACTCTAAGACAGGTGCGTAAGAAATGTAGACACTTACACAGCAACAGGCGGTAACGGTGATCTGGATGGTGTTCCTCCCTGGTTGGCAGACGTGCTTTAGATGCAAGGGCTTGTGCGACGTCTTGTTGTCTCCTCGCTCGATGGTGAGGGGCGTGGCGTTCACACTGACCTGGACAGACGCCGGCCAGTTGGTGTTCATCTGCCTGTCTTCATGGTGGTAGCACTTGAACTGAAGCTCCAGGTCAGACCTGAAATAGGATGGCATTTGTTCAAATGTTTACGTGACAGGAGCAGAATTAGGCCATTCGGCCCATCAAGTCTATTCCGCCATTCAATCATGGCTGATATATCTCTCCCTCCCAACCCCATTCCCCTGCCTTCTCCCCATAACCCCTGACGCCCGAGAATGTATCTTTCACTGTCTTAAAAATATCCAATGACTTGGCCTCCACAGCCTTCTGTTCTGGTCAATGCAAGTGGAACATAGAACACAGGAGAAGACTACAACGCAGGAACATACACTTCAACCCACAGTAATCCCCTCTGCCCGCACGCAATCCACATCCATTCCCTGCTTACCCATGTAGCTATTTGAAATCCTCTTAAACGCTACTATCGTATCTGCCTCCACCACCAACCCGCAGTTCATTCCAGGCCCCCGCCACTCTCTGTGTAAAAAACCTGCCCCGCACATCTCCTTTAATCGGACATAACCCCGGAAAAGGTGCAGGTAGTTGTCCATAATGTTGTACTGGTTTAAAGTTTACAAGTTACAGGAGCAGAATCAGCGTGGAAACAGGCCCTTCGGCCCACCGCTGGTTCTATGCTATCCCAATTCCACATCCTACACACAAGGGGCAATGTTTACCGAAGCCAATTAACCTTCAAACCGGTACGTCTTTGGAGTGTGGGAGGAAACCGGAGCGCCCGGAGAAAACCCACGTGGTCACAGGGAGAACACACAAACTCCGCGCAGACAGCACCCGTCGTCAGGATCGAATCCGGGTCCCTGGTGACGTAAGGCAGCAACTCTAGGGCTGCGCCACCGTGCCACCCTCCATTCATGCTCATTACAAACACAGTGTGGGTTCATTGATAAATTATTAGGAGTAACATCCAATAATCTGACACCCCCTAAATCATACCAGCGCCCTGTTGCGTTGCGACTCACCTCCACATCAGGGTCTGGTGCACGGACTGGCGCAGGTGGAAGACATGGTTGCTGACGGCGAGGTTGTGTTCCAGTCGGAAGGGCTCCAACACCACTCCGTCCCTCACCGGGAAGGTCAGTCGCAGCTCGTCGGCAGCTGCGACCAAAGAGGGAGAGAAAGTGTCAACTTTCCCTTTAGTATCTGCGGTACAGCAAATCGTATCGTCACTAGTGGGTCACCGTTTGCGCATCAAGCTGTGAGCCAGGTCAAAGCACTCGCTGGCTCGGCTGAGTGAGGTCTCACAGAATTACCAATGTCCCAAGACTGGGAAAACTAAGTTACACAAATAATCCCGACAAACCTTAAAACACTTCACTCCTTTGAGGAGTGAATTGATAAGAGTTTAAAATCTAGAATGTTGCACGGGTTTAACGTTTATAAGTTATGGGAGCAGAATTAGACCGTTAGCAGAATTAGCCTGGAAACAGGCCCTTCGGCCCACCTAGTCTGCTCCAACCACTAGTTTGATGTTATCCCAATTCCACATCCTACACACATGGGAAAATTTTACAGAAGCCAATCAACCTTCAAACCTGCACATCTTTGGAGTGTGGGAGGAAACCGGAGCGCCCGGAGAAAACCCACGCGGTCACAGGGAGAACATACACTCTTTGCACAGACAGCCCCCGGTAGTCAGGATCGAACCTGGGCCCCTGGCGCTATGAGGCAGCAACTCTACCGCTATGCCACTGAACCACCCTCCCTTCAGACTCCTTTCAAACACAGTGAGTTTAGACAATAGACAATAGGTGCAGGAGTAGAGGCCATTTGGCCCTTCGAGCCAACACCGCCATTCAACGTGATAATGGCTGATCATCCCCAATCAGTACCCCGTTCCTGCCTTCCCCCCATATCCCCTGACTCTGCTATTTTAAGAGCCCTATTGAGCTCACCCTTGAAAGCATCCAGAGAACATGCCTCCACCGCCCTCTGAGGCAGAGAATTCCACAGATTCACCACTCTGTGAGAAAAAGTGTTTCCTCGTCTCCGTTCGAAATGGCTTACACCTTATTCTTAAACTATGGTCCCTGGTTCTGGACTCCCCCAACATCGAGAACATGTTTCCTGCCTCTCGCGTGTCCAAACCCTTAACAATCTTATATGTTTCAATGCGATACCCTCTCATCCTTCTAAGCTCCAGAGTGTACAAGCCCAGCTGCTCCATTCTCTCAGCATATGACAGTCCCGCCATCCCGGGAATTAACCTTGTAAACCTACGCTGCACTCCTTCAATAGCAAGAATATCCTTCCTCAAATTAGGAATTAGGTTTATTAATGAATTAATAGGAGTAACATCGAAAATTCCATAAAATAATCTAGCACTCCCAAACTCATAACTGCGCTGGATCAATGGAATTTTCTCATATGTTTGAATGCCAATTTATTACTCATATGCTTGGAGAATTGTTCCATGTATTCATTACACCTGACGATCGTGGTTCTAAATTTATTTCTCACTGAGGGTTGACCTCAGTGTCCAAAGGTTAATAGTTATGTCCAATCAAGTACCACAAAGGAAGTGAGGTTTGCAGAATTAAGTTCCATTGCATTGCAAACTCTGCTTGCCAAAACTCTCTTTGCATTGTCCTTGCTGTTGTCCAACTCACTTGGGAGAGGCGGTGGTGGCAAGGAGCTCAGGTTGGGTTTAATGTCAGGTGGGAACGGAGGCTTAACGTCCTGGTTTGGAGACAGGTATGGCGGGATACTGCTTCCTGGAGTCATAGGTGGAGTAGGGTTTCCCGGTACTGGAGAATGTGGATAACTGGCCACAGACCTCGGGGGCTAAAAGAGAAAAGAAAACAGTGACGGGGAGATGTATTGATTCATTGGAATCGCATGCACTTTCATGCACCATGGCAGTACTCAATTATCATAACATGCAGAGAATTTAACACATTTTAATCCACTCAAACTATGATTCAATCTTTGCAGTTTCCAAAATCTTGTCAATAGTTGATTTTGTTCAGTCATAAGAGTAAGCTACCGTATTGGGTGGAACTGGACCTTTCCCCCCTTCATTCACAACTGGCCTCCATCCACCATGGACAAGCCGGTATCTAATAGTACAATCCGTTATAAAGAGGGCCCGCTCCCATTAATCACTGTCCATTTATGACATACTCAGCTGGAAAGGAGAAAGACTTCAGACCTAACAACATTCCACTGCCTGAGACTGCACTTGGGCCAGTGAGACCAACCATTACAACTTCTGTTAGCAAACCCCAAATATACGATTGGAACTATTTCAGTATTGACTATGGAATTTCTTGATATTGATACTTGACATTTAAGGAGTTGTCTCAACTGAATGGTTTCTGCATTGTGAAGTATGGCGGTTAAAAAAAAAAATTAATCATCTTTCAAAAAAAGTTTTTGAACTGACTAAATGAATCCCTGGACATGCAAAGTTTTTATTATCTAGACCTCTGCATTTCAGTTTCTTGCTTCTGAGCTCCAGGAAGACTCTTGTATAAGTTCTCCCTCCTCACTGCTATGAGATCTTCACATCAACCCCGACTCCACTTTGAAACTTTCCCCTGATCTCTGCATCTTGAGCCATCTTCAAGTCCTTGACATATTCAACCATTACACCGAGATCTTCCTACCATTGGGCAAACAAACATCTTTTTTTTTTTAAACCAAAAGGTGGTGAGAACTTCCCAGGAGGATCAGAGGGACATCATTTCACAAGAAACCTGATCCATTCCTGTGTCTTCCCCAGAAACCCAGTGTAACGTGAGAGATGTATCAAGGAAAGTTGCCCCTCCACTCGTTCCCAACCCTGGAGATAGGGGAACCTAACTGCCAAAGTCGCCTAGTGGGTGAGACCAGCATGCTGAGACACTATGGACTACGGTCACCCTTACTCAACCCAATATCCTACCCTAGACGTCACAACCCCTCTCGCAAACTCTCCAATTTTTCAAAAATAGTTTAAACATCTAGAAAATTACTATCAATACATTCTTTTGGAAATATTAATACTCAAAGGTGGTTGAAAAATGTCAGCTATGTAACTGAACAGATATCAGCCGTCAATTTGTTTAATTAACAAAAAAAAGTCTTTTTTTTAAAGCAGTTTATTTTTGTCTAATGTGTGGAGTAGGGTCAGTAAGAACAATGTAATCTTACTTTGGTTTCTTTTCCACTCCCAGCATTTGTGATGGAGAGACAGAGAGGACACTACCAGGCAGTCAGCGATCACAAGAGGATAGGACGTTTCCAATTATTGTGTTGATTAGTAATGAAAAACAGAATTGGCAGGTTTACTGTTCTGCAAAAAATGTGCTCTTCTCAACATTGTTAAACCCTAGCTAAAGCAAAATCATTGCTTTCTGTACGTGACATAACCTTTAGAAAAAGTAATCAATAAAGCATTAGGGAACCCTCTGAGCAGGCCAGTGTATTCCCACATACTAAGCCAGAGTGGTCATAGAACGATGCTGTGGTTCGCTCATATGGTTCACTGTCCAAAGAGTGCCGGGGTAGTAAAAACAAAATCATGGGAGTATGAAAAGCAAAAATGTTCGGGTTGAGAGCATGTTCATGTGGAGAGACTGTATGTCAATTGGAAAAAAAAAAATAGGATGATTATGAATTGGGGAACAATGATACTCGCCAAGTTAGAGGGTAAGGATTATGTTCAGAGAATTTAAGCTGTGGTTTTGAAAAAGTACCAGTAACTCAACGAGACCAAAATAAATGTCCCAAAATGCTAGGCACAAACTAAGATAATTTTTATCTAGTGATATGGATCTGCGAGTAGACGTCCAACCCTTGCAGAGCTACTTGATGGATCAACGTTACCGAACAAATAAATCTATAGCCGTCCCTTCATTCACGTCTAACCTTCACAACTCTTTTGTGTTACAGTTCATGAGGAAAACACAAAGTGCTGGAGGAACTCAGTGCAGAGTCTTATCTTGGGTTGAGACCGTTCTTCAAGGCTGAGCAAGGGTCCTGACCCAAAATGTCACCTTCAGCCCGAAGAAGGATCCTGACCCAAAGCATCACCTGCCCATTCCCTCCACAGATGCTGCCTGACCCGCTGGGGTCCACTGGCACTTAGTGTTTTGCTCACAATCCCAGCGTCTGCAGTTCCTTGTGTCTCTGGATCATAGTTCATCCTGGACTTCACAACCACTCTAACCATTGTTGACAGTCACACTCACTGGGATAATGGATTCATTTACAAGTGGAACTCCAGAAAAGTGATAATCAACAGTGAATGAAACATGTCAAGAGACAGAAGCAACAAAAGCATGCAAAATATATTTTGGTTCCAAAAATAAAATCACCAGCAGTGATTTGTAGGAAATATTACAGATATATACCCGAGATGAAGATACCTACCTGAATGATTTAGTGATGGAGTGAGATGCATACATCACCATGCAAAAACTTAAAATATTTAGATAATGTTCAATAAAAACTGTTAGTCTCTTCTCGTGTCAACATGTGAATCAAAAACAAAACAGCAAGAAAGAGAGTGGATGAATGGGTAATGGTTACATGGTTTAAAATGGCCATCATGGAGGTGGGCAAAGGGGTCTCATTGAGGGGTGTTGGGGGTGACTGGACTGGCAACGTTTACTGCTGATGTACGTGGCCAGCTTTTTCCAATTCATCAGATGGGAGAAGGTACAGGAGTCTGAAAACCGTGACCACCAGGTTGAATAATAACCCAGTCCCCAAACCATCAGGCCCTTGCACACTGCACAACACTAACCTCAACTGTGCACTGTCTGTGGTTCCAGAAAGGACCAAGTATAGAGGTTATTAATTGACCGGATTTTTGTTTGATTTCTGTTATCTAACTATATTGTGTTTACAGGCCTCTTACGATGCTGCAGGTATGAATTTCATAGTTCCATTTAGTTTTTTTATTTTAGTTTAGAGATACAGCGCGGAAACAGGCCCTTCGGCCCACCGGGTCCGCGCCGACCAGCGATCCCCGCACACTAACACCATCCTACACCCACTAGGGACAATGTTTACATTTACACCAAGCCAATTAACCTACAAGCCTGTAGGTCTTTGGAGTGTGGGAGGGAACCGAAGATCTTGGAGAAAACGCGCACAGGTCACGGGGAGAACGTACAAACTCCGTACAGACAGCACCCGTAGTCGGGATCGAGTCCGGGTCTCTGGCGCTGTGAGGCAGCAACTCTACCGCTACCTGTTACATTTGGTGGTACTCCAATCTTCAGGCAACAAGTGTTTGGAATATGTGGTATAATATTGTGGACGGGAGAGAGGTGAAGGCCAGAGTGGAGCAGGGAGGAAGGACAGTGGGGGATGTTTTTCCAACATTCAAACTGGTTTTCGCTAAACCTAGCTGCCAAGGGTGGGCTCGCGTAAAGTCACGTCCCTGGTTTGACAATGAAGGCTCCTGGTGGGCAGTGGGGACATCTCAATCAGGTCCAGCAAGAGTCATTCAGGGGAAAGTGAGGCGTTGTGGCGGGTGGGCTGCCAGATGTATGAATGGAAATCTCAAACAACTTTGCCTTCTTCCCAATTCAGATTCCCGAATGACATGGGAAATAAAACTGGAAATGCTGGAGTAACGCAGTGGGCCAGGCAGCATCTCTGGAGAACATGGATAGGTGACGTTTCACAGAGCGTTGGAGTAACTCAGCGGGTCAGGCAGCATCTCTGGAGGACATGGACAGGCGACGTTTCAGGTCAGGTTCCTTCTTCAGACATCCAGACCTAAAGACCTCGCCTACCCGTGAGCTCCAGAGCCGCTGCCAGACCCGCTGAGTTACCGCACCGCTTTGTGTGTTTTTTGTGAACCAGTATTTTCTGCCCCTTGCACCTCTGAATGAAAGTAAATGTTGGCCAGTTTAAAGAATGAACCCAAACTGTACACAACTCTAGTTGTAAACAATTGGAATCTTACATCCCATTTGAATCATTTACTGTGTTATGCAGTTTAGTTAAGTTTAGTTTCAAGATACAACATGGAAACATTTGTGCCCTTCTGCTCACCAAGTTGACGCCAACCACTCTTCACCCGTTTACACGCGCTCTACAGTATGTTATCCCACTTCCTCATCCACTCCCTGCACACGAGGGCCAATTCACAGAGGCCAATTAACCCTTTGGGATGTGGGGGAGGGGGAAACTGGAGCACCCGGAGGAAACCCACGCGGTCACGGTGAGTACATGCAAGCTCCACACAGACAGCACCGGAGGTCAGGATCGAACCCGGGCCTCTGAAGCCGCGAGGCTTCACTACCACGGTGAGCCGCTGTGTAGTGGAGTGCACTAATGTCAAGTGCCAAGAGACATTCTCTGGTTGAGTGGGAGGAGTGAAGGGGGCAGACAAGAGTGTGAGACCTACAGTGTGAGCTGGATTCAGAAGCTGCATAAACAAGAGATGCAGAGGGAGCCTTCCCTCTCCAGTACTTACCCCATTCAGGCTACTTTGACTGTAGGTATATCCACTTCCAGCAAAGCTGCTGTTTTGCCCGTTGAACTGCTCTGTCTGTTGGGAGTTGTGGACAGGTGGTGGGGAGGTGGGTTTGGAAGAAACAAGCAAATGACAGTCAATGTCCAATTCAACGCAAGCACAGGGACAAACCAACGATGGACCAACGGAAGGGTGGTTACCTTGTAATACTGAGGCATGTTGACAGGTTGAGGCGGGTACTGGCCTGTGCTTTGCTGGCCTGGCATCCTCTGTCCAGCGTAGTTGGGTGATGTGATGGGCCTCTGGGTGTTGGCAGCGGGGTACTGCCCAGCCTGACTGGGGAACTGGCTGCTTGGCCCGTACTGTTGGGCTCCATAACTTGGCTACGGGAACACAGAGGCAGCGTGAGATCTCTTTATCAAAACAGACGGCAAAGCAGCCCGTGAGGAGAACTACAAACAATCTGCGGGCGGTTCAGACCGGCTAAGGGGCAGGGAATAAAGAGGGCGTGTTTGGCGTTCCAAGATGGCGTTCAACCTAGGCGACTATTTGCGTGCTGGCCAAAGAAGCAGATCTACAATCACATCTTACAATCGCTCCACATTCCTAAATCTCTACTCCTGCAGCAACATTTCTTCTATCTCAGTGGTGACCCTCGGACTATCCATTTGCTGGCTTTACCCTATTCCCTTATAATGTATTTGAGAAGGAACTGCAGATGCTGGAAAATCGAAGGTAGACAAAAGTGCTGGAGAGACTCAGCGGGTGCGGCAGCATCTATGGAGCGAAGGAAATAGGCAACGTTTCGGGACGAAACCCTTAAGGGTTTGGGCCCGAAACGTTACCAATTTCCTTAAGGGTTTCGGCCCGAAACGTTGCCCATTTCCTTCGCTCCATAGATGCGGCAGCACCCGCTGAGTCTCTCCAGCACTTTTGTCTACCTTCCCTTGTAATGTATCTCTACACTGTAAACGGCTCGACTGTAAGCATGTCTTGTCTTCCTGCCAACTGGTTAGGACGCAAGAAAAAGCTCGGTACGCGTGACAATGGATTAAACTGAAACTGAAAAAAATGAATAATATGGGGAAATGTGAGGTTGTCCACTTTGGTCAACAGTAAAGCAGGATTCTGTGTACAGGGTGTGGGATTAAGGAACGGCCAATACCCAGGGTAATCCGAGGATGAATGCCAAAGATTTTGCAGGTAGAGCAGTAGTGGGCAATGGGATGTGGGCAATGGGCAGTGGGCAATGGGCAGTGGGCAATGGGCAGTGGGCAGTGGGCAATGGGCAGTGGGCAATGGGCAGTGGGCAATGGGCAGTGGGCAATGGGCAGTGGGCAGTGGGCAGTGGGCAATGGGCAGTGGGCAATGGGATGTGGGCAATGGGATGTGGGCAATGGGCAGTGGGCAATGGGCAGTGGGCAGTGGGCAGTGGGCAATGGGCAGTGGGCAATGGGCAGTGGGCAATGGGATGTGGGCAATGGGATGTGGGCAATGGGATGTGGGCAATGGGCAGTGGGATGTGGGCAGTGGGCAGTGGGCAGGAGGGAATGGGCAGTGGGCAGTGGGCAGGAGGGAATGGAAGGTAAGAGTTTTGGGCCTGTCCCACCTGGGTGATTTTTTAGGCAACTACAGGCGACTAGTTTGTCGCTACATGTTCGCCGGGAGTCGTCTCCTCAGTCACGCAAAAAGTCGTAGCGCCTTTCTGGTCGCCGCTAAATTTTCAACACGTTGAAACATTTTGGGCGACAGCGGGTTTGACGCCAATGAGCGTAGCTTGACTTCTCCTGACGTTGGTGCTGTCGTAGGTTGTCGCTACGACTATGACAGTTGCCGGCAGTTGCCTGAAAAATCGCCAAGTGGGACAGGCCCATTAGGGATCCTTGCTTCAACCTACAGAGAGTTGTGGTAGGACTACACATGGAGTGGTCCATACAGTCTATTTCAGAAGGCCCACAGACTATCCTTGATCGGACTTTGCTGGCTTTACCTTACACTAAATGATCCCTTATCATGTATCTGTACACTGTAAACGGCTCGATTGTAATCATGTATTGTCTTTCCGCTGACTGGATAGCACACAACAAGCTTTTCACCTCACACCCCCCCAGCTTGTTCGGGCTCTGTAGCTGCTCACCTCGCCAGGGTACGGCCTCTTCACCCCCTGCATGGGCATCTGCTGCGTTGGCCTTGGGGCGGCGTACCCCTGCTGTGCCACCCTCTGGCCGTGCGAGGCGAAGACAGGGTTCATGCCCGGCGGCCGGGGCTGGCTGATTGGCATGGGGGGCCCGCTCATGCTGCTGGGGGTCATCCCTGAGCCCATCGCTCCCGGGTTGATGCTGCCCTGTATGGTGGAGGGTCCACGAGAGCCCTGCTGGTTCATGAACTGGCTGCTGTAGGCTTGTGCTGGCCCCATCTGCAAAACACACACACACAGTGACAGAGACACAGACACAGACAGACAGACACGGACACACACACACACACACACACACACACACACACGCGCACACACACACACACACAGTGACAGAGACAGAGACAGAGACACAGACAGACACACACACACACACACACACACACACACACACACACACACAGTGACAGAGACACAGACAGACAGACACACACACACACACAGTGACAGAGACAGAGACACAGACAGACAGACACAGACAGACACACACACACAGAGACAGACACACAGAGACAGACACAGACACAGACAGACACAGAGACAGACACAGACACAGACAGACACAGACACAGTCACACAGAAAGAGGAGAAATGTCAAACTCTCATAAACCATCTGATAATTCTGGACAAAATGTGTAGGAAGGAACTGCAGATGCTGGTTTAGATCAAAGATAGACTCAAAATGCTGGAGTGAATCAGCGGGACAGGCAGCATCTCTGGAGTGAAGGAATGTCTGAAGAAGAGTCTCGACCCAAAACGTCACCCATTCCTTCTCTCCCGCTGAGTTACTCCAGCATTTTGTGTCTACCTTCGATAATTCCGGACGATTGGATATCACTTCTACAACACTTCAATTTTACTTGAGACTTCAGAGATACACCGTGGATGCAGACCCTTCAGCCCACCGACCATCGATCGCCCCACATACCAGTTCTGTCCTTCGCCCTAGGGATCAGCTACAATTTACAGAAGCCAATTGTACGTCTTTGGAGTGCGGGAGGAAACCAGAGCACCTGGAGAAAACCCACGCAGTCACAGGGTTTGTGTACAATCTCCGTACTGACAGCACCCGCGGTCAGGATTGAACCTGGGTCCCTGGCGTTGTAAGGCAGCAACTGTATCACTGCACATATACGTGTACACGGGCATTACATGTGCGACAACTTTCCAGACACAGATGCTGCCTGACCCGTTGAGTTAATGGCTTAGACAATATACAGAAGGTGCAGGAGTAGGCCATTCGAGCCAGCACCGCCATTCAATGTGATCATGGCTGATCATCCCCAGTCAGTACCCCGTTCCTGCCTTCTCCCCATATCCCCTTGACTCCGCTATCTTTAAGAGCCCTATCTAGCTCTCTCTTGAAAGCATCCAGAGAACCGGCCTCCACCGCCCTCTGAGGCAGAGAGTTCCACAGACTCACAACTCTGTGTTGGCTTCTTCCCAACCAGGCTCTTGAACGCAACACAATATTAACTTCAACTACGAGACAGAAGGAACTGCAGAAGCTGGTTTTACAAAAAAAGACTCAAAGTGCTGGCATAACGCAGCTGGTCAGGCAGCATCAGTCAACTTCTATGGACAGCCTTTGGTTACACTGAGGATTTTGGGGGGTTTTGTTTTGCATATTATTAATTAGTTGATTTCTTTGTATATTATCTGTGTTTACGTGCCTCTTAGCCGCTGTAAGTAAGAGTTTCACTGTTCAGCTGTGAGTGGATATGACGAAACATTCTTCAATCTAAATGCTTAAGAAAGAACTGCAGATGCTGGAAAAATCGAAGGTAGACAAAAATGCTGGAGAAACTCAGCGGGTGAGGCAGCATCTATGGAGAACATGGATAGGTGACGTTTCGGGTCACCTATTCCTTCGCTCCATAGATGCTGCCTCACCCGCTGAGTTTCTCCAGCATTTTTGTCTACCTTCAATCTAAACCACTTTGCTCAGGGTTCCAGCATCTTGTGCCTCCGGTGAGTTTGCAGTTTGTACGTTTCACTGCCGGGACCTGCCGCTCTTGATCCTGAGCCACAGCCCGACCATTGGCTCTCCAGATGGATACAAAGTGCTGGAGTAACTCAGCGGGACAGGCAGCATCTATAGAAGGCGTCACCCATTCCTTGTCTCCAGAGATGCTGCCCTTCCCGGCTGAGTGACTCCAGCACGGGGAACAAGGCCCGCCCACCACGTCCGCGCTGGGCACGTGAGCTGCCAACAAGATGGGTTCCTGCTTACCGGCCCGTACTGGCTCATCTCCTGGTTCTGCTTCTCCTGCAGCGCAGCCACCGTTGCGGTGGCCGTGGCCGTGGCTGTGGCGGCTGCGGCTGCGACTGCAGCTGCGGCGGCGGCGGCGGCGGGTTGCGTGAAGTCGGTGGGCGGCCTGCTGTGCGGCGGGATGCCCATGGAGCCGGGAGCGTTGGGGTTTCCGGGGTAACTGGAAGAGAGCGGAGAGAGGGTGAGCAATCCAAAGATCCCCCGCGCAAAGACACGT
The DNA here is from genome assembly GCA_035221665.1 of Okamejei kenojei. Classification (NCBI taxonomy): domain Eukaryota; kingdom Metazoa; phylum Chordata; class Chondrichthyes; order Rajiformes; family Rajidae; genus Okamejei; species Okamejei kenojei. Next base: position 27,122,280 of record CM069165.1, on the reverse strand, counting down.
GGAGACGCGCGGTGGCACGCCGTCTCTTACCAGACGGTGACGTTACATGGAACGCAGAACAGCACCGTGTACACACAAGGAACTGCAGATGCTGATTTAAAAAAAAAAAACACACCAAGTGCTGGAGTATCTCGGTGGCTCAGGCAGCATCGCTGGAGAATATGGATAGACATGCAACGGTCCGAAGAAGGGTCCTAGCGCAAAACGTCACCAACTGGGTAGGTGACTCCAAAAATACCCTGTGTCTTTTTTTGTCAACCAGCATCTGCTATTCCATGTGTCGGTATTTAAATGGAGACACAAAGTGCTGGAGTAACTCAGCGGGTCAGGCAGCATCTCTGGCGATCATGGATAGGTGACGTTTCAGGTCGGACTGATTGCAGTGAGGGGGGGGGGGGGGGGCACAAATTTGAGAAGGGAGGTGGGCCGAGAAAAAGCCTGGCCAGCTAACTCACCAACAACTACCCTTCACTTTCCTGTCCTTAACTGAATACACACCCATTTTTAACCCACTATCCGTATTTTCATGGTCACTGCTGCCATCTTTGTCTATCAAATTGATTTAGAGACTAATAGACAATAGACAATAGGTGCAGGAGTAGGCCATTCGGCCCTTTGAGCCAGCACCGCCATTCAATGTGATCATGGCTGATCATCCACAATCAGTACCCCGTTCCTGCCTTCTCCCCATATCCCCTGACTCTGCTTTTTCTAAGAGCCCTATCTAGCTCTCTCTTGAAAGTATCCAGAGAACCGGCCTCCACCGCCCTCTGAGGCAGAGAATTCCACAGACTCACCACTCTCTGTGAGAAAAAGTGTTTCCTCGTCTATGTTCTAAATGGCTTACCCCTTATTCTTAAACTGTGGCCCCTGGTTCTGGACTCCCCCAACATCGAGAACATGTTTCCTGCCTCTGGCATGTCCAAGCCCTTATATGTTTCAATAAGATCCCCTCTCATCCTTCTAAACTCCAGAGTGTACAAGCCCAGTCGCTCGATTCTCTCAGCGTATGACAGTCCCGCCATCCCGGGAATTAACCTCGTTGAGTGATAGAGTGGGTGTGTCATCAATAACCGGGTGGGTGCGTGTCCTACCTGCTGCCGTAGTTGCCACTACCGGGGTAGGTGGGCCGACCGTACATGCCCTGCTGTAGGTAGGCCTGGTTAGAACCACCTTTGGCCGCCGAGAACTGCTGCTGCTGATTGGCGAACTGCGGTGAGTTAATGCCGGGATTGTTTCCCGACATCCCAGACCCCATCGGGTTCCCTCCTTGAGTCATGGGGTTGCTGGCATTGGCCATGGGGTTCCCCAGCACCTGCTTGTGGTGAATAGAAACACAAGTGATGTTAGGAGACACTGGAGGACAAGGTGCGATCGATCATACACAATGCCCAGCAACACTCCCCCCCCCCCCCCCCTAGAAGATCAAGGAGATTCAGTGTTTAGTTTAGTTGAGTTTAGAGATACAGCACGGTAACAGGCCCTTCGGTCCATCTAATCCTTACCGGCCAGCGATCCCCACACACTAAAGGGCCTGTCCCACTTTTTTGGCCACTGCCCGCGTCATTTTGAACATTTCAAAATCCAGCGGCGACAAAAAAAATGTCGAGGAGACACCGGGCGTCAATACGTCGTCACGCCCGCGAGTTTTTCGGTGACCTGATACGTCAGTCAATGATGCCGGCAGTCGCCGAACAAACTCGCCACGTGGGACAGGCCTCACACTATCCTGCACACACAAGGGACAGTTTACATTTACACCAAGCCAATTAACCCACAACGGGACCCGGGTTCGATCCTGACTACGGGTGCTGTCTGTACGGAGTTTGCACGTTCTCCCCGTGACCTGCGTGGGTTTTCTCCGAGATCTTCGGTTTCCTCCCACACTCCAAAGACGTGCCGGTCTGTGGGTTAATTGGCTTGGTGTAAATGTAAAATTGTGTGTGTAGGGTAGTGTTAGTGTGCGGGGATCGCTGGTTGGTGCGGACCTGGTGGGTTGTATCTCTAATCTAATCTAAATTAAATTCAGTTAGAATTTCATTGTCCCGTTGTCGGTATGTACATCAATAAAACTCTCTTGACTCGTGAGTCAGTAATTCGCACGGCTGGTTCATGTTGTGGACATTGTAGGCCCATGCTGTGCAGTGGAGATCCATTGTGGGACTGGCCTTACCTGGCTCTGTGACGTATTGGTGACTCCCCAGACTGTTGTCACTACCGACAGCGACCCCGGAGGTTGGCTTGTGTTCTGTTGCCAAGGGACAGGGTCATAGGTGAATGATCCATCACTATGGGACAGAGAGAGAGAGAAAGAGAGGGTGAGAGAGGGAGAGAGAACCATTAGCACGGGACAATCCTGCCCCATCATCCCTGTGAACTATCCCGGGACTGTGCCACTGGAACCAAATTTGGAATGCCAAACGTCACCGGGGGGGGGGGGGGAATTTAACATTGGTCACTAAATTACATGGATAGGACAGGTTTGGAGGGATATGGACTGAACACAGGCAGGTGGGACTAGTGTAGCTGGAACATGTTGGCAGGTGTGGGCAAGATGGGCTGAAGGGCCTGTTTCGACGCTGTATCGCTTTGAAAGACAAAGACAGCAGCTGTGGCCATGAAATTGCCAGCATGTTCTGGAGCCCTGCCTGGCTCAGTGATATTCTCCAGTGATGTTCCCAAGTCAGATCGCTATGTGACCCTCCTCCAACAAATAAGATTTGACGATTTTTACAAAATAATTAATTAACTAACTTTTTAATACTCCATTTTGTGAGGTTCCCTAAATAATGTTGCTCTAGAACGATGAGTGGTTTCTGGGTTAATTGGTAAACCCACCAGTCAGTCTGGGCTTGTGTCTGGGCCCGTGACTGGGCCCGTGTCTGGGCCCGTGCCTGGGCTTGTGTCTGGGCCTGTGTCTGGGCCCGTGTCTGGGCCTGTGTCTGGGCCCGTGTCTGGGCCCGTGTCTGGGCCCGTGTCTGGGCCTGTGTCTGGGCCCGTGTCTGGGCCTGTGTCTGGGCCCGTGTCTGGGCCCGTGTCTGGGCCCGTGTCTGGGCCCGTGTCTGGGCCCGTGTCTGGGCCCGTGTCTGGGCCTGTGTCTGGGCCGTGTCTGGGCCCGTGTCTGGGCTCGTGTCTGGGCCCGTGTCTGGGCCCGTGTCTGGACCCGTGTCTGGGCTCGTATCTGGGCCATGTCTGG